>CM049857.1:18173039-18690539 GCA_027422415.1 Schizothorax lantsangensis
TGTTGTGACAGAGGGGCTGTAGCACTCATCACTTCAAGGCCTGTGCAACACAAGGACCTTCCTTATGTAACTGAAGCAGCGCTGATGGGGATAACAGCAGCAACAGAAAAGAGGGGAAAATGTGCTGTGTGTCCTTGTGCTGCGTCCCATCCTTCACCAGCCCCTAGCATCTTATTTAACAGTCTTTTTGGTGATGCATTAACACTGTAATTACTTTGAGACAGTATTTCTAATCTGCATTTCTGACATGATTTTTGGAAAATGGTGTAATACGATGTTACGTCATAGCAAAATGATTATACAGCCCCTGTAATTTCCTGAGTGGGTCATGAAAATTAAAATGTTCTGCTTTTTGTGATCATCCATTTCTGATGGCTTGTATTTGCATTCATAAATGCAGTTTAAGAGTGTCACAGTATAATACCATAGCTTAAGACCTGCAGGAAATACTATTGAAAAACATAATCTCTGACCGGATTGAATTTGACAGCGTCTCAGAAATGACTTGTCAGCATTTGCTCTGAATTCGATCGTGTAAGAGCGAGAGAGCTTGTTGAATATAAAACAGTAATCAATTTTTATTATTGTTTTATGTAATAACTGAGTGCTGTGCTGTACTAAACCTCATAGACTGACAGCAAACAGTATGTGGGGCTGGATTTCAGCTACACTGACTGCACTACTGGCACTGTGTCCTCATGGCAGCCCAAGCATGCTTTTAAAATTGACCCCTGACAACAGTGCCATTAACAACATTTAATATGAATTTTTGAGCCTTATCCAACATACCAGAGCGAATTCCCACTAAAAAAGGCAGTAAAATGTGAGACTTGTTGAAATGTGATCATCACATCACAATATCACAACTTCACAGGTTGATAACTCAACCTACTGCTCAATGCTGCAGTATAACTGTCATCAAAGTAATATGAATTCAAACCCATCAATGCTGTCTAGTAGAGAGCTTACAGGATTTAATACACAGCCAATATAATACAAGTCAAAAAGTCCATGAAAAGTGCAAAATCTGTGTTATGTGTGGCCATGAATTGTAGTGTTATAGTGATGTGGGTCAATTATACTAAATATTCCTATTGAATGGTTTTTTTCTGAGTATTAAATATTAGATAACATTCAATCAAAAATTCTAAATAACAGATATTTTGGTTATTCTACTCCATTAAATAATCAATTCTGGGCATGCTGAATATTCTATTGAAATTTTATTAAAAAATAGTCTATTAAAATAAAAATAGTCTATTAAATATTATGCTTTCTATGCTGAATATTCTATTTGCATAGAATACAAATATTATATATATATATATATATATATAATAAAAAAAAATGTATTTGGTTTTAGTTTTTAAAATATATAAAATCGCAAGTAGGTCTGCAATGTTTATCTCCTGGAGAACTCAGACATGACGCAGACTGGATAAAGTGCACACTAATGCAGCCAAAATGCAGAAATGTCTTTATTTATGACTGATAACACTTACATGTCATGCAGACACAACGATTAAGGAGATCACTGTCAGAGATGATACATGTGCCACTGCTGTTGCTGCAGTGATGCTGCTGGTGGAGGTGTTAGATAAACAAGCATCAGCAGCACCACTGCAGACCTGCAGCACATCACACATCCAGCATCTCCAGCACTACTGCAACACTGTCATCATGACCAGCTCACTGTCAATATCAGTTGACATTATTTACATACAGCAGATGACTATACCAAACTTTCATAACTGCTCGTTAAAATGTCAAGCATTTACCTTTGAAAAGAAGAAATCGAGGTTGTGAGATAGTGGCACGTGCTCCTCTTCCGTGAAAGTAAATCAGGATTCAGAGTAAACTTGCGTGTGCTTTCCTATCACGACAAATTCCCTCTCGCGCTTCTCTGTCAGTGTGGACGTGGTGCATGTAAACCAAGTTTTAGTCTGGGTACGATCACACTGTACATCACCTACAACGCGAATGACAACTGCTTCCACCAATCACTGAGGCGCACAGGCATAGCAACACTACGATGATTGGACAGAACGTGAAAAAAATCAACCAATCATTATTTAGACTGGTATCTACCTGCAGCGCTAACTGAGTTTAGGCAGAACTTGTCGTCAAAACCTCATTTGTTCGTTTAGTATATATTTTACTTTGGGGTTGAAGCTACTTCATCGTGTTCATTCTGTGATGAAGTTGTTTTAAGGTCCTACCAAATACAACTATGTAAGATGGGGATTCACTAAATTCCAGGGGTTTCATTACCACGACGTAAAATGGGCGTTTCTGGAGGTGTGGAAAACGCCCCCTTCCAAACAAATAAAAATAAGAGGTCACCGATCATGCGCAGAATGCTGTTTTTTTTTTGCGCGGGCATTTCCAATCCCAGGATCAGCTCAGATGGATAATGAAAGAGAAAAGCTACTACGATGGATAATGAAGAACAAAACAGTCATACAGGTTATTTTTATGTTTTATAACCTGACATTTAAACGATTTTCGAAAACAAACAACAGAAGAAATGTAAAAACGTGCAGTAACCGTCAATAGCGTAATTACGTTTTACTGTAACGTTAAGTTGTACGTTAGCCAGACTCCTTACGAAATTAACCATGGTTTTACAACAACAACCATAAACAAAAACCCAGGGTTTTTGTACTTCCATGGTAACCACAAAAATAATAATGGTTGTGGTAAACTAACCTAGTTTAAACGTGTTATTTGTAGTAAAACTGGTTAACGTATACAGTGGTAAAATCCGGTAAAAAAAAACATGGTTACCACCCTTTTACTATAATAAACCATGATTAATTGTAGTACTGACCCAATCTAATTAATTAATTGGTGTTTATATATAATATATCTTTCCATAATTATACTGAGTGAATAAAAAGATTGTGTAGTCGAAACGTATCTTCAACCTCTACCTCTAACTTACCTCTAAGTTACCTCTTCAAATTAATATAAACGTTACTTTGTTTTTGTCAGACTGGCAACCATCAAATTTCAAAATATGTACATCATCAAAAGAATACATCACAGGAATTGTTTCTTCAGAAGAAGAACTGAGACATCTACTGGAAAGCCACAAGCGTGCATCTGGCACATCTTACACTGTTTGGTAATTTAACATTCATATATTTACTGCATGTTTTCTCCTTATGGCAAATATTTCTGTACCAATTACTGTATTATGGAAATATCTAGTGAATTGTATTTGCCATGATATAAGGAATTTGTCTTGTTTCAGATTCACTACAGAAAACACATTAACACAAATACAGTATAACTGTATAGAAAAATATGCAATGTAAGAAATAATATGTAGCAGAGGGTAACACTAGCAACGCCTCATTTAATAACATTAGTTAAAGCATTAATTAACATGAGCTTACAGTGAGCAATACAATAATTACTACAGTAGTATTTATATATAATAATTATATTATTTATTAATGCGGTGCTTGTCCTATAATTTTCAGTTTTTCTTAATTTTTAACGGTAATTGTCTTTTTCCTTATAACAGGCTGATGACAGTAACAAAAAACAGAAGTGACACCACGATGTCTATGGCGAGTGGAAGACTATTCAGAACACGTCCCACTCTCTGTGAAAAGAAGAGTGATATATGCTTGTCAGCACGGAACGAACTACAAGAAGACTCCCACAACAGATGTTTGGTATGTACCGCAACACATTTTGGTCACCACACTGGTGATGAATTCAGTGTGGAGGTGTCTAATTCGGTTCAGGAGGGCACTCTGCACAGATTTTAGTGATTTTGAAGACCTTTTTTAGCTGATATTAGCAATCACAGCTTAGGCTGTAAAATAAACTTCTGTAAGGTGACCTGCAGGTGCAGGTTTGGACTTCCCTGATTTAGTTTGTTATGCTAAAGTAGTAAAAAGTTGTACATTTACATTTTCATGCTGCAGAACGAAAGCATGTCCACATTGTAATTTAAGATATGCCATATGAAAATTGGTTGGTTCCACTCACAAATAAATGCTAGGGCCTGGCCCTGAAAATATGTAATTAAAGCTTTATTTTCTTTTGTTCTGCAGCATACTGAACATGAATACACAAGAAGAAAAGGTTCCATATTCAAAACAGCAAGAAAGTGGATTGCCCAGCAAAACTTTACGTCCGATATGTAGTAAGGTAAGCATTACATTAACATATGCTTATATACAGTGTTCATATTGACAGGAAAACATCTTTAAAAGGAATGCAGATATGCAAAAATGTTAGGTAAATAAAAGGTAATTTCTCTCTTTAAAAAAAATACCATATTTATAATCTTTTGAATACAAAATAGCTGCACAACTTAAATAGCTTTAAATAGTGGGAATAGTGGGTCTCAATCACTAATAAGTGTTACACTATTCATATTTATTTGCACATTTGAATTTCTCTCAAAAACTGTAATTCACAACATGTGCTTATGTACATGAATTTATTTCTTAACCTCGTTCTAATGTGATGAATTTGGAGTATTCTAAATAAGCAACTGTGTGCCTGAGGTAAGTAATTTACATAAAACACCAAACCATGTCCATATGAGGGCATTTAGCACACATTTCTTTCGTAACTCTCACAAACATGACACTTACTAAAACCTTGTTTCTCGGCCTGAGAGCACGCACAGCAAGATCCGTTAGCAATGCCACAAACGCCATCCTTCAAACACCGTAAACACCTACTATGCAGATATTACAGACCTCTGATTAGTCAGCTGTACAAACGCATGTTTTGTCTTTTTGCAGAGTTGCCTCACAGCTTGAGCTATAACTACCTTTTCTTATGCTTTTAAATTTTCATCTTAACATGTTCATAAGGCCAACAAATGTTTTTGATTTTAGATTTTTATTTGTTTCTACATTTTTCTGTACATTTAGAATACATTTTAGACTGAAAGTTATTGATAAATCATGATATTTATTTGTGAAAATACAGGGATTTCATGCACAAATTTGTGCGTGCACATGCTTAGTGAATGAGACCCCTGTGGTTCTCAACTGTTTTTGCTTAGTGCCCCAGTTTTTATTTTGACAAGTGCTGTTAACTCAGGTTTTGTAACTAGTGTTTTCTTTGTCTTGTATAGAAAATGTAACAAAACAAAGCTTTTTGCAATTTATTGAATGGGAGGCGTGCTACAATATTTGTTCATTCTTCAACTGAAGACAGGATAGACTTTGTGTTTTATGATGCATTAGACATAAGGGCTTTAAATAAAGTGTTACCCAAAAGATCAATAGGTGTTTACTACTTAAAAAGCTCTGATGATCTGCCAACAGTATCAATGTAATCAGACCATTGTTTGATCATAAAGCACTAATGCTGGCGGTCACTAATGTCATGCATTCCCAATAATGAGTATTTTTTCCTCTTCTGTTTTCAAGATTGTCAACTTCTATTTGTCCTTGAGATGAGAGAAACCGTGATCAGGTGGAAGCCTTAAAGTCTTCTCTTTCAACACTTTTCTTTTACCCCAAAGCTTCAGAGTGGTGAAGCCATGTCTCAGTGAAGAAATGGACAAAAGCTGTGGATCTCTTCCTCTTTGATCTTGTTTTTGTTCCTTTGCACCTAGGCATGCACTGGGCTTTGGCTGTAAGTCATTTATGAGTTAGGATGCCTTTTACATTTTTTTTCAGTTTTAATATTTACATTATATTTGAAAAGTGCAAAACACTATTTATGATTTTCAGTTTGTCTTTAACTTGTTGGCTATATTGCTTCTTACCACCAGGTAATTGATTTAAAATCCCAGACCATACAGTGCTATGACTCAATAGGTCAAAGACATGATGAGATCTGTCACGTGTTGTGTGGGAGTGTCTCCATAATTTGCAGTTGTTTTGTGGTTTGATTGTTTCATCTTCTTTGAATATCTGGATGTGCATCTGTTTTATTTAACAGAAAGTACCTCACAAAGGAGTACAGGGTCAGAAAAGCTTGTATGGAGGCTTCCAGGTGGACCGAAGGCCGAATGAGAACTAATGTATGACACAGTTTAATGATTATATGGATCTTCTCTGAATAAGTGTCATTTTAAGGCTACGTGTCTGCTTAAAATTGTGTCTATAGCAATTCCTAAACGTGACAATGAGAGATGACTGTGGTGTTTTTACCTGTAAATATGCAGACTTCCTTTCTCAAGGAAAGCCACTCACTTTCAGACAGGTACATGATCAAGCAACAGTAGTTATGTTAACAACATTAATTCTCAAACATTTTATTATACTTTTCATTTCTGATTCGTCTCTGTTTCTCTGTAGTGTGACAATCCACTGTTCAGGAAAGTGATGGTTTGGGAGATTATACATGAGAAGATCCTGTAAGCCTTGAATTAACCATTTCTTCAAATATCTCCATGTCATTTCTTTCTGTGTAAAATTAAATTGAGTATGGATTTATGGATAATTATAAGGTTAATTTTTTACAGGCAAGAGCTGTGGAATATTCTGAGAGATTAAAAAAAATGGTCTAACTTCAAAATTGAACTGTGTGATAGGACACATGATAATAATATATTTTAATTTATATAGCGCCTTCCAAGCTCAAGGACGCTGTACAAAAGCAGAAACACAATAGACAGTCGGATTCACATAATCGTACCAGTCCTTTCACAATCAAATAATCAGTTAAGTGGACAGTAGACAGTTGCCCAGTCCGGGGAGACATGATTGCAGTTGCATATCATGGTACAATTATGTACAGAAAACAGAGATACAGACATAGTATAAGTAACAATAGAAAAAAATAAAAAATAAGATGATGTCAATAAATAAAAACAAAGAATAGAAAATGCAACAAAAAATAAACAATAAGCATGCACTAATGATTGAGCAACTTTTGGAGAAACATGCTCGAAGTTGGGCTAAACGACAAAGATGGAAAAATGCAACTTTGGATAGTTTACTAATGTAAGCATCCAGAGTCAGTGCAGGATCAAGAGTAATGCCTAAATTTCTGGACAGTAGCAGGTGGAAAAACTGTTGGTAGCATCAAGGTTGAAACTGGAAGCATTTACTATATTTTATTAGTGAAGGGGGGGGCCACTGCCATTAATTAAAATTTCTGTTTGTTTAAATTCAAACTGAGAAAAATTAGAACTCTATTTTTTGTATTTGACATGAAACACCTGTGATCAGGACAGGTATCTGAAGTTATAACAGTATGAATGTAATCTGACACGAACACCTGAGATCAGGACAGGTATCTGAAGTTATAACAGTATGAATGTAATCTGACACGAAACACCTGAGATCAGGACAGGTATCCTGAAGTTACTGTCTATAAATAAAAGGTATTTGACACGTAAACACCTGAGATCAGGACAGGTGTCTGAAGTTACTGTATATAATATAAAAGGTATTTGACACGAAACACCTGAGATCAGGACAGGTATCTGAAGTTTTATAACAGTATGAATGTAATCTGACACAAACACCTGAGATCAGGAGAGGTATCTCAAGGTACTGTATATAATATAAAAGGTATTTGACACGAAACACCTGAGATCAGGACAGGTATCTGAAGTTACTGTATATAATATAAAAGGTATTTGACACGAAACACCTGAGATCAGGACAGGTATCTGAAGTTACTGTATATATATAAAAGGTATTTGACACGAAACACCTGAGATCAGGACAGGTATCTGAAGTTACTGTATATATATAAAAGGTATTTGACACAAAACACCTGAGATCAGGAGAGGTATCTGAAGTTATAATAGTATGAATGTAATCTGACACGAAACACCTGAGATCAGGACAGGTATCTGAAGTTATAACAGTATGAATGTAATCTGACACGAAACACCTGAGATCAGGACAGGTATCTGAAGTTATAACAGTATGAATGTAATCTGACACGAAACACCTGAGATCAGGACAGGTATCAGTATGAATGTTAATTCTAACAGACACAAAACACCTGAGATCAGGAAGGTACTGACACAAAACACCTGAGATCAAGGTATCTCTGTATATAATATAAAAGGTATTTAACATGAAACACCTGAGATCAGGACAGGTATCTGAAGTTACTGTATATAATATAAAAGGTATTTGACACGAAACACCTGAGATCAGGACAGGTATTGATAAAAGTATGAATGTAATCTGACACGAAACACCGAGAGATCAGGACAGGTATCTGAAGTTACTGTATATAATATAAAAGGTATTTGACACGAATACACCTGAGATCAGGACAGGTATCTGAAGTTATATATAGTATGAATGTAATCTGACACGAAACACCTGAGATCAGGACAGGTATCTGAAGTTACTGTATATAATATAAAAGGTATTTGACACGAAACACCTGAGATCAGGACAGGTATCTGAAATTAGTTATATAGTATGAATGTAATCTGACACGAACACCTGAGATCAGGACAGGTATCTGAAGTTACTGTATATATATAAAAGGTATTTGACACGAAACACTGAGATCAGGACAGGTATCTGAAGTTATAGTTGAATGTAATCTGACACAAAACACCTGAGATCAGGACAGGTATCTGAAGTTACTGTATATAATATAAAAGGTATTTGACACACGAAACACCTGAGATCAGGACAGGTATCTCAAGGTACTGTATATAATATAAAAGGTATTTGACACGAAACACCTGAGATCAGGACAGGTATCTGAAGTTATAATAGTATGAATGTAATCTGACACGAAACACCTGAGATCAGGACAGGTATCTGAAGTTACTGTATATAATATAAAAGGTATTTGACACGAAACACCTGAGATCAGGACAGGTATCTGAAGTTATAATAGTATGAATGTAATCTGACACGAAACACCTGAGATCAGGACAGGTATCTGAAGTTACTGTATATAATATAAAAGGTATTTGACACGAAACACCTGAGATCAGGAGAGGTATCTGAAGTTATAATAGTATGAATGTAATCTGACACGAAACACCTGAGATCAGGACAGGTATCTGAAGTTAAACAGTATGAATGTAATCTGACACGAAACACCTGAGATCAGACAGGTATCTGAAGTTACTGTATATAATATAAAGGTATTTGACACGAACACCTGAGATCAGGACAGGTATCTGAAGTTATAATAGTATGAATGTAATCTGACACGAAACCCTGAGATCAGGACAGGTATCTGAAGTTACTGTATATAATATAAAAGGTATTTGACACGAAACACCTGAGATCAGGACAGGTATCTGAAGTTATAACAGTATGAATGTAAACTGACACAAAACACCTGAGATCAGGACAGGTATCTGAAGTTATAAAGTATGAATGTAATCTGACACGAAACACCTGAGATCAGGACAGGTATCTGAAGTTATAACAGTATGAATGTAATCTGACACAAAACACCTGAGATCAGGACAGGTATCTGAAGTTACTGTATATAATATAAAAGGTATTTGACACGAAACACCTGAGATCAGGACAGGTATCTCAAGGTACTGTATATAATATAAAAGGTATTTGACACGAAACACCTGAGATCAGGACAGGTATCTGAAGTTACTGTATATAATATAAAAGGTATTTAAAATGAAACACCTGAGATCAGGACAGGTATCTGAAGTTACTGTATATAATATAAAAGGTATTTGACACGAAACACCTGAGATCAGGACAGGTTATCTGAAGTTATAATAGTATGAATGTAATCTGACACGAAACACCTGAGATCAGGTTACTGACAGACATTTGTATTGAAAGTTACTGTATATAATATAAAAGGTATTATATGTGTATATAATAAAACACCTGAAGAATCAGGACAGGTATCTGAAGGTACTGTATATAATATAAAAGGTATTTGACACGAAACACCTGAGATCAGGACAGGTATCTGAAGTTATGTAATATATGAATGTAATCTGACACGAAACACCTGAGATCAGGACAGGTATCTGAAGTTACTGTATATAATATAAAAGGTATTTGAAAATGAAACACCTGAGATCAGGACAGGTATCTGAAGTTTGTATATAATATAAAAGGTATTTACTGAGATCAGGACAGGTATCTGAAGTTATAATAGTATGAATGTAATCTGACACGAAACACCTGAGATCAGGACAGGTATCTGAAGTTACTGTATATAATATAAAAGGTGTTTTAAAATGAAACACCTGAGATCAGGATAGGTATCTGAAGTTACTGTATATAATTAAAAGGTATTTGACACGAAACACCTGAGATCAGGACAGGTATTTGAAGGTATCTGTATATATATAAAAATGAATGTATTTGACACGAAACCCTGACACGAAACACCTGAGATCAGGACAGGAAGTTACTGTGTGTATAATATTAAAATGTATTTAAAATGAAACACCTGAGATCAGGACAGGTATCTGAAGTTACTGTATTAATATAAAAGGTATGTGACACAAAACCCTGAGATCAGGAGAGGGTATCTCAAGGTACTGTATATAATATAAAAGGTATATTTGACACGAAACACCTGAGATCAGGACAGGTATTTGAAGTACTGTATATAATAATAAAGGTATTTGACACGAAACCCTTGAGATCACTGTATATAATATAAAAGGTGAAACACCTGAGATCAGGACAGTATCTGAAGTTACTGTATATAATATAAAAGGTATGTACCCCTGAGATATCTCAAGGTACTGTAATATGACACGAAACACCTGAGATCAGGACAGGTATCTGAAGTTACTGTGACACGAAACACCTGAGATCAGGACAGGTATCTGAAGTTACTGTATATAATATAAAATGTATTTGACACGAAACACCTGAGACAGGTATCTGAAGTTACTGTAATATAAAAGGTATGTGATCAAAACCCCTGAGATCACAGGTATCTGAAGTTACTGTATATAATATAAAGGTATTTGACACGAAACACCTGAGATCAGGACAGGTATTGAAGTTACTGTATATATATATAAAAGGTATTTGACACGAAACACCTGAGATCAGGACAGGTATCTGAAGTACTGTAATATAAAAGGTATGTGACACAAAACCTGAGATCAGGACAGGTATCTCAAGGTACTGTATATAATATAAAAGGTATTTGACATGAAACCCCTGAGATCAGGACAGGTATTTGAAGTAAATGCTTTTCCCCAACTGCGCATGATCGGTGACCTATGCGATTCTCAAATAGGCCACGCCTATCTGATGACGCAGTTTCGATTACGCTGTTTCTGAAACCCTGGAAAAACGTGCATCCATGTAAGTATATACTTCATTTTAAACAACACCTTGAAGTACTACTTCAACACTCATTAGGAAATAGCAGGAAGGCAATTTAATCTATGATAAGTAGTTAAATGTACGGTTGAAGACGTTTTCATGTTGCATACATTATTTATATTATGTTATGTCGTAGTATATGTGTAAAGTCATATGATACTTTCACAAACAGTGCTTATATTTCAGAGTAAGTTTTAGTTGTTATCACAGAGCGCCCTCTTCTGGTTAAAATGCGTTTTTTTCCCAGTTTCAGTCTGTACCAGGGGATGATTTTTAAAGTAACACATTTGTACCCAGTGTTGAACTTTGTGGACACATTAAACTAGTGACAATTTGGAAAGTGTGCTTTAAGAGATACTGTAAAAGTCCACAAGCCTAAAAGAGTTGCATGTATGTAATTGCTTTGAGAACCCATAATAACACTTAGGCAAAACATAGTCTGTTTAAATTCCTTTATAAAATATATTTAATGGCAGTATATTCACAAATCCAAACAGAACTGTGCTTCTGATACCAAATATTCTCTATAATAACTAATCTTTGAATTACAGTACTATCATTTACAATTAAAACAGTGCACTAAATTCATACACAACTAATGAAAGTGGCTTGGAGAAAATATGAACCAGAAAATTAAACACAGCACAAAGCTAGGAGTTACTGTATCTGTACACTTCACAAAAGAGGGAAACATTTGAACTCCACAAATGCTTGATTATCTAAGTCTTAAGATTCATTCGTTCATTAGTTATGATCTTACTGTCATGTCCAGAAGAGTGAGAAAACCATCTGTTTCATTCCCTTAAACAGCAAAAACAAGTGTGAATATCACCCCCCTCCAAAACCTAAACAACATAAAAATCTCCCCCTCTATAATCCACATCACCCAATATTATCAGCACTATTCACCATCATCCAAATTGATAATACTCGTCTAGCACACACTTTCGATTACTGGCGCATTATGTATACAATACGATACAATCAGAATATGCATGTGCCATATTGTTACACTTATATTCACTTTAGTATCATTATGTGTTGTATGAGTATGACCCTTGTTTACTGTCCAGCACAACAACCTATCATTTTCACCAGTGTAATAATAATTTCCAAGTGACAATAAATCTTCAGACACTCTAGTGACATACAGGTTCACATTCAATTTATTGTCTCCCAAAACCTTCTGACCTAACGGCTATGACAGAAAACATTTGAAACAATGCATAACATTCAACACACTTTAAGTGATTTTTTGAATACATGCCTAACTACTTATTTTTTTTTAATATACTTTATTTTTTTATATTTTGTATATAGGAATACAGACATTAAATCCCCAATAGCATAAACATAAAGTTAACTCCCTCTCATGAAGTTACACTTAATAATATTTTGTGCTGATTTTTGATCAGAAATATTACTTATTTAGTTTCTCATAGCCTTTGATAGTACAATGAAGAGTGTTGAGGTAGTGATAATAACCTGTCTAACCCCTGACAAAAATCATTTTTAACTACTCATCAACGACAACACTTCACAGCATAGTGAGCCCATACCTTTCAATCACCGTCTTCTCAACTCAAATTAAACATCTCTTATTGTCACATCAAGAAACGTAAATATCACCAAGACACGAATAACTAATATAAACAGAGGTCCCAACTATCAAACATCACAGAGTAAATATCGTCTCTATCTACTTGCCAAAGAATTCTGACTTATTGGTTAACATGCCAACTCAAAACTATACGTAATCCCAGTGTGTACAAACACCAGCTCCAATAACGCACAATCTCTATTTAATGCACTGTGAGACAAAGTGTACATTGCCAGACCATAGCTTCGTCTTGTCATTTACGGTGACTGATTAACTCTTTACTAGAGTAACAAAGTCTCATTTAGTAGAATTCACACTACTGCAGAACACTGTATCTGGGACAGAAATACTACATTTCTAGTCAAAATGCATACTCTCACTCGGGAATTTCATCATCTCGTCATTTTAATTACATTCATTAAATTGAAAACTACCATCAGTCCACAACAAGATGTTGATGATGATCTATAGACACCATCCCAACATGATGTGTAATTCATCTATATCACACAGTGCCTCACCTATTTTTAATCCCCATGTCCTGCATATATGGATAATGTGTATTGCTATTACTTGATCATACACAAGACCATTTCATAAACAACGTGTTCATGCACAATAGCTGCCACTTCATAATTTACATACAACAAACTCATAAACATCAATGAATGTTGGGCTAAGTAAATCAGGCCATTTAGGCGCGGAGTCACACTTGTGAAGGGGACAAAGCATTACTTACTAGTGTACAGTATGTGTCAGTGATCTTTATAGAGACTAGGCAGTGATAGTTGTTTGCAGTTCGGATTAGCTCCTTTTGCTTGGTGATGATCCATCCACCTGTCACACACCCTACGTCTGCGTCCATGGCAACGGTCTAATGCTCATCTTTTAAGTCCTCGTCGTCAAAGTTCAATACCAGACACATACACCTAGCGAACTTAGAAAAGAAAAAAAAACAAAGACCAGTGGAAAAGTCCCATGATGACGTTCCAGTCAAGAGTGAAATGCCATTCAAAGCTCCTGCCATCTGCTCATGCACATCACAGCACTCAAAGCAATGCTTAAGCATAAAGTACAAGTGGTGTATGACCTAAATCTCATTTGGAGATTAGCACTCACCTGTATTCCTCTGTTCGTCAGATGATCGAATAATGCTTTTCTCATGAGGAGCCTGAAAATACATTCATATCGTAATTCTAGCATATTTACGACTCCAGCAAGTATTAGAGTAACATGGCCAAGCTTAAACGTTTCTTTATGCTTGTAATTACTTCCATCACTAAGACCAGAACGTGCAAAAACTCTAAAGAAGGCAGTTAACTACTTTCCCATAAGAAACACATAAACCGTGTTAAGTAAATATTTAGGTAAAAGGTTTATGGAGGCCAGAGTGCACATAAACTTACGTGTCTGCCAGCCATGTTATGAAACGCAGACTCCGTGTCTGACGCTCAGGATCTTTGAGTCTACAAGAAACAAAATCTTTATCACTTCTCAGATTTCCAACAAAAAAATGTCTAGCAAAGCACTAGTTTTGTGAGCATACAAAGTTCTGCTAAGCCTGAATGTACGAAGGACCAAATCTAAAGATTTTTTTAAATACTAGAAGAACTATAGGAGCATGTACTATAGGAGTATGCGTCTCAATACTTTTGGCAATATAGTGTATGTATGACTAAAATGCATATGTTCCTCACTTGGAAATGATTGAAGGCATGGGAATCTCCAGGAATTGTTCCTTAAGTGGGACGAAGGGTAGGAGGCCTGTGTAGAAAAGACCGAGTAACAGCAGCACTCTGGGCAAACTGAACAAGATTGGGATTTGTGGGTTCTAGAAAACAAATAGAAAAATGTCAGATATTGACATTTTGCATACTTTATTGTTTAGTTATGTTGATTACTAATAACCAGTGTATTACCTCTTTGTAACATTTCTTAACGATTTCGTTTTTGGAGTTTCCCCAGACGGTCAGCTGATCCCTGTTGTATCGGACAACCAGCTCGGACACCTGACAGAAAAAAAGTTTAACTCTATTTTGCTTCTGGTGAACTCATCTCACCAACCTGATTAATTTTAGTGGTGACAAGCAGCTGCACAGACAGAGGATTCGAGGAAATGAAATATGAGCGGGACAGCAGGGGCCCACAAACCTTCTTGATGAGAGTGTCATTGTTGACCTTGATGTCGATGTTTACAGGGGTGCTTGGGAAAGCTTCAAACACGTCTCTCAGCAGAGGGATGTGTTTGTCATCTCCTCCTTCACAGTAGCACTCTGAAAAACATCAGGAATAATGTAAAAGTTGGACATACATGTCTTATTTACCATTAAATGTATACAAAACATATCTGAAATGTCTATGCAGTGGCTGAAAAACCAAGACCACATGTGCATATGTTTTGGATTTCAATTGAGTAAAAAGATGAACTGAACTTTGAGAGAAATATGAACCGAAAAGTAGAAAAAAATGAATTTCATAATAAAAGTGCTATAATGGGGCCATCTGTACAAAGGAGTTCACATGATCAACGTTACAAATTTACTTTCATTTGATTAGTGGCAAAGAAATGGATCAGAAAAAGTTCAAATACAATATAAAATGATTTTCTTTTTTTTAATTTAAACAAATTTTAAATCAAAATTATTGGAGTACATTCTAAGAAAATACTATTTCAGTATTTCTACTTCAAATTTAATGATTATTCAATTTGTTATTTCTTTGTAATTATTCATCAAATTTACTATCTATTTCTAAGCAAAGCATTTTAATTCAAAGATTTTCAATCCCAGATTTTTAGGGTGGTCTCAGTATTGTACTTCACTGTAGCATATTAGTAACACTACAGACACATTGGGAATCTGCTTGATTATACCTTAAATCAGATTTGTTGAACATTACCTGGACTGAACACTCACCTCGTTTGAAAGACACCCCAAGCTTACAGAGGTATGGTGGAAGATCCTAAGAAGACAAACGCACACAAACACTTTCAGAATACAGCATATATTTACATACTGACATAAGCATTTAAGGCCTACTACAAATTAGTCAAGCCTTGAAACATTTCGACTGCGATTGTGAATACAGGATGTCTGAAGTTTCTCTACTCACAGCATAAGCCACATCTGAAATGTATGCATTAATTCCAGTCGACCGCTTCAGGTTGGAATCGTGCAACACCACCACCTGCTCATCCTTGGTCAAATGACAGTCCAGCTCCAACATGTCAGTGCCCAGTTGAACAGCGCTGAGGAAGAAGAAAATGTACAACAGACGAGTTAAGGTAGCATCTGTTCGTAAATCATGAACATGGAGATTTTCATCCAGGCCCAATGGTTCTACGATCAACTTAGGTTTACGATGCTTTTTGGAAATGCAGCCCTGATCCTAGTAAAAAACACAATTTTGTCATCAGCTGATAATGCCACTTGGATGAATGAAGAATCACTTCAGATGCTTCTGAATTCTTCAAGATCAAGTAAACAAAGTTAACCAAGCATGTTAGGTTTTAGTACAGTCGTACTCATCAGTGCAAATCCAAGCAATAAATTGCCACCAATTGAGAAACTCACTGCCTGAAGGCTGCCATTGTGTTCTCCAAGTTCTCACCAGCTCCTGCAGATGAAGAAAAACAATAATAGCAGTGCTTGTTTTTTTTTTTCTTTTGTTAGTCAACTAAATTACTTCAAGTGATGTTTTATGTTCAGACTGCATGCGGTTTCTGCAGTATTCCACGGTTCACAGTGTGTAGTCAATAAAGGCAGTGATGAACCCTCAGAACCAACACTGGCCCCACATGAAGGTATTATGATATATGACTTAAAGATAAAAAAAAACAGGCTTTCCATTTCATAGAAGAGAAAAATGTTCTAAGTGCATGACTTAAGGCTACAGTCAGCAATGTTATGAATGCAACCCTGTAAGATTCAATTAGACTGTCTCAAAACCTAGTGAGCTTCCTACCTAGTCAGCATTTTGTAACATCACTGTTAACTACGTTTTATTACTGCGGTCAGGCCAGCCTCCACTTTGAAAAACACGGTCATTCTAGCCGCCACGTTGTTTTGTGGTGCGCGCATATATTAGGCGTTGCGGTAATAGCGTGTAAAAACTCAGAGCAAAGGAAAAGCGATCTCTGGCATTCATTTAAGCCAGTTTCTCTGTCAATAGTGAATAAATGAATGAATGAACGAATAAATAAATTTAAAATACAAATGTTTAAAAAACGATCTGATAAAATTAAAAATGACTTCAAATCTTGAGTAATATTAAATGTAGAATTTCCAAATAATATGAAAATAACTGTCTGATGAGAAATAACAAAATTAAAGCCTTTCATGAACATGCATATAAGTTCATGAAAACTTATGAACTTTTTGGAAGAATATTTATCAGATACAAATATTTGTACAGATATACAATTATCTGTGTATCCAAATACAGATAGGCCTATTTGTAAATTCACAGTTATAAAAAGAAAACATTTTCCACAAAAAAGTTTCACTTTTGATTAACAGTACACCACTCCAGAATCTAATTTGACCAATGTCAGGACTGTCTGATTTCCTATTACAAAATAAAAGCCCTCCAAAATCTCATATATGATCATATACATACAGTATGACCGGTTTTGTCTTTGATTTTGGATACCTCTAAAAAGGAAACTCCCTTTTTCCACAGACCAGTTTCAATTCAGATTAATAGCCCACTACCCCAGGGTGACACTCAACCAGTTTCAAGACGATCTGATGTTGCATTACATAATAAAAGCCATCCAAATCTCATATTTGACCAATTTTGTCTTTGATTTTGGATAGCTCTATAAAGGAAACTCCCTGTTTCCACAGAACAATTTCATTTCAGATTAATAGTCCACTACCCCAGGGTGTCATTCAACCAGTTTCAGGACGATCAGATGTTGCATTACAAAATAAAAGCCCTCCAAACCTCATACAGTATATGACCAGTTTTGTCTTTGATTTTGAATAGCTCTAAAAATTAAACTCTCTGTTTCCACAGAACAATTTCAATTTAGATTGGCAGTGAACTACCCCAGGGTGTCCTTCAGCCAGTTTCTGGACGATCTGATGTTGCATTACAAAATAAAAGCCCTCCAAAACTCATATATGACCAGTTTTGTCTTTAATTTGGAAAAGCTCTAAAAGGGAAACTCCCTTTTCCACAGAACAATTTGAATTCAGATTAACAGTCCACTATCCCAGGGTGTCACTCAACCAATTGCAGGACTGTCTGATGTTGCATTACATAAGACCCTCTAAATAGCATTTTGTATGTCAATTCTGATTGGTATGAAAATTTAACTCCGTTTCCACAGACCACTTTCACACTTCGGCGTGATAGTACACCTGCTCAGAGAGTCACTCACACAGTGTCAGGACTATCTGATGTATAATTCCAAAAAATGTGAAAATGAGATTTGGAGGGCTTTTATTTTGTAATGCAACATCAGATCGTCTTGAAACTGGTTGAGTGGCACCCTGGGGTGGTGGACTATTAATCTGAATGGAAACTGGTTTGTGGAAACAGGGAGTTTCCTTTTTAGAGTTATCCAAAATCACAGGAAGAACAGGTAGAATATGAGTTTTTTTGAGGGTTCTTATTGTGCAATTCAACATCAGACAGTCCTGAAACTGGTTGAGTTACACCCTGGGGTGGTGGACTATTAATCTGAATTGAAACTGGTGTGTGGAAACAGGGAGTTTTCTTTTTTATAACTATGCGAATTTACAGATACATGTGGTTATATGCAAGTTTTTGAAAGGCTTTTATTTTGTTATTTCTCATCAGACAGTTATTTTCATATTATTTGGGAATTCTACATTTAATATTACTCAACATTTTAAGTCATTTTCATTTTATGACTTTCATTTTAGGACGACTGTGTGTCCTCTCACAGCTCCACTTCTATTGTTAAATTTGCTGATGACACTGTGGTTCTGGGCCTCATTTCCAACAATGACGAGACCGCATACTTGGGTGAGGTAGAGAGACTTTCATCATGGTGCCAGGACAACTGTCTCTCTCTGAACGTGAGCAAAACTAAAGAGCTGATTGTAGACTTCAGGAAGAGACAGCAGCGGCCCTACACTCCTCTTATGATCAGCGGGACCCCTGTGGAGAGAGTAAGCGGCTTCAAATACCTCGGTGTAAACATCTCCGAGGACCTGACTTGGACTGCACACATTCAAACACAGGTCAAGAAAGCCAGGCAAAGACTGTACCATCTGCGACAGCTGAGGAAATTCAGTGTCTCACCAGCAATCCTGAAAACTTTCTATTCAGGGGCCATAGAAAGTGTATTGACTCAGTGTATCTCAGTGTGGTACAGTAACGCCACAAATCAGGACTGCAAAGCTCTGCAGAGAGTCGTGCGCTTAGCTGAGCGCATCTCAGGGTCTGCCCTCCCCTCTCTGCAGGACATCTACCTCAAACGCTGCAAAAGCAGAGCTTCAAAAATAATCAAGGACTCAAATCACCCCGGTAACGTCGTTTTTTCACTCACTGCCATCTGGCAAGCGCTTCAGGAGCATGATGGCAAAAACTGAGAGACTGAGGAGGAGCTTCTTCCCTCAGGCCATCAGGCTCCTAAACTCAGTCTCATAACATCTACAGGGACTTAATTTAATAAACTGTAAAAACATTCATTATTCTCCATCATCCGCATTGCTGCTATGTGTACATACCCGGTACAACCTGTTTTGCATTCCTCTTGCACATCCCTGTTTTATTTATTTATTATTAAATCCACAGTAGACTGTATTGCACATTTTATTTTATTTCATTGCACATTCTACTCCTTTATTTTATTATTTTTTCTTACTTTACCTTATTTATATATATTTTTTGTGTTATGTTTTCATTGAGCGGACCGTCCTGACCTACCATTTCACTACTGATTATACCCTGTATGATTGTGTATGTGACAAATAATAAAGAACCTTGTATGATTGTCAGTATGTGACAAATAATAAAGAACCTTGAACCTTATCAGACCATTTTTTAAACATTTGTATTATTTTAAATTCATTGATTTCATTTCTTTGTTTATTCGTTCATTCATTTATTCATTATTGACAGAGAAACTGGCTCAATAAATGAATGCCAGAGATCGTTTTTCCTTTGATCTGAGTTTTTACACTCTTTACCGTAACGCCTTGTATACGCGCGCACCATAAACAACGTGGCGGCTAGAATGACCGTGTTTTTCAAAGTGGAGGCTGGCCTGACCGCAGTGTTTTACTGAAGTACAAGGAAAAGGAGTGATTGGATAAACGATGAAAAGCCTCGGAGTGCTGTAGACTTGATAAAGCAGCGTTTGTCACTCACCGCCGCGGTGTGAGATGTGTCTGCTCCGGAAGGCTTCTTTCTTTCGTCGATGCAGCAGAGACGGACACTTGAGCAGTAACGCCGAGGTGAGCACATAGCCGGTAACCGTGGATAAAACATAAACCGCGGCGCTCATTTTTACTTTTATCAGTCGGACAAGCAAGTCAGTCCTGCAAAGCCACTTATATAACTACAACTCATTGAAAAGTGACGTAAAACGCGACAGTCTCTGCAGAAGTCAACGCACCGGCCGGTCTCATCCAGCACCGCTGGCCAGCTGCCGCGCTTTAACAGCGAACAGAAGAAAGACGAGTGAAGCTAAGGCAGAGCATGTAGTGTCAGTCAGATTAGAGCCTTCTTTATTTGCACTGTCATGCATTTCTCTGTTAACCCACCCATTGGCTTGCAGTCCAATGTTTCTTGACAGGCCACCCCCCTGCGCAGTTCACATATTGCTCGTGTCAGTAATAATACTACAGTCGCAGGAACGCGCATGCGCACTACAAGCGAGTGAACACAAGAGTATGCTCATGGACAAATAAAATAAAGTCCTTCGTGTCAGATCCATTCCGCTTTAAACAAAAAATGTAAACTGTTTTCCGTTACAACAAATAGTCAGTGAAAGAAGGCGATTAAAGTGATCGTTCACCCAAAATGAAAATTCTGTCATCATACCCTCAAGTTGACGGTAGCCATTGACTTATATAACGTTAGCTATAAGAGAAAAGTAAGTAGGCTATGGAAAAAATAGTATGGAAATCAATGGCTACCGTCAACTGTTTGCTTACAAACAATCTTCAAAATATCTTCTTTTATGTTCAACAGAAGAAAGAAACTTATTTGGAACAATAACTCCCTTTTTTTAAAAGGTTGTTTAATCTTCTTTTCATGTCTAAATAAAAAAATACCCTTATTTGTGTGATTTTGTAATTTTCTAGCATTAAATATAAAAAATGTCAGTAAATTTAATAAAAATGCACATAAATACCACACAGTTTATGTGACGTATCTAATACTCACAAAAACATGGAATTATTGTCTCTAATGTTTTAAAATCTAAATAAATTAATGGGACACCAAAGTGCGCTGTATTAATTGAAATGACAGTCAGTTAAAGATGTTAAAACTAAATTCTCTATATTTCACTTGAATGCTGGCATGATGTAAAGTATAAGGTGTTGTCTCTCGACTAAAGTTCAAGAGCTCATTGTTTCAGCCGTTCTCTTACTCTGCAAGAGTTCTTTTACATCAATGGAATTTATGAGGGATTATTGGATTATGTAACCAAGGCATGAGACTTCAGCATGAATGACTAGACTATGTTCTCTAAAGTAATAATCTATTTAGATGTGCAATGAATGTCTGTAATAAACACAATTCAACTTTATACACAATTCCTCCATAGGTTAGAATTCACAGTGTTGCTCTAAATATACAGCCCTTCCGACATATTGCAAGCAACCAAGTGTGTCAAAGGTCAGTCAAGTTGGTCTGTCAAAGTTCACTACAAAGTTCAAACCTATATTGCAATCGCTAAGAAATCAGATATACGACAAAGATTGTCAATTGAAATGCTTCTAAACTGAAGCTCTCTTTAAATACAGCATTGAAGACATTGCTGTGTTTCCATCACAGTTGGTTTTTTACTGAATTTGCCTAGTAATCTAAGAGGAACCTGGTTAGTTAAACTGAGTAATTGTAACTGATAAAGTTCTACATGTCGACAGCACTTGCAAAAGCCCTTCAAGAATGGAGGTTTCAGGAGAAAGAACTGCAGCAGCTTCAGGTAAATGATTTTCTGAATTTGTTCTGAATGTCAAAACAAAACAATAGACCTTCACTAAATAAAGCATGTCTGTGTCCAGGAGACCCATCGGCTTTACCTGCAGAAGTTAGAGGAAGTCTCCAAACTTCAAAAGAGCTTTGCTGCCTCCATTGCTCGACAGAAAAAGAGTTTAAAGGAGAATTTAAAGGCTTTGACTAAGTAAATATAATGTGTTTTTTTGTTATGCCGAAGCTTTATTGAATATGATTGTTGCCGCTAATGTGCGATTTCTGTTCCCAATCAAAGATTTAATAAAGGACTGACAGAGGAGGAGAAGAATGAGGTTAAGGAGGCCAAAGATCACATCCGAAATGTGCCGAGCCTAATCTTTCAAATGGAATCATTTCTTCCTAAGAAAAATGGGTACTGAAAGATTATGCAAATGAAAGGTTGTTTCAACTAAGCTTTGTTACCAGAAGCTGTAGATACATATTATTTGTTATTTTTGCTTATCTTTTCAAGGATTTATCTCAGTCTTGTCCTTGGGAGTGTGAATGTCAACCTTCCAAGCAAAGAAGCCAAGTAAGCACCAAAAAGATATACTTTAATATATTTTAAATGTACTGAATATCAATAGAACTTTATGTTCACTTTATACATGATACATTTATTTTTTCATAAGAAATTAAAGCTTGTTTTCAGAGAATAGATCTGGAGTTTTCTTGCACCATTTGCATTTGGCAAATAGGTTTTGTGTTTATTCAGGAATGATATTTTTTATAATTGCAAAAACTTCAATTTATTTTATTATTTAACAATGAATTTACAAAACAAATTAGAATCATTAATACGAATTTAGATTTAAACCTGTATATAATACATCCATTAATTTCTTTCAGCTTTTGTAGAATGCAGTATTGAATACGTGATCTTATACCTGTAAACGATTTTATTGTAGAGCTGAATACAAGGATGAGTATGAAAGGTTCAAGCTGTATGTGACTGTGACTTTGTTCCTGCTGACCTTCGCTTGTCGCTTCTTCATCAGCTACAGGTAAGACTGAGTTCACACAGGTCTGACTGACACACTTTCTCTCATTCACATTTCATGCCTGTCTTTGTTGTGTGTCTGTAGAGTTGTGGATGCCCTTCTTAACTTCCTGTTGGTTTGGTACTATTGCACACTGACGATTCGTGAAAGCATCCTCATCAGCAATGGATCCAGGTCAGAAACTGTCAGATGAAACTATCTGAGAGACATTTCAGGTTTGAAGATGTGCATTGCTGCTGTCACACAAGAAATGTTTGATCAGTAATGGGTTTAATAAGCTGTCTCAAGGCCCTTCTCTTTTTGGCTTGTGCCATCTGTACAACCTTTGATTTTTTTTTATTATATATTTTTAGGATTAAAGGCTGGTGGGTTTTCCACCACTACATTTCCACCTTTCTGTCTGGAGTCATGCTAACCTGGTGAGTCATTTCAAACTATTCATTTCAGACCTACTGTACCTACTCAAGTTTGGCCTTAAAATCAATATAAATTGTCATTCACATGTTATTTTTGTAGTGTGATGTACTTTTGAATGAAATAGCCTGACCAAAGTGACACCAGTGGAAAAGGACAGATATTACGTGCAAGAGCAAGTTATTACATCTTGATTAAATATTACAAAGACAAGTTGTTGTCTTAACTAAACTATCCACCTTTTTCTTTAATGCGGAAGTAAGTCTATGGGCAAGACTTCTGGTTCATTAGCTGCTATAGGGAAATAACGAGAAGAATAACAACTGTTTGCATTACAAACCAGTGTGTTCACAATTAAGATAATACATTAAAATAATATGGTAAGACACACCAATTTTCAATATCAAGCAGCAAACATTGTTGTTATAGCTAGACGTGGATGACACCGGAAGCCAGAACCATAGAATTTACATATGGCCACGCCCCTTTTTACGGGAAGAAAAAGGTGGATGACCAAAACTAAAACTATTTAAAATTTGTAATATTTGTAATAAAGTTTAAATAAAACTAAAAATAAATATTAGATAAAATAGCAACAAACTAAAATAAATAATTATAAAATACAATAATATAAGAACAAGTTGAAGTACTGAAATTACTAAAATAAAAATAAAAATGAAAGCTAAATATTAAAAACAAAAACTAATAATATTGACAAAAGCACATAACGAACTTAAACTAAAATGTCCTAATTTAATAAAATAATAAATACAGTAATTGTATGAAAATAATACTAAAATAACACCGCAGTTGTTTTCTTTGGAATAACATTAACATGTTAATAATTGAGGAATCCAGGAATGTGCAAAAAATTTAAATAGGCACAATTTTATGTTGGTTTTGAATGCATCAGCACAAGAGTTATTAGAATGAGTTATTAAAACGAAAAACCATAAATCATTTTTTTTGCTATTTGAAATAAAATAAACTTTAACTGAAACAAAATACCATATAAAAAAACTTAAAACTTTGCCAAGGCAACACTTCCCATTTTCATTTAGTTTATCTTGATGTGCTAAATAACTAAAACTGAATGAATGACTTAAAAAAAAAATTACAAAACACAACAAAATTATTACAACTTTAACTTAAAATGAAAACAGGAAATATAAAAATAAAAGCTTTTTCAAAATATAAAAAACCAAAGTACAGTAGTACAGTGGTAGTATACTAAAATAACCCTGATAAGCATTGAAACAATAAATGAGAATCAGTGAATTGCTGCTATGATTGGTTTGCCCTCAAACAACACTTCTGTTGTATATGTAGGCCAGATGGTGAAACATACCAGTCTTTCAGGAACCCATTCCTGGCCTATTGTTTGTATCAAAGTAAGTTTCAAACTCTTCATCGATACACCACCTTGTATAACATCTGTTGTGGGAAAAATACCAACAGTGCACTATTGAGCGATTCTGAAGGCAAACGTATCACTTTCTCTCGCAGGCTTAGTGCAGTGTCTTCAGTACTACTATCAAAGTGGGTGTCTCTACAGGCTAAAAGCTCTGGGAGAAAGACACAACTTGGATTTGACTGTTGGTAAGGATTTCTGGGTTCACAATAGAAAGAAAATCTGACAGTGTAAAGCTGTTTATCAAATAGATGTTTGTTTACACAGAGGGCTTTCAGTCGTGGATGTGGCGGGGACTGACATTTCTTCTTCCCTTTCTCTTCCTGGGACATGTAAGTATTTGTCTGTCCTATATAATATATAAATTCAAAGCATAATTTCTCATATATAAAGAATAAAGCTTTGAAAATGGAACAGCATATGAATCGCCTTATGAAAGTAGTCATTTACTGAATATCTCGGTCAATGTGTCCCAGTTCTGGCAGCTTTGGAACAGTATTTCTCTCTTCAGAATGGCTCAGATGCCTGAAAGTAAAGAATGGCAGGTCAGTGTTGTTTTGTAGACTTTTTAATGAAATAATAGTTAAATCCACTCAGCTAAAGATTATGACAGTGATCTTGAAGTTGCAATGACCTCTTGACCTCTCTTTTTTTGCAGGTGTCCATGTGTGGCTTCTGCTTTCTGGTTCTGTTTGCAGGAAACTTTTTCACTACACTCGCAGTCGTCCGTCACAAGCACAAAAACCAGCAAAAGACCAAGAGTCTGTGATTTTTAAGAGCTTTCGTGCAGAAATGTCAAAGAAGTCAACAGACATATTTGTACAAAACATGCAGATTTATGTTAATAATGGGTCTTACACAATAACCATCTTTAATTTTTTATTGTCTTTCAGAAAACATGCAGAATGCATTTTTAGTACAAAGTGGGATGTTGAACAATCTGTAATAAATTTGTTTGTAGAAGTGGAATTTTAAAAAACCTGAATAAACTATAAAAATGAAAAGTATTTTTTTTGAAATGAAATAAATGTAGTAACATTATTATATATTAAAATATTAGCCTAACACTATTTTAACGAATTAACTTATTCCATAATAATAATGTTACTTATGTCGTATCACTTAATATTGTTTATTACATGATTTAAATAAATGATTTACGTATTAGAGACTGAAGCAGTGAAGAATCACGTGGAGAGTTAAATGACCTAAGATGACCTTATTTTCCCAGCATTCCTGTCATAACAATATGGCGGCGTCCTTCGACGTGCAGTCGTAAAGTTAGCCAGTTATTTACACGCGACATATGAAGTTAGATGTTTGTCTGGTTATTGCTATAGATTTATAAACAGTGTTTGATAGACCACAGAAGATGTTGTTATTAGCGGTGGTATCGTGTTTGCTGTATTGTACAGTCGGCGCTGAGAAGCCAGGTAACTTAGGGTTTATATTGCAACGCATGGCTGTCAAGCAGCATGAAAATGAGTTACATTAAACTGTTAATCACATTATAGATCAACAGTACGGCAATGCACATGCACACATTTTTGCACGGCACTCTCAATGCTCTTGATCGTACGAGTTCTGCGGTTAGGCTGTGTTTCAAAATCTAGTGAGCTTCCTACTTAGACAGCATTGTTAGACAACCCAGGCGCCTTTCCAGTTTCAGTGTTTTTAAACGCTGCTGTAATAGTAAAAATGCTAACTAGATAGGCAGCTCACTAAGTTTTGACACATTGTTCTATATCGCTTGTCTGTCTCATCAAAAAATGTCGCTTATTGTTTGTTTACATGTTTCCCGACAAGTCAGTGTGCAAACTGTGTTCCTGTGCATTCACAGGTGCTTTGAATGATGTTTGGGATTTCACTGAGAGCTACCTGCTGACTGTGTGGCAGAACAGGTTATATGTGTACACTACTGCTGCTGTTCTCATAGGAGTCTGGTTTACTGTGAACATGCTTTTTAAAAAGGTAATCAAAGTGTGTTTACTCTTAAAGCCTCTCAGCAACTTAAAGTTGTTGTTAGTTTTTCTTCTCTTGGTTGCTAATAAACACAGCTTAATAGATTGTGTTTTTCCTTTATAGAAAAAATTGGTCGACCCTATAAGTCCTCTGCTTTATAAATCTGTGAAAAATCAGGAACCTTCACCTGAAACAGAAAAAGTCATTCATGTTTCTGGGGTCAAAGTGTTCTATGGATCACAGACAGGAACTGCAAAGGTTTGTATACACTGGTGGTCAAAAGTTTGGAATAATTAGGAATTTTTAGAAAGACATTTCTTGTGCTCACCAATTCTGCATTTATTTGATTAAAAATACAGTAAAATGGTAATATTGTGAAATATTTCTACAATTTGAAATAACTTATCTATTTCATTATACCAGCAGTGTAATTATTATACTATTTTTTTATTTATTTGTTTATTTGAAAGAATTACATGCAACTGTGTGATGTGGTTGTAATCTACTATTTTAACCCTGCCTAGGGTTTTGCAAAAGAGCTTGCTGGAGACGTCAGTGCTCAGGGGATCCAGTGTGAGGTTATAGATATGAAAGAGTACGACCCCGAGGACAGACTGGCTGAGGAGGTGAGCGTAGCATGTGCTTCTCTGGACCCATACAGGCTGATCAATTTCTGTCTTTTTTTGTTGCAGTAGCATGTAGTCGAGGAAGTCGAAATAGATGATTTAAACTTCAGGATTTGTCATGCTTGCATAAGTATTTCACTTTCAGAATATCACAGGAATTACTATGAGCTTCATATCTTTCAATTACTACGATAACATTTACAGGGAATATAGATCTTCTGACTGCCAGTTAATCACAATACTTCTCCCTGAGCAGAATGTAAAATGATTTACCAGCCTTTTATATCACCAGAGCTTAAATATTAAAACCCCAAGAGTATTAAAAGCAAAGTAACATAATTCATTTTTTTTCGTTTCCTTAAACAACTTCTGTACTACCAGGCAAAGGCAGAACGCAAAACTACATCAACACCAAACTGAAAAAATGCTTTGAATGAATAATGTTTTGATTAGAATTTTAATTAGTCTGTTCTCACACTCTCAATCAGAGCAAAGCTGAGACAAACCTATCTGTCACAGCAAAGTCTAAAAGACCTGACTTTTGTTCCTCTCAGCATTTATACCCCCGGTTTCACAGACAAGGCTTAAGCCTAGTCCCAGACTAAAATGTAAGTCTTAGCTGTTTCAACTGAAAGAAACTTGCACTGACTGAGCTTAAAACATATCAATGCCTTTGTTTTGTCTCAAGAGGGACACCAGTAATGTTTTTTCTAAGGCACATTTATAAAAATTACTTAAATGTCCTAATTGAATTATGGCCTAATCCTGGTTTAGTCTAAGCCCTGTCTGTGAAACCAGGCCATACAGTGTTATAAGCAGCACTATTATTCAGTATCATTGATATACTATTGTAGTTTTTGATAATGTTTTGAATTAGGTTGTCTCCCTTTAATGTATTAATGTTTCATATTTCTCTATAGTTTTTAATTTTTATTTATTAGTAGTTTAAATTATTTTATTTTATTTTTTTGCAAAAAAAAGTTTACTTTTTTAGAATTTATTTTATTTATTTATTTTTTCCATTTTAAGTAACAATTTTTTGTTAATGTTTATAGTTAACGATAACAACCCTGTTTATAAATGCTATAGGATGGTTTCATGATATTTGCTCTGTTTTAAATATTAATAACCGTTTGGGTGAATAACGTAAATGTCAGGATCATATTTTACCCCAAAATCAAAAGTTAGTTGTTTGATTTTAGGGAAATAAGATCCAGACATTTCACATGTTTAGTGCTTTTAGTAGAGAGCTGCTTCCATGAGTACCATGTTAAAAGTTTCTTAATGCTCTCACATAATTTTTCTCCAGTGCACGAGCAAGATGATCTGTGTGTTCCTGGTGGCCACATACACAGACGGGCAGCCCACCGAGAGTGCAGAATGGTTCTGTAAATGGCTTGAGGAAGCCTCCACAGACTTCCGATATGGGAAAACTTACCTGAAGGGAATGAGATATGCCGTCTTTGGGCTGGGGAACTCCGTTTATGTTGGCCATTACAACACTGTGAGACACACCTTCATTTTTCACTCCATTTTTGATGGGACTGTGTTGAATCTTACACTAAATATACTTTCTGTATCCAGGTCAGTAAGAACATAGATAAGTGGCTGTGGATGCTGAGCGCTGCCCGGATCATGACCAGAGGAGAAGGCGACTGCAACGTTGTGAAGAGCCGACACGGCAGCGTGCAGGCCGACTTCCAGGCCTGGAAAACAAAGTTCTTGAACCGGCTGCAGGCCCTGGGCAAGGGTGAGAAGAAAGCCTGCTCTGGCAAGTGCAAGAACGGCAGCTGCAAGAATAAGAAGAAACATAAGGAGGAGGCAGAGGACAGCCAGTCGCTCGCTGAGAAGAACAACTCTGAGGCAAGCCAACCCTCCTCTCTGATGTCTTTGAACACATGTAGTCATGGTAACAGCTCTCGCTCTGCACATCCCGAGAACAGAGTGTTCTCCTGCAGTCTGTGCTGCACTCATGTAAATGGGATCTGAACAGCGGGGGTGACATTACTGACTTCGGAGGAAATTTTATTCTCTTAGGTGTCCCTCTCATATTCTTTGCTCAAACACTTATAGGGAACATCGTTCTCATGAAGTTAAGCTACTTTGAGTGGTTTAAATAATAACGTTTAATAACCTTAAAGGCACTTGAAATCAAAACTGACCCCATTTTCCTCCTTGCCCACTGAACTAGCTCTGGATTTCAACTCGAACGCATTCAGAACTTGCTAGAGAGCCAAACGAAACAAATGACTGCTAATGCCTAACTTTCACACAAATAAACATAGCATATCGCTGCCTTTCAGAAGTCTATCAAAAATGCATTTTAATATCCAAAATAATTTAATTCAGGTTTTTTATGCAAGTGTCAGAGGTTCTAAGTCCTTAGCTCATACATATTTGTTAATATTTTTAGATGATGTAGTCACAAAAGATTAGAACAATATATTTATCTAAATATTAGTGCTGTCAAATGATTAATCGCGATTAATCGCATCCAAAATAAAAGTTTTTGTTTACATAATATATGTGTGTGCTGTGTATATTTATGTATGTATAAATACAAACACATGAATGTATATATTTAAGAAAAATAGGCTATGTTTATATATTAAATATATTTATATATTATATAAAATATATTGACATAAATATATAAATATATATATATACTTGTAAATATTTTCAAAATATATACTGTATGTGTGTATTTATATATGCATAATAAATACAGTACACATACATTTATTATGTAAACAAAAACTTTTATTTTGGATGTGATTAATCAATTGACAGCACTACTAAATATATTTATCTGCAATCTGCAACTATCACCTGTTTTGTGGAAAAAGGAGACTAGTCGACTAAATGATATGCCACAAATAGACATTGGGAAAAACTAGGGGAAACATTGTGAATGAAAAACTTACTTGACAACAATAGATCCTATATCAATATCCTAACAAATAGAAAATCCTTCAAATGTATAGTTGCCAGTACATGTCAAGCTGTTTTTTTGTGATTTTTTTGCATGTATTTATATTATTGCTGCTACATTCAATATGGAATTTGACTGTTTGATTCATAGATTATGTAGCTTTTTTCAAATAGATGACTTATACAGAAAGCCTTATAGGTGTTTGTTAGACTAGTCAATTAGTCAAATACAAAATTTTTATTTAAACCTTGATGAAATTAGTCATGGTGCACATCCCTGTTCTCTAAGCAATCAAACTTGCAATTGTCCCACAAATCCAGAGAAGGTGTGAGCTGAGCCATATCTAGAGACCAGAATATTATAGAGGGTTTTTTTTCACAGTAAACCACCAGCCAGAGCACCCTTGCTAACCTAGATAAACCTAGTATCATGGTGGTGATCCGACTTTTGATTCAACTAAATCCTGATGGATAAAATCCTGCCCAGCATTATTGCCATTACATGTTGAATTTAATATGATCACTTCATATTGTATATCATATGGTACCTTCAGGATTTCATTAGTTATGCACAGAGGGGAAATGTTCTTTATTTTCTTTTTTTTGCAAAAAAAATACAAATAATTCTGAAAGTAATTCAGATTTTCTATAGAGTATGTCTAGCATTCATGTAAATATTAAGCTTGAGTTGTCAGACCAAATGATCAGTGAGAGAAACTGTATACTTTTTAAACGCTAAGCAATTTAAAACATGAAAACGTCAAATAAAAGCACAAAATAATAAAAGACTTCCAGATTTTCACATAGGAAAACAACTGAAAAGCAGCGTGAGAGAACACAACCACTTGATGTGAATAGCTTTATATTGACATGACACAGCATAAGGCTGTTACCTCTCAAAAAGTATACTTTTGTTTCAATTGAAGGTGATTATCTACTTCATCCCATGCTCTTTGTTCTTTGTTGTCTTGATACTGTCAGCTTTACTGATGGAGAAATTGCTTCAGATGATAGTTTGAGAGAGCTGTCTGTACAAATGTGAATTAATTCAGAGTGTTTTGCAAACCCGTTAGCCAATTCAATGGAGAGAAAGAACTGACTCAAAAGAATCAAATGATTGCCATCTCTGGTTCAGTTGACAAAAATATGGGACATGCATAATAACTGCTGAAATATTTGAATGGAAAACATTTCTCCGGTTATTTCTCCACATAGATGTTTTCATGGGTTTGGTATAATATAGATGTGCCCCCCCAAAGCTTACAGCTCTGTTTGGATTTCAGGAGGAGCTGATGGAGTCCAGCAGTGATGCAGAGTCCTCCGCTGAGGAAGAGAAGTCTCATGGCTCCGTCATCGACATGGAGGACCTTGGGAATGTGATGAATCGTATGAAGAAAGCCAAGGTTAAAAACAAAACCAGCTCCACTGTGTTTACTTGCAGTTTGTGCTCTTTCAGAACCCATTTAGTGGGATTTAAATGGGTTATTTACCTCACACTCTAAACCTGTATACGTTTTTTTTTCTGTGGAACACAAAGTAGAAACTTTGAAGAATCTATTGGCAGCTCTTTTCCATACAACAACAATTAAAGGGGTAGTTCACCCACAAATTAAAATTCTGTCATTGTTTACTCACCTTCATGTTGTTCCAAACCCATATGAGTTTCCTTCTGCTGACTACCAAAGAAGATAACCGTTGACTTCCATATTATAGAAGAAATACTATAAAAGTCAATGGGTTGGTTATCCACTTTCTTCATAATATCATCTTCTGTGCTTAGCAGAAGAAAGAAACTCATGCGGTTTGGAACGACATGAGTGTGTAAATAATGACAGAATTTAAATTTTTGGGTGAACTATTCCTTTAGTGTCAACACATTAATTTCAAATCTAGACATAAGCTTTGGCAAAGGAAAGATCATAAGGGAAATCAACTTAAAGGGATAGAGCACTCAAAAATGAAAGTTGTCATCATTTACTTACCCTCATGTTGTTCCAAAACCGTAAGACTTAAAGTCTTATAAGTTTGGAATAACATGAGGGTGAGTAAATAATGACAGAATTTTCATTTTTGGTTAAACTATCCCTTTAAATCGGATCTTTTCCTTGCACAACGCTATCGTTTGACTTCAGAGGACTTGGAATGTAGCGTATGCATGGTTTGGGCCATTTTGCTATTTTAGAGCGTGATGTGATCTCTGAGTTGTCGTTGTGTGGCATGAAAACAGAAGAAATGACAGCGAATGGTTTTTGTACTGACACGGGGGTGAGTAAATAATGACAGAGTTGGGCAAACTATTCCTTTAAAAGGACAGAGTGCTGGAGACACACCGGCAATGTCTCCATTGAAGGAGACTGAGTGGCAGATGGTTTGCTACAGCAGACAGCAGCTCCAGCAGGCGCTGGGAGGACTTACGTAACCGTGAACTGTGATCACTGACGCCCACTCTACAGGCCTGTGCGCAGGAGTGATTCATGAGACAGAAGCGCAGACAAATCTCCCCATACACACGCATACGCACTCTCTCGCAGAGAGGATCCCAGCCCCCTTTAATCCAGTAAGGGCCCTTTATGGATGCCTTCAGGATTGGATGCATGTTTAAACGGCTTCAGAAGATGTTTTTAGACATGTGGCTTGCAGCTCAAGCAAGCAGTTGATTGTGATGTTCCCGATACGCAGATCAAACGATATCCCATAAGCTATGAATGTGTGTCAGCTGGCAGATAATTACAGGAGAGAGCAAATGGGGTTTTTGAAAAAACATGATGGATTTAATAGCATTATTGATTTATTTACAAGGGCTGGCAGTTTGATGCGTCGTTAATGTTGTATAATTGGTTATCAAAAATAAAAGCATTTGTGTTCAGAAATAGTGAGGCTACAGGGGATTGCAGGGATCTTGAGATACGTTTTACAAAGTTGAACTACTTTGAACTTTTGATGCATTAGTTCATCTGAGCACTCAAAGCGGTCTCGGGCCGATATAACATGCATATGTGAAGAGCCCAAATGGTCAAACGAACTGTAGCTTTCATCATACAATATGTGGTTCATTTGGGGTCATTTTGTCCCCTTTTAAGTCCACTTACATTGTGAATGCCATAAAAAGTCACTTGTAGCTGGTGGTTCACTCTAACTTGGGGTCCTTTTGTCCCCTTTACTAGAAGTCCACTTGCATTGTGAATGCCATAAAAAGGTCACTTGTTAGCTGTCTGTTCCCTGTGAATTGTAAGTTATGCATTGCGGAAAACAGTGCGAGAAGCATCTCTGTCAACGGCACACGCAGCCTTTTTGTCAGAGCATCTGTGAGCGCGAGCCGCTTTAAACAGAAACTATAAACTTTAGGCTTCTGTCCTCCCTAGATATTTTATCAGATGCGCTCGTATCAAACTACTGTGCTTCATCACTCTATATATACCGCCCAGCCCTGGCTTTAATTAAAATGCCTCTTGTATTCGCGTTTTTAAACCTGTTTAAACCAACAAAATAATTATAACCTTTTTAGTCCACAACACCAGTTAAATGCTTCCTGAACTGGCACCGTTTCACCGGCACCGTTTTAAAAGTTCATTTGGCACCGGTATCGAAAGTGTATTATATGTGATAACTCATTTAAAAACACTAAGCATAAATCAACAAGATGGGATACAGTGGTCAAACATCAGCCCCATCTGATGAATGTGAATGTAGATTCACTAATCTAAATATTTTAATTTAAATATTTAATCGCTTTTCTCAGCAAATATTGATATGCAGTTAATTTGATTATTAAGGGTAGTGTAATTTATTTTATTACTTTTAATTGATTGGCATGCCTAATATTTACATTTAAAGACAACATTTAATCAAAATCGGCCAAATTCATCATTATTTAAAAAAAAAATTCTTAAAAAACAAGAATTTTATCATTGTAATAATTTTTTCTCTCCCCTATTGACATAACCATGTCTGAGTAGCCAGGCTAAAAATATAACTAGTAATATTAGAGTTAAACATCTGAGATCCAGTCAAATGAGGATGGATAAAATGTCCATCCTGCTTTCTTTTACTCGAACCATCATGTTTCAGAAATTAAATGTTACGAATTTCATGCCTTTTATGAAAGTGCAGCCATGATTTATAGATGAAGTGTCATTAATGTCACCAAACAGATTAGAAGAATATCCAGACAGGTTGCTTGAACACTCGCCCCATCTGCCATTGGTCAGCCAATCAGATAGTCCCGCCCCAAACTCGCACCATTGGTTGAGCCAGTGTTGTGGTTTCAGTTGGTTGTGATTCTCAAACAAACAATAATTTTTTTAAATGCCACAGTGTGCCACTTATAATTGTTTCTGCACGTTTAGCTGTAAGACACAAATACCTCAACTATCTTCTAATTTATTGACAGAAGTGTCATCTGCCTGACTTTTACTGTATGTTCGAGTCACTTCTCAACTCCCAACCAAAATGACAAACATGTAAGAGCACTTAGTGTTAGCAAACGCTGTTGTTGCATTTGTTGATCCAGCTAAACTGGTTCGTTTGGCTCTGAATTTTTTTACATTCACCGAGGTTAGGAGCAAGGAGGAGATCTCACCTTTAACTCAGAGGAGAAACACACTCACATCTTCAGTTGCTCTTCTCTGTTTGATTTTGCTGAGTGAATACATTTTGAAAGAGTTTGTTCTGAATTTCTCAGCATATTATTTATTTATATGTATTATAGAGACATTATTAGATGCATGCATAATTCATATTCTTAGTGGAGTCTAATCATTTATTAATCACACTGGAATAATGACAACTGTTGTAAAATGCAGAGTGTCAAGTTTGTGTAGATCTGGGTCTTGCGTATTTAGAATTACTCCGCTTTGGCTCCAGATGGCATCAGAGACATATTGTATCTTGGCTTTACTGATGCAGACCATCTGCACTGCTTTAGTTGTGATTTATAAATAGATGTGCATTTCCTATTTTTGCACTCAATAATGATTCCTACCTCTATGTGTTTCTGAACTTAAAGATAATAAGTGTAATTTAAAATAATTGGTCCTATCTCAGCTTGATGTGCAGATACAATGCATAAGCCATTCATAGGTTCTTTTGATGTGGCTCTGTAGCAGTTTCTGCATTGTTGGAGTGTCCCTACGTTTGTTACATTGTTTGGACCATTGGTGTGAGTTTAGAAAAGGTTTGTTTATCAATAGCAGAAACGTTTTTGAAAGTGGTTTTTATTTTTGCAATTTTGTATGGTGCTGCTGGTGGTGTAAAATTTGCACAATGCTCCTTTAAACGCATTAAACTATAGACAAAAATTAATTTTGTTGAAATGTTGAATTTTTTTTTTTATATAATTTTCTTATGCTCACCAAGGCTGCATTTATTTGATCAAAAATTCAGTAAATACAGGAATATTGTGAAATATTCTACCAATTTAAAATAACGTTTTTCTATTTTAATGTTTTTTCAAATGTAATTTATTCCTGTGATGCAATGCTGAATTTTCAGCACCATTACTCAGTATCACATGATCCTTCAGAAATCATTCTAATATGATGATTTGCTGCTTGATAAACATTTATTATAACAGTATTCGAAAGAAGTGTCTGTTGTAAAATTATAATTGCTTTTACTGTCGTTTTGATCCATTGAATTGATCATTGCTAAACCAAAGTGTCTTTATTTTTAAATAAAATCTGACCTTAAATACTGACCATAAACTCTTGAACGGTAGTATTTGTTTTTGAAGTTAAGAGTTTATCAAATTATTAGTGATGTATCTTGCAGTATAGAGATTTCTGTACAATTAAATGTCCTCTACAGATGAGAATGTATATCCTTAATACCTCCTAAAACCAAATAAGTGACTATTGACTCCTAACCAAAATCCAGTTTGGTAATAATCTTGAGTATAGACCAGTCCCAATTCCAAAACCAAGAGTCACTTCCTAAGAACCTCTTACCTTCTCCAAATAAAGGATAGTTCAGCCAAAAATGAAAATTCACCCTTCACCTTCATGCCATTCCAAACCTGTACAACTTTGTTTGTTCTGTGAAACAAAACAATTTAATTTAATAATTATTTTTGTGTATTCCTTTTTGTGTTCCATAGCGTAGCTGCATTCAGTTTTGGAACCGAGTGAGTAGATAATGACAGTTTTTTTTGAATTTTTAGGTGAACTGTTTCTTTTAAGCTCCTATGTGAGACATTATCCTGATAGTCTGCTGAGTCTGTGTGGATTAAAGTAAAAATTATAATATATAAACCCATTCCACCTTAGAGCACACGCTTTAATGTCATGCATAGATTTAGTGCAGGTGTGGATTGAGGCTATGTTTTCACTGCTTAGTATTAGCAAGGTGGAAATTGAGATAACAGCTCATGGACAGGCATTGTCCCGCGGCCACAATGGCCCGTGTGGGACGGGCGGCAGCCGGAGAGGCTTGTTGTCATTTTGGCTGGCTGTCATTCTCAATGTGTCAGCTGCTCAGCCTGAACTCTGCAGGGCCACTGCCTGCATCACCGCTGTCACTTGCCTGGGTGGTTTGTGGGAAATGGAGCGTTTCCAGCTGAAGAGAGCTGCTCTGGTTCTGTCAGTCTGAAGGAGGAGGGGTGCGGAGAGCCGCCGCGCTGCAGTAGGGACGAAAGCGCAGAGACGCCGAGATGAATCTTGTGTGACAGATTGCAGCCTAGTCAACTCTACGTTGTGCGTAGCAGTTCCACGACAGATCTCGCTGTGAAAGGGCATAATGTCCGCTTGCCAATCCAACCCCACCTGGTGCCTTCCACCCGCTCTTGTTGTTGGATTTTGCTCAAGGGACATTGTGTACTCTGGAAAAAATGAACAAAGTCACAGAAACAAACACTGAAACAGCGACTGCTTCAGCACCTGTCTCTCAGCCTGGATGTTGAGGGACCTCAAAGTTTTGTCCTGGAATGCAAAACAAAGCAGAGACAGTATGATGTGCCACTCGTAGGAAAATATATATAAAAAATATAAATTAATATTTGTTTTGTCTGTTTTTTTTTTGTTTTTTTGGGACGGGGTTATGTTTTTATGTTTGGGTTTTGTGTCCTTCTTGATTTTGTTTGGGTTTGGATTTGGTTTTTGTTTGTTCTTTGTTTGGGTTTGATTTGATTTTTTTTTTTGGGGGGGGGGTCGTTTTTGTTATGTTTGGGGAATTTCTTGATTTTTGTTGGTTGGATTTTTAATTTTGGTTTGGTTTGTTTTTTGTTTGCGTGGGGGGGGGGTTCGGTGTTTTGTGTTTTTCTTGATTTTGTTTTGTTTTGTTTGGATTTGGGGGAGGGTGGGCGTTTAATCTTGTTTTGTGCATTTCTTTTTTGTTTTTTTGTTAAACCCAAATAAGCAAAAGCACTGTTTTTTTTTTTTCTTCTTTTTTTTTCTATTTGAAGTCTATTATTTAATCTAGGGTATAGTAAGAGCATGACCTTTTGTCATATGTTGTTTTTTCAGTAATTCATTCTTTGGTTTTAGATACTGCACATTTCGTACATGTCCTTTGAATATCCTGTGTAGAGCATCTAATGTGACCTATGGCGTCCAGCTTGCCTGATTATTCCCTTCATCTGCCGAATACAGCGCTGTGTCTGAATCTGAAGCCAGACGGTCTCTGACCTTTTAGTGTGGAAAAAATAGCTAATGCCGCCATATGTACTAGGGAAGAAATATGGAATAATAATAACACATAAGGAAAAGGAGCAGGAACTATAAGTCAGACATGATTTCCAGCAGATTGTATATTCTGGAACCTGTGCAGCCTGGAATCGCAATAAAGTTTAATGCAGTCTGATCGCATAAGAGCGCTTGAGTGCTGAAGGTCAGTGATGGTAGTCCAAGACCTTTGTCAGTGTGTTTCCTCAGAACATATGGCTTTAAATGTCATTTCTGTTTAAACCATCCCATTAGTGCCATCATTTTCAAAGCAGCATTTGTTTCCAAGTCTTTGATTTATGAAATCAATTACATAATTACAGTTCAATATGAAATTAAGCTCTGGAGTTTTTAAATATGCGATGTGATATCTGATAAATAGTAAACCTTTCATTTCCTAAAAAAATGCATCTTTAATAGAGGAAAGATGTGTGGTGCTATGTGAAGACTTTAGTCAAGTTTGGCATAATATTTACTTTGATTCTTATCAGAAAGTAGCTGTGAGGGATATAAGTACAGTCTGTTCATTAGGCTATACATGTGTAATTTTTTCCCAACTGGAAATGTTTTGGTTAGATGTATTTTCAATGTTGTCAGCTGAACAATCGACTCCAAGGTTTTGTACAATGATTAAAACTCGCCTGGGCTACTTCGTATAACAAGTAAAATCATTATATGCCTCTGAGTTATGCACATTAGTAAGTAAATTGATTAAAAAAGTACATTTTATCACTTTAGTCATGTACTTTTTGAATAATATGTTAAAGGTTCAGCCTCTTTTGTTTCCTCTGACGCACAACGGCTGGTTGTGTAACTGTGACTAGGTTGTATGAATGAATGAGGGTTTTTCATGTGACTGGTTTTGTCTTTTTTTTTGTATGTGCTGCAGAGGATGGAGGGAGATGAAGAGGACTCCCAGAGGGTGAAGCTGTCAAAGCAGAATGGAGTGAGGAAGAGCGAGTCAGAGGAGGAGCGGAGAGAGATGATCACTCCAGCCTTGAGAGATGCTCTGACTAAACAAGGTACAGCATGGCCTTAACCCACCTGTGTTATTCACTCACGGAAAGAAAGATGTCTGTGACACAAATGAAAGCTGCTGTACAATGGGTCTCTACGTAAATGCATACACACCGTTTTTCATTTTCTTTTCATTTTTTAATTCATTTTTTTTTATTAAATTTGAATGTCCTTGAATTTCCTGTTCGTGTTAGATTTACAACAAATGTTTCTGAAGAAAATGAGTGGTTTTCATGCAATATTTCCATGCAATATTCACCTCTATGATGTTAGGCTGTTGAGGGTAGTTGCTGTGCCATCATTTCCTTTTCCTGTTTGTCGTTTGGCACCTAGCCTGAGTTTTTGTTTGTAGCTTTTAGCTCGCTAAACTTTTTTCTGTGTAAAAGTTTTGAGATTTTTACCGTGTGCCTCAAATTTCATTGCTCCTATTTCTGATTTAAACCACATATTTATAATATAAGCATTCCTGATATTTCATCATTTTAATCATTAAAAAATCATTAAATTGATCAAAAGAGACAGTAAAGACAATTATAATGATACAAAAGCTTTCTATTTCAGAAAAATCCTATCCCTTTAAACATTCTATTCATAAAATCCTGGAAAATAAAAATATTAAGCAGCACAACTGTTTTCAACATTGATAAGATTTTTTTTCTTATGCATCAAATCAGCATATTAGAATGATTTCTGAAGGATCATGTGACACTGAAGACTGGAGTAATGAGGCTGAAAATTCAGCTTTGATCACAGGAATAAATTACATTTTAAAATATATTGAAATAGAAAACAGTAATTTCAAATTGTAATAATATTCCGCAATATTACTGCATTTTTGATCTAATAAATGCTGCCTTTGTTGAGCAAAAGAGGCTTCTTTCAAAAAAATCTTACCAACCCCAAACTTTTGATACTTAATCTTAAGTATAACCTCATAAAACCCCATCTCTTTGTATTTAAAGTTAAAATAGCTTTGCAAAGTTCGACAGCTAGTTTTAAATAAGCACACTAGCTATACAAGCCCTTCGCTGATTACCGTTATGTCCCATTTCCCTGATGATGGACAGTCGTTTCCTGCTTTTCCGGCTGCTTTAATTGAATACGTCTCAGTGTTTTTCATCTCTCAAAAAACCGGATACCAAGGCCCTGATGGTAATTAGGTCCTCAGTGCTGGCAGACTGTCACCCTCGTTATAGTAAACCTAGTTTTCAATTAATGATTATTTCTCACACTTTTGACAGTTTTTCCTTTCCGTAAGCGGTATCTCACATTTATTATTAATAAACCGGCTGCAGAGCTGCAACTCTTCTCCTATTGTGCGCTACAAATTTCACCCTTGTCGTCTGGTTTCTGATGGAGCCTCTGATGGTGTGACTGTGCCTAACAGAGCTTAATGATGCAGCAAAGCCCAATTACTCCTCTCCTGCTGCTGGAGTTCCCTTGAGTTTCTCACTCCACACCTTGTATTAGTGCAGCCTGCCTCCAGCCGCATACACACACACTACACAACAGAGGCTGACCCGCTCTCACATTTACACCGAGGTTGTGTGTACTACCAATCAGTGTCCACTGTGCTTGTGGCAATGGGCAGCACGTCTGAGCATGTTGTTAGTTTAACATGCTTGATATAGCAAACTCGCAGTCAATAGAGACCAAGAGATCTCTGCAGTATGAGTCGCGTGTTGAGCAAATATTATCCTGTTTGTCCTGGGATCAGGATCTAGAATGTGTCCAAGTTATATTTTACCCAAAATTCGTATGAAACAAATACAACATTTTATTATAGCTTATATTTTATTCTAATTGGTCAATCTCAGCATTCTGTGGTCGAACTTTTGATCATTTCATTTCTCTCTCATCACATAATTTCAACTAGGGATGGTTTTATGTCAGTACGTTTATTTTTAATGATTCGTATCAGTCAATATTAGATTCTCATTTCTGGTATTTTTACATTTATATGGTGGCAAATGTAATGCTCACTTAGTTTAAATTAATCTTTAAAAACACCAATAATGTAATAACACTGTTAAATGCAATGTTTTAAAATCACAAAATGAATATCCAATTTTCATATGTTCAAATTTATTGTAGTTATTGTTATATTTTAGTTAGCGTTTTATTTTTATTGCATAATTTTAATATAGGCCATTTATCAGTAATCGGCTAGAACATAAAAATAATTATTGGCTTATTTCTTACCAGAAAATAAATATTTTTATTAACTTTTTTTCTTTCTTATCTTGCCATGAATATAGCAGTGGAAGCTAGCATGGTTTTAAACTATAAATAAATAAACAAACAAACTATTTTTGATTTTCTTTGTAAGGTTCACCCTAACTGGAGAGTCCTCCGGTGGTTTGTTTGCAGGTTGAGTTGTGAACTGTGAACGCACAAACAAATGTGTGTAATTTAGCTGATCTCGCCTGCAGTCTAGAGAAGATGCTGATGTGATATTATTATAATACTAATTTCTTGAGGGGCCGACTGGTAATCTCCTCTTGCTCGCTGTTATCTTTGCTCTTTCAATGATAAACTGAAATGATTCCCTCCGGCATTATTAGCAATGATTTAAAGATGAATGAAGGAAAGAGCTGAAGACCTCTAAAATAAGTAATTTCCTTTAAATAACAGCAGAGGAAATACAGCAGCTAGAGCAGAAAAAGAGGGCAAATGTGTTTGGTCAGAGTGGATTGAAGAGGAATTTGAAGGCTTAAAAAAACTTCCTCCAGACTCCGTCACCTACCTCATACCATAAATAACAGCTTGAAATGAAAACCTGAAATAATGAAACTAAAGTCATCCCATAGCAGTGCGTCATTGATCTTATGAAGTTCTGTTTTGGTGCTGTTCATCATCAGTGTGATGGCAATTTTTATTTCCGTCAGCTTCCTACGGTCCTGAGAGAACTAAACTGTGAGGAAAAGCTGCATATCCAGTCACTGGCAGACTCTCCATGCACTGTGCCCTTGTTTATGTCTGCTTAACCTTGATAGATGAAACTCATTTAATGGATTGAACTCATCTTAATGGATATATTGTCACAAGTATTCAGCAATTTGTAGGCAAATTTGAGCAGGATTTGTTGGCGAGTTTGTAGCTCCGCATATAACCCAACATTAACCCTATTTACTGTAACACACACTCCTGGCCTTGTTGTGCATTTTACTTAAAAAAAAAAAAAAAAAAAAAACTTAGTTTACTTAGTTTACCCATTTACTTAGTTTTCAACCTTGCTGGTGGGATAAATAAACTTATCCATTTAGCTGAAAAGCTATTAAGTCATTGTTTTAGGCTATTTTTTTTTTAGGTAATAAAGTCTTTTTAAAACCCTGCCAATAGTTTAATTAGTCATTTAACACAGCTTAAAATGTATGTAATGGTTACGGCATTGTAACCATTAAACGGAAATGGTAACCATAAAACTGTCTTAGTTCAGGTTTAGGTTTATTTAATTTTTGGTAAAAAAAAAAAAAAAAAAATGACCTTACAGTTAATTTTCATGACTTGTAAGTATGAGAGCATTAAGATTCTGATTTAAACTTAAGTAGAAAAGAAAGCTTTAGATTTGGTAAGTTTAATTAATTTCTGTGAATCTATTCAAACTATCTGTTTCACTGGTTTGATTAATAACGTTGCTTCTACAGTTTTATGGCACCACTCAGAAATATTCATAGATGTCTAGCAAGACATTTTTCAGTTATTTAAATGTTTTGGTAAATATCCTTATTACTAAATATCGCTGGTTGTTAATGCGTTGTATATTGATGTATTTAAAGGGGTCATGAACTGCCTTTGTTTTTGATTTTGTACTGTTCTCTGAGGTCTACTTGTAATTTTATCAAGATTTTTACATAAAAAACATCATCATTTAGAAGTAATAGGCTATTTTCTATTCTGTTTTTGACCCCTCTCATCAGAACGCTCTATTTGAATAAGCGTGGCGGATTGAAGACTCGGAAGTAAACGCCCACTGCAGGGCTCTAGACTGCGACCGTTTTTTAAGAGTGTGTGAGTAAAAATTTTACGTGTAAAATTTTTACTCTGCAAATAGTGTAAAAATGCAGTGTAAAACGTGTAAACAGTTTTACGTGTAAAAATGTTTAAATTCTCACTTCAGCACGAGCGCGAAGGTGCGTGCCGCGGACGGAGCGCAACAGAGGATTTGGTTGTTCAAACCAAAATGAAAGACCGCTTCTTAAACCAGAGAAGGTGAACATGTTGGTATTCTTGTAGAGAAAAACATGCAAGTCCTGTCAGCGACAGCCAGTTTAGTTTTACTTTTCTTTTTGTTTTCATTTTGAAAAGCTTGTTATCTTTGCTGTTTACCTCACGTTATGGTATGGAGGCTTTCCTTAATTTTTATTATTATTAATTTGATTCCTCAGTGTTTGCTAAATATTCTGTAATTTATTAGTCGGTATATAATACAGCATGTGATGTGTCCTATGCCTCGTCTTATTAGTTTTTGTTAATAAATGTTATGTAAGCTAGTTTGTCATTGTAGCCTACTGTTTTATTGTTGTTGCGCTTTTTAATTAAGAATAACAATGAATCCATCTTTTGTTTTAGTCTTAAAAAGTGAAAGGTTTATAGATATAAGCAAAACAGACAATTATCTTTTCTAGTAAAACGTGACACCAAGATCGCGAATTTGAAAGTGAAAGTGCAAAAAAAAGGAATTCCTGTTCACAAAATTTAAATCACAAATAATACTGATGAAAAAGGGTTGAATGTTGAACACTTTCATTACCATATAACTATAAACTATGATAAAAGTTCATCAGCATGCATTGATTAATCAAATGTTGTAGCAAAAAAAAATTGCGACCAAATGATGTGCTCATGCGACCAACTGAGAAAGTTAGTCGCAACAAGTGCGATCAGTGGGAAGAATGAGTCTAGAGCCCTGCACTGCTGGTCAAAAATGCATAAATAACTCAATACATATCAAACAATTTTGTTTAATAAGAGACAAAGCGAAAAGTAACCATGTAATGAAGACAGTTACTTCTTACTCTTACTGGATGTTTTTATAGTACCATGTTGACCTCTTATATGTCAAAAGATCAAGGGAATTTTGGTTTCTCAGTTCATGACACCTTAAAGTGAAAATTAAATAATCCTTAGTAGAGAAAAACTGTTTGACAGATATGCCTTGAATACATTTAACAATATTTCATTCAGCATTTTACTTTCTTTTGTAATTAAACACTTTGTCTAATTGGTTGTTTGCTCAAAATAAAATTATTTCCAAATTTAAAAAAATGCATGTTTTAAACCAATTTAAAATTCATATATATAAAACGTGAGAGGAGGCAATGCCTCCATCGCGATGTGATTGGATATGACTGGTTATGATCGCCTGTGATTGGTTCATGCTATAAGTCCCGCCTTGCATGAACCAATTCATGCATTCGTGAATCAGTCTGAATGAACATTATAATTGTTAATGGGAAGACTCATTTTAAAAGAAGTGCCTTGAATTATTATTTTGGAATAAATGTAAAATGCTTAAAAACACTAACTTGATGAGATTCATACTTGGCTTTGATAAATAGATTATTGATTACATTGTTAATGTAAAAACATAATATAGAATAGTTTTTTCTGATAGTGTAAGTAATGTTTATTTAATGAAGAAAATGTGACTGGGACATGAATTTACATTTGATTTAAAAAAAAAAAAAAAAAAAAAAAAAAAAAACACTGCAGGGAAACCTCTGTCTCAGCTTTCAACTGCACAAATATTAAGCCTTCACAAACCAGACCTGCTCTCTGAACCCAGCTATATCCAAACAGATGCTGTTCTTCAGACAGGGACGAGAACACCTCCCCTACCTCCTCAGCCCCAGCGAGCTATTTGCAGACATAAAAGACAAGAACATGTGTTTGATGTGGAGTTTAGCTAATGAACATGGGAGAGAGACTCTAGATTGGGATTATTAGTATGGAGCTTCACTCCTACTGCTTTTCTTACTGCTTGCACTCCTTCATGCATGAGGAGAGAGACTGTAAAAGAGAGGAATAATTCACCAAAAATTAATATAACCCCCACCAAGGCCCATTATTTTCTTTCTTTCATTAAACAAACTTTTTTTTTTGTCCATACAACAAAGGTGGATGGAAATCTATAAACCCCCCAAAAGGACAAAACTAGTTCTTGTGTGAAAGTCTTGTTTAGCTGTGATGTGAACTCAGCACAGAGCTATGCCTTTATTCTGTGGTTTTAGTAAAAGTGCTATAGGAGTGATGGCTGCCCCCATGATGGCCCTTACACGTGGATTAAAGTCTAAATTGAGTCGGATTCCCCAAGGCAACCCAGCACAGTCATGGGAGAACCAGGCTGTGGACCTTAGAAATGGGCAGACTTTAAGTGCTTAACAGGAAATGCTCAGACTTAAGCACATTTGGCCTTCCAGTCTGCTTAGATATATTGAGGAGCTTTGTAGGAAAAGTTCCTTCATTTCTCCTGCTAGATCCTGAGAAGACTGTAAAATGGAAAATAGAGGCCTGTCTCTGCTAGTACATTGTGTGCATTATAAAAGCATTTTTAGGCTCTTTATTTCATTGAAGTACAGTACATCACCTTTTACACTCTCTCTGACACTAAATGTGATAAATATGGCTGTTTTGAAGCCATTGTACTGTACTCTTTATGTAAATATATAATCATTCATAATATATAATATAATATATAATCTATATATCTATAAATATATAATCTATAAATGCATCATTCATTCATCATTCATAAATGACTTCTGTTATGATAATTGGTCATATTAATGTGCTCATGGTTGTGACTTCAGTAACATCATAATTTAACTGTTTATGTTGCAGCTTGGTAAATGGTATTGAGTGGACTGGCATTGCAAAAATTCTCTAATGCAAATTATGCAACAAAAAAAAAGAATGAAAAAAATTATGCATTCCACAGTGTATTTGCATTAATGCACTTTTTGTGTTTAAAAAAAAATATATATATATATATATTATTTTTCTCCTTTTGAGAAGTCTTTTCTGCTCACCAAGGCTGCATTTGTTAGATTAAAAAAACTGTAAAAACGGTAATATTGTTAAATATTACAATTTAAAATAACTGGTTTCTATTTAATACATTTTAAAAATGTAATTTATATCTTGCAAAGCTGGATTTTCAGCACTTCAGTCTTCAGTGTCACACGATCCTTCAGAAATCATTGTAATATGCTGATTTGGTTGCTTAATAAACATTTATTATTATAATTTGTGACCATGGTATAATAACTTTTGTAACATTATAAATATATTTACTGTCACTTTTGATATTTTTTCTCTTTGAATAATAGTATTACTTTCTTTAAAAAAAAGAAAAAATATATATATTTTTCCAATTTAAACTGTTTTTTTTTATAATGGATATTATACATCTTTCTTACTGTACATGATTACATTGTGATGCCTAAATAAAAATGTAGATTATTGGTCCTTTATCTGCTTTTGACAATGACATGGAAGAAAACTTTTTTTTTTAAAACAATTAAAATAAATAATTAAAAGCAATGAAATTATTATTTTCCTGACAATAGGTCAACCATATTAGTGAAATTTTCCACTTGTGAACTCAAACATGTTGGTGATTAATCCAGTAGCTGCTGCTAAAATTTTAACCAGGATTTTAGCATTCAGCAAGTGTGTTTTGGATTTGATTTCGATCAGTACTCTGAAAACTTGCTAATCTCTATATAAATGCCTTGTTTCCATCTTCATTGCTTTTTCTTTGCGGTCTGTAGGGTACAAACTAATAGGAAGTCACTCTGGGGTAAAACTGTGTCGTTGGACCAAGGTAAGTTGTTTCCTCCAATTGATCTTGTTGTCAAGGCTCTTTAGCAAGTTTCTTTTTTTATAGCAGCTCAATGTTTCCAGACAGGAACAGTTTGTCTTTGTATAAATGAAACAAATGTTGCCTTTCTTTTGTTAGTCAATGCTGAGAGGGAGAGGAGGCTGCTATAAACACACCTTCTACGGGATTGAATCACACCGCTGTATGGAGACCACTCCGAGCCTGGCCTGTGCCAACAAATGTGTTTTCTGCTGGAGGTAGAGAAAGTCTTCTTAATTCATCAAAAAATATGAGTTATTCCATGATATTCTCCTAATAAATAATATTAACCTAACTTGCAAACCTAATTTTGCAAACCTAATTTTGACCTAATAATACCTAATTTGATGATGCTGAGTTAAAAAAAAAAATATATATATTTTTTTTTTCACAGAATAATAATCAGCTTCAGTGCAATTATTAAAATGACAAAAGTTTTGAGAAGTTTTAATGACAAAAATAATTCAAAATAATTTAACATAGTCTGCAAAGGAGTGAAATAATATGTAAAAATGCTCAATTTAATGCCATATAACTTTACATAAACACAAGTTCACAAATAATGATAATTTTGTCAGCCATTTTTAATTTAGCCTTAGTCTTTTAAATTAGTCTTAGTCCTGTGTCAAATGTACTTTTTAGTTATCATATTTAGTCAGCCTTGTCCTGTTTTTGTTTAGTTAATTTTAGTCGACTAAGTGACTGAGCATTTTAGTCTAGCTTTAGTCAATGAAAACTTAATCACAATTTCGTCATGCTGTATTATATTTAAACTGATAAAAAATATTTTTGCTCAAAATTAGTCGTAATGATTGTTGTTATTGGAGAAATTTGCACGTCAGGTATTGCACTTTCACAATAAGCACAAATCAATAGAATGTGGACTCATACACATGGTTTATTTTATCTCATCTATTGTACTGATTTATGTACTCTCTCTGTCTACATTAGGAAAACTGGTAAAAACAAACAAGAAATATTATAACCGTGAAGTAAATCCTTCATAAAATGCGTCACTATTAAAACAACAGCGGTTGAGTAATTGCAAATCGCAAACAAAATAATCGAGATCTCATAACAGAACACAGATCGGCTGAATGACACTTTCATTTAAACCGAACATCTCATAAACATCGCTAAACTAGTTTGTCGGAGTTTTCAGATCATCGTTGGCGCTTCCATAATGAAGAGTGTGCGCATGATGGTTGCCAGATTGCAAAATTTAACCAAAACACCAGGCAGAAAATGTCTCGAGAACTTCTGATTTGGGGATTTGAATACTTGATACCTGGCAACCGCACACATTAAAGCTTGCATAGTAGAGGTGCATACAGCAGTCCGAATATTTTGTCCCTTTTTTTCGACGAAAATAAAAAGATTTTTGGTATAGTATTTATTTTTTTAAATACATTTTAGTCTCGTCTTTTATCGTCAGAGATATTGCATGTTGATATAGTCACAGTTATCGTTTATTGACCTTATCGTCGTCTCATCATTCTCATTTTTGTCATTGGAAAAAAGCTCTTCAACTAACATTTTTCGTCATAGTTTTTGTTAACGAAATTAACACTATTTACAAATAAGTATTTTCACAAAAAAGAAAGCTTTTCTTGCATTTTCTTCCGTCGCTGGTCATAATTCTGACGTTGAAATCAGGTTAAGGCATAAAATAATGTCTTCAGAATCATTTGTAGATGTGACAGCTATCTGAGAATTAAATAACCTGTAACCTGTCTCAGAGGAAGATAGGAGTCATGTCTTTGTGGCAGTTTTTCTGGAGGTTAAGCGATAAAACTATACTTCTTCACCTTAAAAATAGTTGTCAAAAGCAAAAATTATACAAAATGCTTCATGTTTTATGTAAAAGTATGATGTGCTACAACAAAACAGGGACAAATCAGCATGCTAAAATTTTTAAGAAAGAATATTAGATTTCTTTGGCAAATATAAAGTAGGTTGGTGCATTGCTCATATTCAGATTTTGAACAAACCCCTAAACCTAAGTATTAAATGATTGGTGCTTAACTCATCCATAATAATAAAAATGCTTAAGTTCTATACTTCAAAATATCAGCCTGTATGCTTTGAAAAATGCCTGAGCAAACAGCTGTGATGTCCATCTGAATGAACTGGAAGTGCAAAGGTAGATGCAGCAGTGATGATTCACAGTGACACTTGTGGAAAGAAGGTAGCATTCAATATTCCTGTCGTTGGCAGTGAGGTTTTATTTGGAGGGAAAAAAGAGCTGTCAAAGAGCATCAGCGCACCTCCTCTGAAGAGTGGATCTGGGATGATTTCCACCACGAGTGACCCTTACGCTGAAGCACAGCTGAAAGCTGCTCGCTGACTGAGATGGACTTGCTTTAAGGACATCACTGTGTGAGCGTGACACACACTCATCCACCCATAAACTAGCAGGACACTGTCTCCTGCCCTACAGCTCCGGGACAGGACATGCTGGGACAGCCTCCAGTGCACAAAATCCAACTTCTGTGTTTGTAGTTTGAGCTGCGCTGTCAGATTAACGCAGCAGATTGAAGGCGTCTCAGAGAGGGCTTTGATCCTGCTGTTGAGTGAATCTGTCATTTCAGATCCAATTTTCTCATTGAATCAGCTGATTTTGTGGCATTATGGGGCTTGATGAAGAAAAATCATCGTCTTGAGACTCTATTTTTATGCCCTTGTGTATAAGCGGTGTATCGGATCGCTTCGTGGGTTGTGTTGTGTGTCGTGCCGCTGTGACTCAGAGCGTCGCGCTAATCAAATTTTTCATCCGTTTCATTGCCACATGCTGCGCGTATCCTCAAATGCCACACAGTTAATGACATAATGCAAATAAATGTGCTGAAGAAGTTTCGAAATGCGAAAGTCGTTTAGTCCTCCGCTTTCAGGGAATGTGATGAAAATATTGAACTCCGTGTAAGGGGAGTAATGTGGTTAAAAGTGGCACTCAAAATTATGAATCTGAAGAGGCCTCTTCATGTGGATGGGCTGGATATTTTAGGTGGTATCTCATGAAACTGAGCAAAGGCATTAGAGGAAAAGCTCTTAAACCCATCTCAAACATGGGCTCTTCAGCCCAGAAGCTCATCTTGACAAAGGCAGGAGGGCAAAAAGATCAAGCTTTTTTATTGTTAATGACGTCATCAGTGTTAATATTTGTATGGTGTTTTGGTTATGTTGATTCCCCAAGCACACTCACTTAGTGTTATAATTTTTAATATTAGATTTAAAAAAAAAAAAAGTATTTTTAATATTCTTTTATTTTTTTACTCTGACATGCTTCCCCAAGCATACACTTATTTAAAATTGTTTTTTTGTTTCTTTAAATAAATAATAGATTTTAAAAAAATATTTATTTTACTCAGAGATGTTTTGGTTCTATCCACACTTATTTTACACCTTTTTTTTTTTATATATATATATATATATATATATATGTGTTTGCATTTCTTTTCTTTTTTTTCAAATAATATTTTTACTCAGACTTTGCTTTGAATATGGATGGATCACAATGGCCTGAGTTATTTTTTTTCTTCAATTATTTTTTGTTATTTATTCTTATTTTTTGGTTATTTTTTTTTAGTTTTTTTTTTATTTCATTTTTTCCATAAAAAATGGGTCACAATGGGCAGAATATTATTATTATTATTATTATTCATTCATTCATTCATTTATTTATTTATTTTATTTATTATTTTTTGTAAATAATAATGTTCAGGTTACCAAGCATGCACACAGGATAGGATTGGATCACAATGGCCTGATTTGTAAGGTTAATATTTTAGTTAGCTAGTTTTCATTATTTTCTAAACTTTTAAAAATGCATTTCTGATTCTCAACTAAGTAAATTATAGGGATAGTAAAATTTCTGTTATAATTTACTCTCCCACAAGTTTTTCCAAGTTTCTTTCTTCTGATGAACACAAAAAATATATATTTTTAAGAATGCTGGGAAACAAACCGTTGCTAGTAGCCAAAAAACTACTATCAAAGTCAATTAATAACTGTTTGGATACACGCATTCTTCAAAATATCTTATTTTTTCAACAGAAGAAACTTGTTTCAGAACAGAGTGAGTAACTGATGAGAGCATCGTCATGTTTGGGCTTCAAACTAAAAATTGGCTGAAAAAAAAAAAACTGCTAGTGGGCTAGTTGTTCAGACAACCCACTGACTAGTTGATTTTGAAAATATAGTTTTGTACATCCTCATATTAGGATTTGGCTCTACCCGTGGTGAAATGAAGGGCTATGGTGCCACATTCAACGTTGTCTCAGCTCCTGTGGCTATTTGTGGCAGGGGACGGAAGTAAGGCCACATTGCCTGGCATTTGTGTCCTTTCATGTGATGTGAGAGCTGTTGAAAGGGTCACAGGATGCTAATTTGCTGGCAGTGGGGGTGCAGGTGTTGTTCTCAGGGGAATGAGACTGCGGTCCGGGGTGTGTAATGCTGTGATGGTGACATGCTGACAGGACCTGTCCTCTCTCATTCTCTCTGTACAGACACCACACCAACCCAGTGGGCACAGAGTGGCGCTGGAAAATGGACCCGGCTGAGAAGATCATTCAAGAGGCTGAGGAGAACCACAGGAACATGATTCGCCAGTTCAGAGGTAAGGACTCCTGGTACCTTCAGCTGACCTCTTCTGCTGTGAATTTTAGGGTCTGTTTTTATTTTGATGTATAAGTGAAATAAAAGTATGCTCCGGAAATCTTGTTGTGCCAGAAACTTCACTTATAGAAGAATATTCACACATGCTGTTAATAAGCATTTACACTGTAATTGTACAGAAATGACTTGTTTTGTTTGTCTGGTGGGATATAAATATAGCCAAATATATTTAAATTATTTTTCCTCAGAGGCACAAATCCAGTTGGAAGCTATTCAAACATTGTGTGACATAACACTGTAGACGTCTCTACACTCTGAACACCCTCCCTCTTTCAGAGATTGTCCAACAGACACTGGGACTGGGGTATATTTAGCTGTCACTACGGTTTGCAGAAGGCAGTAACAGGACAGGCTCCAAGTGCAGTTCGACTGGGTCTAATTTATTCATTTGCACCCTGTCACTTTCTTCACCATCTGCTGCGTCAGATCAGTAGTGGATCCATCAGCTTTCAGCAGCATTAAGGGGATGAGGTTTGTTGCTGGATCAGTTTGACAGGCCGAGATCAGATGGAAAGGGCATCTCACTGAGACTTCTTTTGTAAAGCATCATTTGAGTTTTATTTGGTTATATGCCTCATAGGTGCTACAGAGTTATGCAGATTGTTCTCATTACATCATACAGATGTACTGAGGGGACACAATTTTATTTTATTCAGTTTATTTTTTGTTTTGTTTTGTTTTTAACTTTTTCTAAAGTGTCGGTGAAGAGAGTACGGTAGCTAAAGAAAATGTTTCTTTAGCCCTATTTGGATGAAATTAGTTTTCCTTTCTGGATAATTGGTGTTTCATAGATCCTCTCTGAATCAAACGTGTCTTTGTTTTTTCTCAAACAACCTCTGAAAAATATAACAGACCAGATAATATACTGTTTTTCTTACAACTCTGGCATCCTCTTGTAAGAAAATGTGATGAGGACATCGAAGATCTTGAAGAAGATGTTTATTGCAGCATAGCAGTGACAAAGTACATGTAGTACCTTGGGTTCAACAGAGTCGGAATGAACCTAGACCATCCTAAGCTCAAACCTTTTATACACTTACAGTTTACTACCCTTAATGTAAATGAAGTCGCTCCTGTTGTAACAGCTGTGGTCTGTATGTTAATTAAGTTCTGACACCCCTTTGTCTGAGATGGTTCATGGTGTCCCACACCCGCTTCCATTCTACAATTGGTCACCATTTGCTCAGGATGTGATCATCCCAAATGGTCTAGAAACAACATAACTGTTGACTTCCTTCTCTATAATAATTAAGCCATTTTAGGAAATGAGCATGATCAAACATATATTGTGGAGTGGAATCTGGGTCGGGGCAGGCTATAGATCCTTACACTCTGAAAGATCTAATTCCATACGAATAGGAATATCTGTGATTGCAGCATTTTTTTTTCACAACACTTCTTAGTTATTTTGACTGTCAGCTACCATAACTGAAGTTGAATTTCCCATTGCATTGCTTTGTGCATCTTCATTATTAATTTAAAACATTTTGCAAACTTTCTGGGTGATATAACAGTTGGTTAATACTGAAATCTAATGTAAAAAAAAATCACAGACTGCACAAAAGTTTACTCTTTTTCTTTCATGAAGTTTGAGGTTTGTGGTTGTGTGGTGGGCTCTGGGCTGTTAACTGAAAGTTTTTAGGTTCAATCCCATGATATTAAAGGAATAGTTCACCCATAAAGAAAAATTCTGTCATTAATTACTCACCCTCGAACATGAATTAAGGTATTTCTGATGAAATCTTCGTAGTAGTTGCGTTGCTGTCTATGTGAGGGTTAGAATACTCTCGGAATTCATAATTTTTTTTAAAATTTGTTTTCTGAAGATGAACGAAGTTCTTACGGGTTTGGAAAAATCATATGATGTAAGTGTAGTTTTTAATTGCAATAATACAGAACATCCTGTGACCAATTTGTTTTAAATTCAAGCTCATGAATTGATAGTGAGCCAATTCCCAAACCCTGACTGACTGTAAGTTGCTTTGGATAAAAGCATCAGCGCATTGACAAATTAGTAAATTAAATGTTGAAATGAATAAATGTTACTGCCACGGGAAAACATCTCTGTTTTGATGGCAAATTCTTTGTGATTTAGGTAAGTCATGGCAGAAAATGATGTCCTGCACTCTTAGGACTATTTTTGCAATGACATACCAATATTGTGTCATAAAACAATCTAATGCCAGCAAATTTCCTTTTCCCTCCTAAATGTGCCCGTTGGGACGTAACACATTCCTGTCTCTCATTCCTCATCTCAACAATCAGGTGACGTCAACTCATAATGGGTTGTGATTTCGCTGCCATATCCAAAGTTCAAGTACTTTGGTGGACATCTGGATCAGACTTTCTTGGGATTGTGGGGGCACACCAGATGGGTTTTCAAGGACCTTAAGATGGGAACTGACTCCTTTTGTGCTTTTTCTTAGCGTTTGAAGCGACTCCCTTAACATCACTGGTTTTGTTTTACCTCACTGCCTTCATACTTCAGAATATGGGGTGATTTGAAGACTTTTTGATGTGTTTTTTTTTTTTTCTGTCTGCAGTAGTCTGAAAAATTCATCAGAGATGTCTAGCGTAGATGGCTACAAAACAGATCTGCAGCTAAGAAAGGGAGTTTTCTGATGATATCTGCTGGGAATGCTATTAGGTGGGGTGGCACAGTCCCAAAGTCAGTTTGATTCGATTTTATCATTCGCAAATTAAGGTTTCTGCTGTTCGAAAGTCAAGACATCTGTCTTTGATCATCTGTTTTCAGTACAGATGTCAAACTTTAGTATTCTCTAAAATGAACATTACTCAAGGCCTACTGTTCTGGTTGAATTATTTTTCAGAAATCTAATAATATTCCCGTCAAGCTTTTTTTTCTTCGAGTTTCGAGAAATGGACAGGGAATGTTTTTCTAAAGCAGTACATATCTTTTGGTCCAAAGATTAGCACTTTTGGTTCATCTGAGCCAGAGAAATCGAGGCTACTGATGGAGACCTCTGTAGGTTTTGTTCCAGGGTCTGAGTTAGTGCCAGATGTGTGTGTGTGCGCAAGTTTGTGTGCGTTGCACCACCTCCGCATTGTCGTCTTGGTCTCACCATCCTCTCTGGCTTGGTGGCGCAATTGACATTTAGCAGTGATGTCACTGCTCCATGTAGCAGAAGTAAGGCATGATGACCCAGGGCTGAGTAAACAAACACACTAACAAGTGAACACAGAGCGGATGAAAGGCCAGGAAGCATGCTGTGCAGAGGGTACAGAGCACAAAAATGGAGCCAGACTCCAGAGGGAGCAAAATGTAGAGTGGCTACTAGAAATTGCACTAGTGTTAGTTCTTTGACAGATTAAATAGCTACATTTTCATTATTATTGTCAGTCTGATTAGAATCCAGTTTGTTAATCATCTTTTTTTTTGTCAAGATTGCTAACTCGCAGGAAACCAATTTCGAGTTTGCCGGCAGTCCCCTATTTTTCCAAAGTTGTCTCTTTGGTATTGGACTTTAAATGGGCTGATTATAGATTAAAACAAGTTAAAAAGTTTCTCTGAGTTTAATTTGCTGGGACAGCTTTAAGATATTTGTTGATTGGTTGATTTCACTCAGAGTAAACCATGTGACTCTTGTGCTTTAAAAACATTGCTGCTTCATCATCCCAACTTTGGGTGAGTTTCCCAAAAGAATTCTTAAACACATAAGATATTTTGTTACCAATATAGTTCAACGATTTGGTGTTTCTTGAAAAAATTAGTCCCAAAAAAACATGTTTTTCAATCAGTATCTGTTATTTCATATGTATATGAATTTCATTCATCGTCTTTTAATTTGTCAAGAAATAAGCACTTTTTTCAGAGTCCACGTGTGATATGCTTTTTACCATTGACAAATAAGAACCTGGTATTGAATCAGACATCTCAAAATAAAGAGAAAAATTGAGAACAAAAATGGCAAAATAGTCCTCGCATGCCATGTTTATAATTTACATAAATAATCTGACATTATTTGGTTCTTGAACCAAGAAGTTATTATTCCACACCCTGCATGATGTAATTAACAATAATTCTATATTGTTGAACTGACGTGGTTCGAACAAATGACGTTACTACAGTTTCTGGGAACAGTTGTGACTAGCTAGGCAATTTTGTAGTATGGTAGTAAAAAAGGTAAGTTATGTGGGGCCCTATGATTTCCGCAATGTGGAAAATGCTACACCGGCAGAATCCGGTCATAAAAATGGAAATTACTGTATAATGCGAAATGTCACAGAATTTGCCAACTTTTTGATGAATAAATCTATAAATCTAAGTAAGTCAGTATTCTTAAATCAAAAAGGCGATATGGACTAGTGTCTGTGAATATTAAGCTGCAAAAAAAATTACATGTTCTGCGTGTCTCTGTGTGAATGAAATAAAATAATACATTTTTGTTAAACTTATAATACATTGATGGTAAATTATGTAAGTTTCATGATTTAAATTAATTAAACATGCTTTTTGATTAATTTAACCATTAAAACAGTTTAGAAAAAAAAACAGAATCCAAATTTTTTTAAATGGAATTTGGAAAAAAACAATGGAATTTGGGAAAAAATAAAACGGATTTCAAAGTGCCCTAGTTATGTTGTTATTTGGGAATCGCACCGCATCCTGGCATTGGCTCAACCAATGGCTTGAGTTGGGGTTGGGATTATCTGCTTGCATGGCCAATGACAGATTTGAAAAACTTATCTTTGCAATTCTGCTTGTGGTCCTAGTTGTGAAGAAACTACACACTTTAGCTTTACCAAATGGCCAAATGACCACTGACCACTTTTTAACCATTTAGTGTGTTTTCACATAACAGGTGTTCCAGGAGTGCTTCCCGAGCGCTTTGAAGAGGGCCTCATTGTGAAGCACTGTGCTCTGTCTCTGGTGGGCGAACCTATCATGTATCCTGAGATCAACTCCTTCCTTCGGCTCCTTCACCAGCAGAACATATCCAGTTTCCTCGTCACAAACGCCCAGTTCCCTGAGGAGATCAGGTGGGATTTAAAACCTTTAGGTAATGGAATTGTCCAGCTTGGGGACTAAATGCTGAATTGGCTACTGAAAACCACTTGTCGGTCATCCACTAATGTTAATATTGTGGGGGCACATTCCCATCAATGTCTATGATGATTCAACTTTTGTTATGTATATTGTCATGTATCATTCAGTGATTCTGATCTGGTGCCTATAGACACAGCCTGTTTTTGCATGCGTTTGTTCTCTGTATATCTGCAGTAGTTCTAACAGCTGAACATCCTCCAGTTTGAAGTTTTCCCTCAGTCTTTGAAGTCCCACTCGGGCTGTAACTGGACTGATAAGCCATAATCAGGCTCTGAATTGCAAATCACAGCTTCTTCGACTCCCAGCTCCTCCAATTCCACCAGATTGTGCTAAATTCATGAGTTTTCAGGAGCAGCCAAAAAGCTTTTAGCTATCTCTCTCTTTCTGCTCCCCAGCTTAATGCAAAATACATCCTCACCTCATTCTCCAGACTGCTGCACGCCGAATCCTCTCACAGATCAGGCAGGTTATCTGAGGGTGAGGGGACGTCACCTCAGCTGCTCGAATATTATGTTGGCAGTGTGCTGAGGAAGTGAGAAACACTTGTCAATCGTTGTTGTTTATCTCGTGGCTGCAAGCTTCATCACACTTCTCTGCTGAAGCAGGCCTTTTCTGCGTGATAAACAAACCAACAGAGGCAAAACAAGTATATTCACTGAGGGTCCCAGCATTGAGCCTTCCCTGCTTTCTTATATGCTGTTATAATGAGATCCTGGACCTGCTGCTTTACTCATATCAGTATGCTAATGTCTTATTGCGTTCTTTTCAGAAGGAAAAGATGAAATGGTACACTGGCACAACCTCACACTAACAACTCAAAATAACCAATAATGCTGAGACTTATTTCATTGTTATTGATTGGCTTATATATTTAAAGAGCTTGTGTTTTAGTATATTATTTAAATAGCATTTTCTTTTTTAGTTTTATTTATGTGCATTAATTTTAACATAGTGTAGACAGAAATGAATGTGCAGGGCAAGAGAGCACATCTATTCGTCCATTTTCATCCGTTTGTCCATTTTTAGCAAAGTAATAAAAAAAAACACATCTGCAGTTCTAAAACATTCACTCTTAGATTTTAGAGCAGAATTCTGCTAAATTAATCACAGTATTTTTGCGTCATAAGTTTTATTTTTTTTGCCTTGGCACTTTTCTCTAATTTAAAGATTATTCACAATGCATGATGCTGAACAACTGTAAATCATGTAACAAAATGCTAGATGCTAGGTAAGAAAAAAAATCTGGAAAAAAGTACAATAATAGGAAAAACAGAAGACAAAAGCATAAACATTTTAATTACCCCGAGTAAACTTATGAGTTTTAATTAGGTTTTAAGGTGTGAAGGACCCAAGGAGTGCAGTCTGAACCTGGGAACTGTTAATAAATTGGCAGAGCAGGAAAGAAGTTGAAACGAGTAATCAAGATATTGTGATGCAAGGAGGTGGATAAAAAGACATTTGACAAGATTAATGTGTGACTTAAAGCTGAGGATGAAGTCAAAAATCAGTCTAATGGATGAGGGCTTTAACAAAACATCTAAACACAGTTTGGAGTGAGATAAAACAACTTTGGTTTTGTCAGAATTGAGTTTTGGAAAGTTAGCCATGGACACTTTTAACGTCATGGATACAAGTACACTATATTGCCAAAAGTATTGGGTCGACCCTTCTAATGAACAAGTTTGACTACTTTAGTCATTTCTATGAGTACAAATCTTAATGTTAAATCATATAATGCTATTCTAGGGAATTGTGTGCTTCTAATATTATAGCAACAGTTTGGACAGGACCCTTTTCTATTCTAACATGACAATGCCTCTGTGTATAAGGCAAGGTTCAAAAAGAAAATTATTGATTCAATGACTTGTACATACACTATATAGACAAAAGTATTGGGACACCCCCTTCTTTAGAACAGAAAAATGCACTTCCAAAACTGTGGCAACAACGATGGGAACATAATTCATGTATTTAAAAATTGTATTACCATCTCTGTTGCAACAGTTTTGGAAGTGTCTAAAATGACTGTACCCATATTTACAAGTCATCATCATCATCATTGGTGTTTGGTGATGAGTTTTTGGCTCAAGGTCTGCATTTACAGTCACACCAGAGGTGTTAAACTGGGATTAGGACTTGGTTTTATGCAGACCAGTCAAGTTCTACCACACTGACTGAATCAATAATTTTCTTTTTGAACATTGCCTTATACACAGAGGCATTGTCATGTTAGAATAGAAAAGGGTTCTGTCCAAACTGGTGCTATAATATTAGAAGCACACAATTTCTTAGAATATCATTATATGCTTTAACATTAAGATTTGTACTCATAGAAATTACTAAAGTAGACAAACCTGTTCATTAGAAGGGGGCGACCCAATACTTTTGGCAATATAGTGTATATTGGAAGAGGAAATCCTGTCCAGGCCTGTCAGCAGATACAGATTTGCATTTCATTGGCATAGCAATGGTATTTGAGTGCATGCCATCAAATTATTTATGTAAATTAAAAAAAAGGAAAGGGTCCAGAACTGAGCCCTGGGGGACACCATGAGCAATGGGAGCAGGACTTGATTTGGTTCAGTAGAAATTAATGCCTTTCATTAATGTTGGATATTAACCAGAGGAGAGCAGTATCAGTGATGCTAAATGCTAATATCTGGAAAATATTGTGGCAGACTGTCAAAAGCCTTGCTGAGATCTACAGTAGGAGTACAAAAATAGCTAAGAATCAGAACACAAGAGGAGGTTATCATCTGCCTGCTGAGATTTTTGTGAATGAATGTAAATCTTTTCAAGATGTTTTTAAGGTGACTCCAGTGTTTGAAGGAAACACTGGGTCAGCATGTCTGTTTTGAAAACCAGTGACAATATCGACTTGTCTAACTTGCCCATAGGGAAACCACAAAGAAGATTCTGCCTGTCACTTATCCCTCAGATACCTTGCCTTACTGCATAGTGGCGACAATGTTACATGGTATACACTGACATCCCTTAATTAGAAATACCATGTCTTTACTAAAATGATGATAGGCTGATACAGGTACTGTTGGCAGAGCTCAGTCCCAGAGTTGTACTGAGCGATTGAGTCTTATTTGGCTAGTGCAGCTCTGGCAGTTGTTGTCATTGTCTGAACGTACACATTTCCTACACCTGGCTTAACTCCAGTTTTCATCTCTCAAACTCAATCACTCAGGTGTGTGCTGTTTTATTGTGTTGTACTCATGCACAGCAACAAAGAATACAATAAATTAGAGCCTCTTGCTCTGACTGGCCAAAAATGGTTTAGATCCTGATGCTTAACTGCACTCCAATATTCTTCAGTTTTGTTAATATGTTAAAAAAGCAAGTCTTTCTTTATACAATGCTAATTTCATTCTCCCTCCAACTCTTTTTCTCTGTCTATAGGAGTCTTGTGCCTGTTACACAACTTTACGTCAGCGTTGATGCCAGCACCAAGGACAGTCTGAAGAAAATTGACCGTCCCCTCTTCAAAGACTTCTGGCAGCGCTTCTTGGACAGTCTCAGAGCGCTGGGTGAAAAGGTAGGTCCACTGTGCCTTAATCCAGATAAAACAAGAGTTTTTACTCTGGTAGAACAGTTGATTTGTTTTGAGCATGTAATACTTCCATCTCGCTGACTTCATAGTCACACAACCTGAAAAGTACATTTAGATGGGGGAAAAAAATCTGAAATTCTGGTCTTAGTGGTGGGACTGTTGTTCTAGACATAAGGCTGCTTTTGCAATATTAGTCTGACAGAAACTGAGTCCTTTTTTAGGACCAACTGTTGTCAACAGTCACCCATGTTGACCTTTGCTTAGCAAGAAACCCAAACAGAACTGTAATTATCAAGAGTACAAGACCCTGAGTAACCCTGTATGTTGCTTGTGATCTTTAGGCAAGGCAAGGCAAGTTTATTTATATAGCACATTTCATACACAGTGGTAATTCAAAGTGCTTTACATAAAATAAAGTGAAATAGTCATTCACAGCAATAAAAACAAGGAATTAAAAATAATAAAAACAAGGAATTTTAAAAAGTTATAGAAATTGATTTAAAATGAAATTTAAATCAGTTAAATAGAATATGATTATACATAAAATACAGTGCAGTCAGTTCGGACGTAGCACAGTGTTCATTCAACAAATGCACAGCTAAACAGATGAGTTTTCAGTCTGGATTTAAATGTGCCTAATGTTTTAGCACATCTGATCTCTTCTGGAAGCTGGTTCCAACTGCGGGCGGCATAATAGCTAAAAGTGGACTCCCCTTGTTTTGTGTGAACCCTTGGTATTTCTAACTGACTCGATCCTAATGATCTGAGTGGTCTGTTAGGTTTATATTCAGTGAGCATATCTGCAATGTATTTAGGTCCTAGGCCATTGAGTGACTTATAAACGAGTAAAAGTACTTTAAAATCAATCCTAAATGTAACTGGAAGCCAGTGTAAGGACCTGAGGACTGGTGTGATATGCTCAGATTTTCTGGTTCTAGTCAGAATCCTGGCAGCAGCGTTCTGGATGAGCTGCAGCTGTCTAATGGTCTTCTTTGGAAGGCCGGTGAGGAGACCATTACAATAATCCACCCTGCTGGTGATAAAGGCATGAACAAGTTTCTCCAAGTCGTGACTGGAAACAAAACATCTAATTCTTGCAATGTTTTTGAGATGATAGTATGCTGATTTAGTTACTGCTTTGACATGACTACTGAAGCTAAGGTCTGTCTCCAGAATCACCCCAAGATTTCTGACTTGATTTTTAGTTGTTTGACCCCTAGAGTCAAGGTATGCATTCACCTTGAGAACTTCATCTTTGTTTCCAAATGCAATGACTTCAGTTTTCTCCTTGTTTAGCTGAAGAAAGTTTTGGCACATCCAACTGTTAATTTCATCAACGCATTGGCAGAGGGAGTCAATGGGGCTATAGTCATTTAAATAGTGGATCCTAATTAATCAGTTTGAACTTGGACAATCAACACCATTGCTCTTAAAGGATTAGTTCACTTCTAGAAAAAAAATTCCATGAAATGAAGACAGAAGAGACTGTGGTATGCAATCTCTAAAGTCAACATTTATTAAGTGTTTTTTAAGGTTAATAGTTCTGTTGTGCATTACTGCGTGTAAAATTCAATTGTTGCTGGCCTTAAAAACTATTGTTTAATTGCCGAAAGCTGTTCTTCTCGCTTCTCTTCACTCATTATTTTGCCTGTAATTCATATAAGCCCTATACAAAACACTCTGGAAATCCCTGATATCGATTATGCTAATTCCAGACATCATGACTGCAAAGCTCCAGGATTGATTTAATCTTAACCCAAATCCTGTGATTTATCTGATTAAAAACGTTCTTCGGCCTGTAACAATGTCTTTTTTTTTTACGTCAAAAGAAGGTGTTGAATAAACGCCTTCAGTTTTAACTGCATTTTTGAGCTGAAGTTCTGTTAAAAATGCTAGCTTGATGAAGTGGATGTGTAGGTGCTGTCCATCAATGGCTCTTACCCTGGGTTCAGCATGCTGAGATGACAAAAGCAGTTTGTTACCGGGGGCCTTGGCATTACTGCTTAATGATTTTAAGTGCCATCATTCAGAGATGATTCACTGCGCCTGTGTGCTTAACTTGTGTAATGACTTCCCTGCATTTGCCATTGAACAGACTGCTCACTCTGTGTATGTGTCTGTATATATGTGCATATGTGAGTCATAAAAAGGAAGACACAAGAACAAAAAGTGCTCTTCTGTTTTCTAATGAGTTGAGATCACCTGCAGTGTCGTTTTCTAGCTGAAGAGAGCAACTCGACACTGATGGCACTGTAGGCAGCAGGATTGTGAGGCATTCAGGATAATGCTTTTATCCAAAGCGACTTGCAAATGAAAGAAGCAATAAAGTTTTATTTTGAAGATAAACTTCTTATGTCTTTCAAACTGGCCATTCTTGTTTCAGTGGGCGATTTGTGACCAGAATAAGCTGCAGTGTTACCAGACTTTATACTGATGGTGAAAGTCTGGCTCTGTGAGACAAAAGCGAGAATTTCATGTGGCTGACACCTGCTGTGCCTCCATCACTTGAACTTCACCTGTCTATACTGACACTGATTCCTTACGCAGTTTGTCTACAATTTTCTGTACTAATTGTGCCGTGGCTTATTCATCATTCTCGCATTTGAAAGATTTAATTACGAGGCATTTGTTTTCTGACTTCTATTTGTCAGAGATAAATAAGATGCAAGTATAAATACAAAACCATTAATGGCTGTTTTATTCTCAACATTCATCACCATAACAGTTTTATTCCATTTTCCCTTTTCCCCTGTAACTACAACATTACTTTCTCATTAATTTTGCTGTTAGTGCACATTCTGCTTAATTGGTTCTCAGATATTGGCCAACAATCTGTATTTATTATACACTGTTTAGTGTTTACATTAATTTAGTTGTTTTTTTTATGTAATTTCTGTTCACTATACAAAACTCAAACCCGTTCTTGATGAACTAGCTTTAGGAACTTAATTTTAAATATCTCTTACATTTATTAGCAGTTACCTTGAAAGTGCACTGCCTGAGATCTATGTTCTCCTGTGTGACTTCATGACCTTGAAAAGGAGCTTTGCCATAAAACCAGTTGTAGGGAACGTATAACACCCGCCTCAGACACTTTCACAAAATGGGCAGGAATCCATTTATACACCACTGGGTGTTGAATTTAAATGAGTTTGTTCAGTGCAAGTCTACAAACATCCAACATCTATGAACAAGCTGTTGAATTACAACAATATTACAACAATAGAAACAGTTGAGTATCCCCATATTGTTTGGTGTTGATAGGATTTTTATTTCCTACTATCTGTCAACTATCTGTCAACTAACTATCAATTATCTGTTTTGTCATCTTGTGCGATAACATATATACATATAACATATGTACATATATATATATATATATATATATATATATATATATATATATACACACACACATATATACATATAACATATGTATATATACATATAACATATGTATATACACACACACACACACACACACACACACACACACATATACACAGTGGTGTGAAAAAGTGTTGGCCCCCTTCCTGATTTTTTTATTTTTTTTGCATGTTTGCCACACTTTAATGTTTCAGATCATCAAACAAATTTAAATATTAATCAAAGATAACACAAGTAAGCACAACATGCAGTTTTTGAATGAAGTTTTTTATTATGAAGGGAAAACAAAATCCAAACCCATATGGCCCTGTGTGAAAAAGTGCTTGCCCCCTAAACCTAATAACTGGTTGGGCCACCCTTAGCAGCAACAACTGCCATCAAGCGTTTGCGATAACTTGCAATGAGTCTGTTACAGCGCTGTGGAGGAATTTTGGCCCACTCATCTTGGCAGAATTGTTGTTATTCAGCCACATTGGAGGGTTTTCGAGCATGAACCACCTTTTTAAGGTCATGCCACAGCATCTCAATAGGATTCAGGTCAGGACTTTGACTAGGCCACTCCAAAGTCTTCATTTTGTTTTTCTTCAGCCATTCAGAGGTGGATTTGCTGGTGTGTTTTGGATCAGAACCCAAGTTCGCTTCAGCTTAGAGGTCACGAACAGATGGCCGGACATTGTCCTTCAGGATTTTTTGGTAGACAGCAGAATTCATGGTTCCATTTATCACAGCAAGTCTTCCAGGTCCTGAAGCAGCAAAACAGTCCCAGACCATCACACTACCACCACCATATTTTACTGTTGGTATGATGTTCTTTTTCTGAAATGCTGTGTTACTTTTACGCCAGATGTAATGGGACACACACCTTCCAAAAAGTTCAACTTTTGTCTCGTCAGTCCACAGAGTATTTTCCCAAAAGTCTTGGGGATCATCAAGATGTTTTCTGGCAAAACTGAGATGAGCTTTTATGTTCCTTTTGCTCAGCAGCGGTTTTGGTCTTGGAACTCTGCCATGCAGGCCATTTTTGCCCAGTCTCTTTCTTATGGTGGAGTCATGAACACTGACCTTAACTGAGGAAAGTGAGGCCTGCAGTTCTTTAGATGTTGTTGTGGGGTCTTTTGTGACCTCTTGGATGAGTCGTCGCTGCGCTCTTGGGGTAATTTTGGTTGGCCAGCCACTCCTGGGAAGGTTCACCACTGTTCCATGTTTTTGCCATTTGTGGATAATGGCTCTCACTGTGGTTCGCTGGAGTCCCAAAGGTTTAGAAATGGCTTTATAACCTTTTCCAGACTGATATATCTCAATTACTTTCTTTCTCATTTGTTCCTGAATTTCTTTGGATCTCAACATGATGTGTAGCTTTTGAGGATCTTTTGGTCTACTTCACTTTGTCAGGCAGGTCCTATTTAAGTGATTTCTTGATTGCGAACAGGTGTGGCAATAATCAGGCCTGGATGTGGCTAGGCAAGGCAAGGCAAGTTTATTTATATAGCACATTTCATACACAGTGGTAATTCAAAGTGCTTTACATAAAAGAAAGTGAAATAATCATTCACAGCAATAAAAACAAGGAATTAAAAATAATAAAACAAGGAATTTTAAAATGATATAGAAATTGATTTAAAATGAAATTGAAAACAGTTAAATAGAAAAGGATTATACATAAAATACAATGCAGTCAGTTCGGACGTAGCACAGTGCTCATTCAACAAATGCACAGCTAAATAGATGAGTTTTGAGACTGGATTTAAATGTGGCTAATGTTTTAGCACATCTGATCTCTTCTGGAAGCTGGTTCCAGCTGCGGGCGGCATAATAGCTAAAAGCGGACTCCCCTTGTTTTGTGTGAACCCTTGGTATTTCTAACTGACTCGATCCTAATGATCTGAGTGGTCTGTTAGGTTTATATTCAGTGAGCATATCTGCAATATATTTAGGTCCTAGACCATTGAGTGACTTATAAACGAGTAAAAGTACTTTAAAATCAATCCTAAATGTAACTGGAAGCCAGTGTAAGGACCTGAGGACTGGTGTGATATGCTCAGATTTTCTGGTTCTAGTCAGAATCCTGGCAGCAGCGTTCTGGATGAGCTGCAGCTGTCTAATGGTCTTCTTTGGAAGACCGGTGAGGAGACCATTACAATAATCCACCCTGCTGGTGATAAAGGCATGAACAAGTTTCTCCAAGTCTTGACTGGAAACAAAACATCTAATTCTTGCAATGTTTTTGAGATGATAGTATGCTGATTTAGTTACTGCTTTGACATGACTACTAAAACTAAGGTCTGTCTCCAGAATCACCCCAAGATTTCTGACTTGATTTTTAGTTGTTTGACCCCTAGAGTCAAGGTATGCATTCACCTTGAGAACTTCATCTTTGTTTCCAAATGCAATGACTTCAGTTTTCTCCTTGTTGAACTGAAGAAAGTTTTGGCACATCCAACTGTTAATTTCATCAATGCATTGGCAGAGGGAGTCAATGGGGCTATAATCATTTGGAGATGAGGCTAGGTAGATCTGGGTATCATCAGCATAGCTGTGATAGGCAATTTGGTTCTTCCTCATTATCTGACTTAGTGGGAGCATATACAGGCTAAACAAGAGCGGTGCAAGAATTGAGCCTTGTGGGACTCCGCATGTCATGGACGTCCACTTAGACTTATGCTCTCCTATACTCACATAATAACCTCTCCCTTCTAAGTATGACCTGAACCATTTGAGTGCCATCCCAGAAAGCCCAACCCAGTTTTCCAGTCTCTCTAGAAGTATGTTATGATCGACAGTGTCAAACGCAGCACTAAGATCTAGTAGTACCAGCACTGATATTTTGCCAGAATCAGAATTAAAGCGAATATCATTTATTATCTTAATGAGTGCTGTCTCTGTGCTGTGATGCACGCGGAAACCAGATTGAAAATTATCCAGGTATCCATTTGAGTTTAAGTAGTTGTTCAGCTGATTAAAAACTACCTTTTCAATAATCTTACCTATGAAAGGAAGATTTGATATTGGTCTATAGTTGCTCAACATGGTGTTATCAAGATTGCGCTTTTTCAGAAGGGGCTTAACAACTGCAGTTTTCAGGGAGTTTGGAAAAGTCCCAGAAAGAAGTGAGGTGTTCACCACTTCTAAGAGATCTGCTTCTAAACAGTTAAGCACACTTTTGAAAAAAGATGTGGGAAGTGTGTCAAGATAGCAGGTTGACGATTTAAGATGCTGTACTATTTCTTCCAAAATTTTGCTATCAATTGTTTTAAAAACAGACATAGTCACTTCTTTTTGAGATTGCTGTCGAGTCTGTGTGACCTCTGTATTACAGGAAGATGTGCCAATCTCCTTTCTGATATTACTGATCTTCTCTGAAAAGAAGGAAGCAAACTCATTGCATTTGCTGTCAGAGAGCATTTCACTGGGAATCTGACTTGGGGGGTTTGTCAGTCTCTCAACAGTAGCAAAAAGAGTGCGAGTGTTGTTTAAGTTACTGTTTATAAGGTTTGAGAAGAAGGTCTGTCTAGCTGTGGCTAGTTCCAAATTGAAAGCATGAAGGCTGTCTTTATAGATGCTATAGTGTATTTCAAGTTTTGTCTTCCGCCACATCCGCTCAGCTTTTCTGCATTGTCTTTTCATATTCTGAACTGCTGTTGATTTTCTCCAAAATGATTTTTGTCTGCCATTCTTCTTGCTGACCTTTATCGGTGCAATATCATCAATAACATTCTTAACTTTTGAGTTAAATGAATCCAGGAGAAGATCAACAGAGTCTGCAGAAATGCTTGGTGTTAAAGATATTGCCTTCATAAATAGCACACTAGTGTTCTCATTAATGCATCTCTTTCTGACAGAGACAGATCTAGATTCAGTGGTGACAGAGATCAATATATCAAAGAAAATACAGAAGTGATCAGACAGAGCTACATCCTTAATAACAATGGATGAAATGTTTAGACCTCTACTGATGAGTAAATCTAGAGTGTGTCCACGATTGTGTGTGGGTCCATGCACATGCTGAATCAGGTCAAAAGTGTTTAAAACAGTTATAATTTCTTTTGTAGTTTTGATTTCAGCATTATCTATGTGAATATTAAAATCTAGGCTAGAGAAACTGAACTCAGGTGTGATAAACCACAGTTATGTTTTAACAGGGGGTGGGGGGCAAACACTTTTTCACACAGGGCCATGTGGGTTTGGATTTTGTTTTCCCTTCATAAAAAAAAAAACCTTCATTTAAAAACTGCATGTTGTGTTTACTTGTGTTATCTTTGATTAATATTTAAATTTGTTTGATGATCTGAAACATTAAAGTGTGGCAAACATGCAAAAAAATAAAAAATCAGGAAGGGGGCCAACACTTTTTCACACCACTGTATATTAGTGCTGTCAATCGATTTAAAAAAAAAATTAACTCATGAATCGCATATTTTTCTAAAATTAATCGCGATTAATCCCACCTAACATTAAGGTTTTTAAATATACTTTTATATTGCTATAATTTCACATTCAATCTTCAAATGTACAATGTACAAACAACATAAAGACAATATATTTGTAATATTTCTTTAATGGCATCTTTTTTATGATTGAAGGCCAGCATCACTGATATCAATACATCTCTATAAAATAGTTTTTTCCCCTTAATATTTAACCAAATATTTGATAATATTTAATATTAATTTAGCCATTCAGCATTACAGTATAATTGACAGCTATCAATTTTAACATTTATTAGACTTAACTTCTAATTTAAGTTAAATTACTTAAAACAATCTTCACACGAACCCATTATAATAAATGACATATTTAGCTACCTGTGCCCTTCAGCAGAAATATCCAGAAAATGAATAGTTACCAAACACTAAATTCTAAATTATAGATGAACCCCTTAAAGCTATAAAAGTTATTGATTTCCTCCTCTTTTTTTTTTTTTTTGTTCTTGGATTAATAGACATCACAGCAGCTGGTTATTAGCTTATTTGCCTGCTATTGCTTTAAGAGCTGCTGCTGAAAGTGACGCGGATCTGACATGCATCTTATTTTCTCACAACTCTCTTTACCTTTTCTGACTCACTTCAGGTCCTAAAGTCTCTACTAATGAACGGACGAGTTGAATCGGGTGTGTTAGATGAGGGAGACAGTGCTGGGGGGTGCCTCATGACAGTTTTTAAAACCATTTCAGAGACATGTTCTTAAATGTGACGCATATATAACATTGCATGCATGCACACAGTTTTAAGGCAGCTTTAATCGCCTTTTTGGTAACTTCATGCCTTAACTGACGGCATAACTACGACATTGCATGCACGTAGTTTCTTTCGCTGTTTGATATGAAATTATACAGGCTACTGCGCGCGCCGACACCTTTGTGCGTGTATTTGAAGAACGTTAGAGCGCGTGTCTGAAACGTCTCCCGTTTGTTGTGGTCATAAAGACGTTAATTGCGTTAAATATTTTTAACACGTTAATCTCAAAAAATTAATCTCCTGCGTTAACGCGTTAATTTTTACACCACTAATAAATATATATATATATATATATATATACACATACACATACACATACACATACATATATATACATATATACACATATACATACACATACACATACACATACACACACACATATATACACTGACAAAATTATAAACGCAACACTTTTGTTTTTGCCCCCATTTTTCATGAGCTGAACTCAAAGATCTAAGACTTTTTCTATGTACACAAAAGGCCTATTTCTCTCAAATATTGTTCACAAATCTGTCTAAATCTGTGTTGGTGAGCACTTCTCTTTTGCCGAGGTAATCCATCCACCTCACAGGTGTGGCATATCAAGATTATTGCACAGGTGTGCCTTAGACTGGCCACGATAAAAGGCCACTCTAAAATGTGCAGTTTTACTGTATTGGGGGGGTCCAAAAACCAGTCTGTATCTGGTGTGACCACCATTTGCCTCACGCAGTGCAACACATCTCCTTCGCATAGAGTTGATCAGGTTGTTGATTGTGGCCTGTGGAATGTTGGTCCACTCCTCTTCAATGGCTGTGCGAAGTTGCTGGATATTGGCAGGAACTGGAACACGCTGTCGTATACGCAGATCCAGAGCATCCCAAACATGCTCAATGTGTGACATGTCCGGTGAGTATGCTGGCCATGCAAGAACTGGGATGTTTTCAGCTTCCAGGAATTGTGTACAGATCCTTGCAACATGGGGCCGTGCATTATCATGCTGCAACATTAGGTGATGGTCGTGGATGAATGGCACAACAATGGGCCTCAGGATCTCGTCACGGTATCTCTGTGCATTCAAAATGCCATCAATAAAATGCACCTGTGTTCGTTGTCCATAACATACGCCTGCCCATACCATAACCCCACCGCCACCATGGGCCACTCGATCCAAAACATTGACTTCAGCAAACCGCTCACCCACACGACGCCATACACGCTGTCTGCCATCTGCCATGTACAGTGAGAACACCTCTCCAAAGTGCCAGACGCCATCGAATGTGAGCATTTGCCCACTCAAGTCGGTTACGATGACAAACTGCAGTCAGGTCGAGACCCCGATGATAGGGCTGGGTATCGAGTTCGATACTTTTTAGGCACCGACCGAATTGCCTCGATACCACAGAGTATCGAAAAACGTCTGGTCGTTCGGTACCAAATTTTGATACCTAAGGGGTTAATCTCATCAACATCAGTGAGGCAATAAGCCTGCAGCACTAGGTGTGTTCGACTAGAAGCGGTGCGCTGCAGATTGATCAGTGTTTGACATCCGCGAGAGCGATTCGAAACCATACAGAGCAGTCTGCTCTCTATATCGCGAGGTTTCGTTTACTACACACAGACTAAGCACACGTGACGCTCGAGGTCTGCCGTCTAAATGAGGACATAAACCCATGAACAACATCCCCAGAACTGCTCTGAGAGTCACTTCAAGAGCATTTTACCATTTGATTAGAGTAAAACTAGCGTCATATCATATACACACAGAACTGTAAAGGTATTCACGGCAACCCGTCAAAATAAAAGTTTGGTTTAATTTGTAAGACAGTGCGGCAGAAATACATTAATATTGTTCAGCAGAGTGTACATACTGCTACTACTAGGCTACTATTAAAACTCTATTTTTTTAAGTAATGATCACACAACATTTCTTCCATGTTTTAATTTTAATAGTAAAATGTTGTTTGCCAAAATAAATAAATAAAGTTTGATTTTCAATAATTTAAAAGATAAATGAAATTAATGTTTTATGCCTTCATTTGAAAACCAGATACAGAACACAGAATTTCTGAGTTAAAATAAAACATTTCATAAGGCTATTTCAAGAATAAATTTGAATAAACTAAGTAGTTTTTATGCATTCAAATAATTAGACATACTACACCAGAATTTAATAACAATATGGTGAATGAAAATAAAACACCCACTTATGAAAGTGGATAAAGATTTTCAATTTCTTGAAGTCTTTAACAACCTAGAATAAATGAATAGAAATGATGATTCTGTCTGAGCTATGCGTTTTTTAAACGAACATGCACTAGTGTAAATGTAGCCTTACAGATGTGTAAACTGAAAACTATTTGAGCTTTATTAAAATTATTTGCACTGATTTATTGTGTTGGATATATTTTCTTCCTTTGTGCAGTGGCTCAGGAGATGTGTCTTTGAGTCTGTATAAATGTCAACAAGCTGAAAAAAATAAAACCAAAGATTTTTGAGATAATGTATATCTTGTTAAAACTGATTTCATAAAATTGGTATTGAAAAAAGTATCATTCAGGAACCGGTATCGAACTCAAGCTATCGGTATCGATATCGAATTATTTTGAACGATACCCAGCCCTGCCCGATGAGGACGACGAGCATGCAGATGAGCTTCCCTGAGACGGTTTCTGACAGTTTGTGCAGAAATTCTTTGGTTATGCAAACCGATTGTTGCAGCAGCTGTCCGGGTGGCTGGTCTGCGATCATGGAGGTGAAGATGCAGGTCCTGGGCTGGTGTGGATGCGGTTGTGAGGCGGTTGGATGTACTGCCTTCTCTGAAAAACGCCTTTGGGAGACGCTTATGGTAGAGATATGAACATTCAAGTGTTGGCATGCTGCATATATATATGTGCAACATTGTGCTGTGTATGTATATATATTGTATTGTATACCTGTGCAATATATAATATCTTATATATGTATATGGATATCTCAGCAAAGGAGAATTATAACACAGATAGACAGATTTGTGTATATGAGAGAAATAGGCCTTTTGTGTATAGTCTTAGATCTTTGAGAGAGCAAAAACAAAAGATTTTGGTCTGTGTGTGTGTATGTATGTATATGTATGTATATGTATATATATATATATATATATATGTGTATATGTATATGTATATAGAATAATTAGAAAAGTACAGGCTTTTGCATTGGAATTTTATATATGTACAGTATATACTGTATATAATTCCAATGGATTCTTGATGAAGACAGAAAATTATTAAGAAACAGAGAAAGAGATGTAATAGAAAAGAGTTTTTTGTGTAAAAGAGAAAAATGCTGTGTGTTGTGCTTCAGTTGAAGGGCTCTGACTCTGGGTAATTAAGATATAGGCAGAATCCTTTGGGAGACACTGGACTGAACGTACTGTCTCTTGACACTTTTCTTGTTTTTTTCTTTCTATTTGGAGTTGACACCGTTTCATCTCAATGTACTGCTTTGCAGCAGAGCAGGGCATCATAATGATGTTTTTGAGCAAGAACAAGGACGCATTTGAACGTTTTTCTCTTCAAAATATGAGTGCCTTTTATTGTGCGTGATTGTCTATTGGACACATTATTTAGATCACAGATGACATTTTCTCCACTACATAAATAAACTGTGAATAGTGTGTAATAGCAGGTGGCATCTTCACAGTTTTTTTTTTTCATGAAAAAGGACCTTATGTTTCTCCAAGTTGGGAGAATAAACCATTGCTTTAGTGCAAGTGTGTCATAGTGCCTTATTAGAGATTACGTACCATAAAGTAAAGAGATGAAATTATTGCACATGGGAATTGTTTAAGCTCTCAGAAGCCCACATACAGAGGTGTAAGGCAGCAGTGTTTGCCAAGGATTCAGATAGAGAGACTAATGTACTTGCTGTGGTACGGAATGGGACCCCTGAATGATGGGAGTCAATAAAACCAGCTTTATGGGCTCATTAGTGTCCAGATATGTTATGACAAAATTGTATTGTGAATATATTGGACTGAAGATTTTACTTTTTTGTTTGGAATAACATACCAAATGTGCTCAGTAAGACCTTGAATATTTATTAAAAAAGTAAATGGAGTCAAGTTTGATTTCATATTGACTTGAAACAAACCTCAAAAACTCAACATTTTTGGTTGAGTCCTCTTCTATATTCAGTAGGAGATGTTTGGGTAGGCCTTGTTTTGATTGGGCTCATACAAATCATAAAATATTTTTTATAAAGTAAAGTTAGTGTTTCTGGATCAATTTTGCTTGAGAATAGTAACTAAAATCTGACTTCAGATGCTATTCTGCGTTTAGTCGTGGGTGCATCAACACTGAAATGCAAACTATTTCTGCATTTAAATATTTAAGACTGTGTTTAAGAACGAAGAAAATCCATTGGAATTCATCTCAATTATTCTATGTCTCTACAAATGGGAGACTGAGGTTTCTGTGTGCCCTTGCATGGTTGAGTGGTGTAGGGTTTAGTTAAGTGCACACTAGGGCTGCACAATTAATCGAAATTCTAATCGCGATTATGATTATGGATGCCATGATTACATAATCGTTCAAAGCCGCGATTACAAAAATAAATAAACAATTAAAAATGCCCACTTGCATTATTCTGTGTGCTTAAGAGGTGTTTGCAGCGCGGGGTTTAACAAACTCAAACACACTGGATAAAATACATTTTTTCTAACTGATAGTCATTGTCACTCTGTTGTGCATGATAGATATGTTAAATGCCAAACGTGTCAAAAGCGGAACAAAATAGCGGTACTCGTTTGAACTGCTCGCCACACTGACCTTTTATCCTCTCGCCTCAAAAAACAACAGCGCAGCGCGAGCTTAGAGCGTATGCGTTTATTACAGTGACCAGTCGTGATCACGCGCTAAACAACGCTGTGAAATCCAGTAAGAAGCACTCGAGTTCAGCGCAGAGTTCTCCAGTACAAATCACGTCTCTTTAATTTAAACTAGTTTAAAGCCAAATAAATCGGAGCTGTTATTCTCATCAACACTGATGCAGAAAGCAGCAGAAACAGTGCAACAACGATCCAGTTTGAAGACGTTTCAATCCACATCACCCACATTTACCATAGTTTTACTCTTTACTCTTATGTTTACTTTTAGTAACACTAACGGTAACAATGGTACGGTGGCAGAAAAGTAGGATATTCATATTGAGTATTATTAATATATTAAATGTTAAAGGGGTATTGGAATATAATTACATTATTTTGTTAATTATTCTATCAGTTGATGTGGATTTGTAATTGACTGAATGTCTTTAGGCTACTGTTCAATGCAAACTCCATAGAAACCATATAGTTAGGCTGCTTTTTTTACCATGGTAATGAGGTGCTGTACTTTTGGTTATGTATAAAAGATGAGGCTGTTACAGTTTTCACAATGGTACTGTCAAATGTACATCTGCATCCCAACTCAAGCTCCTTCTACTCTGAACTCAAGCTCCTGTTCTAATGTGCATCTCTAAGAGACAAAACTTGTAATATTACATGTTCAGTGCTATCAAATCAGGTGCTGGTGCCACTGCTCTCCAATGTTAGTCTGGAGCCCTGATAATAGAAATTGTACTGTAAAATGTTACTGTAATTTGAAATTCCATCTGTTTAATTGTAAATGAAATATTTAGCTTTAGTAAACCATTTTTTCTTTTTTTTCTTTTAGTTTTAGTATAACATTATTATACCATGCATAATTTTACCTTTTTTTTGTTTAAAGAAACCAAACCAATGTATAGTTGACATTTGAGGCTCAATGCTATAGAAAAGCAATAAGAGTTCAGGAAGAGTGTTTTCAGCCTTTTTTTAAATATATATTTTATATAAAAATATGGCATGCAGCTTCAAACAATGGCATACATCTGTTAAAAATAATCGTTATTAATAATCGCAATTACAATCTCAAGGGAATAATCGACAATTATGATTTTTGTCATAATCGTGCAGCCCTAGTGTACACAGACAGAACCCATCCCTCCATACTAAGTGTGTCCTTGGGATCTCTAGCTCTCAGGCTCGATAAGTGCTGTTCATGTTGAAATGCATTGCTTAGCACTCTTGTTTTTTAGGGAAATTGTACAAATACGGTACATGACTGATGACAAGACATGCTAGAATTATATGGTACTATTATATGGTATTATAATTTCCTATCAGATGTGACCTGTGCGGAAACATTTGACAATTCTGGCCTGTGTTTTGATTGACAGGTTTTTTTTTTTTTTCAGGAGCGAGCTGTTTGTGTGCAAACGGTCCTGCTCCTTTAAGACCTTTTGCAAAGCTGAAAATACCATGCACAGTGGTGAACAGAGGTCAGACAGAAAAGTTGCAATGTGTTTTATAACTTTGTGCTGCCATTTCTTAGCATTTCCATCCTGCTCCCGCTGACTTCAGAAGGTTGAAAATAAATTCTCTGCTCTGGCTTCCAAGACACAAGAACTTTATTTCTTATAGATCCTAGTTTAATAAAGTGCAGCAATTTCAAATTACTAGATTACTTTTTTGAAGAAAAATAATAAAATACCATGGGGTTCTGGATGATTACCACAACGTTTCTGTACAGTTGCTAAGGTATTTTGAGATGGATGGATGTTTCCATCCAAGTTGCAAATTTAATTTTTGCAGAATATTGAAAAAGTGACTTTAACAAACGCCACTTTGCTTAGTAGTCCAAATTTGAGTGAACTGAGTCACATCATTACATGTTGAGGCAAAATAACATGTAGGGGTGGGCGATATCACTGCTCTTGACTAAATCACTTTTGTAATCTTTAATAACAAGAAATGTAATTTACACAGTGAAAACTATGCAGTGTTTTTCATTAATTTATACAATATATGTAGCATTTCTTGTTTTTCTTATTCATTTATTGTAGTTTTTTGTCCTTTTGCTAATTAGTTTTTCCCCTTGTTTTAGGCTTGTATTAGTTTGTCTGTGATATTTACAGTAGTGACAAGAATTACAAAAATAACTATATCGTAATCTTGATATAAAATTACTCATTGTGATATAAGATTTTGGTCATATCGCCCACCCCTAATAGCATGGCTTTTCTTTTGCATATAAGCATTTGACTGTCTTTGTGTATAGTCATTTATTTTTAATTTAACGTTGTCTGCGTTCACATGAGAGTGGCGTTCCAGCGGATGACATTGGAAGTAGGCATAGCGTAAGCTCTGGTGAGAAGTGACGAATGCGGAAGTACAGAGGAGAGACTGATAATAATAATAATAATTATTAATTTTATTTATATAGTGCCTTTCCAGGGCTCAAGGACGCTAAACAAAACACCGGTCATGAACTAGATTTACAAAACGTTTCTTTCTTTGTAAAGAAAAATGTTGGAGGATTTCAAAATAAGCCAAGAGGAGGCTGGTTTTCCTTTTGACAGTTGGCGGAAGCTAGAGATTATGATTTATAAAGGTTTAAATATGGATTTTTATTTATTTATTTTTACAAAAATGCATCGATTCGCTTTAGAAGGCCTTTATTAACCCCCCGGAGCCGTGTGTGGCACTTCTTTTTTTTTTTTTTTTTTTTTTTTTTTTTTTTTAGGGGTGCAACGATAAATCGATTTGTGGATCCATTCTGCGATTTTTCCGAATGTTTCGTGATTTTCTCTGGAATCGATTCTGAGTTTAGTTTTTAACAGCAGATGGCACTGCGTGCTTTAGAAACAGCCGTACTCTGCTCGCTTCCAGTTCCTTACACGCACAACACTTGAATCTAAAATAATCATTCATAAAGTTCTTGCGAAGGTTGAAGTGTAAAGAATGTTCAGAGTGGGCTGTTTACATTAATCTCGTGTCTTAAAAGCTGAGGTGCAAGTACATTTAACCACTTACATTACTCAGCCGAACGCAGAAGTGCTCTTCATGAGCATTTGAGTGTGCGTTTAAAAACTAGCCTAGAGCGCCATCTGCTGTTAAAAACTAAGCTCAGAATCAATTCCTGAGAATCGCAATGCTTTCGGAAAATCACAGAATCGATCCATGAATCGATTTATCGTCACTCCCCTACACTTTATGATGGATGGATGCACTCTTTAGGGCTTCAAAATCTCAATCACCATTCACTGCCATTATAGAGCTTGGAAGAACCAGGACAATTTTTTATTTAACTCTTAATTGTATTCGATTAAAAGAAAAAAATGATATGCCTAGGATGCCTTGAGGGTGAGTAACTATCCCTTTAAACTATCCCTTTAAATGGAAGAGATAGCTTTAATGGCTTTCTGCATAATAGTATGCAATAATAACAGTGAGGCTTGCCTTATTGTGAAAGTGTAGAGTGAAGTTTGCATGTTGGCATGCTACTGTTCTGGTCCAGCATGTGGCTGTCTGTTTTCACAGAGCCCTGCTGACCTGCTGCCTGATTCTGCCTCAGGTATAGGGCGGATAAAGCTCTCTTGGCAGGTTTAATACAGGCTGCTGCTCTAAATACCCTCACCTGCTGCCACATCACTCCAATTATCCGTCTCTCTCGTCCATCTCCTCCTCTCTGGTTCACGGGCACATACGTGAGCACACCTGTGAAGGCCAGATCCTCTCCAGCTGTTGGATTTTCTCATTGGCTTCCATCCCCTCGTCCTTCCCTGTCTTGCAAATCCGCTAGTTAGCATGGATCAGGAACAGTGCTGACTGCGCTGACATCTGTACTTCGACAGAAACCAACCAACCGTGCGAAGACATTCAGCCTATAGGGACAGACATGGTTATTCTGAGCAATGTCAGACTGACACTCGGAGTGTTTGATTGACAAGGTGTAAAAACAGGAATGGGAGGCATGAGTGTCCATTATCACTCGCTGTGTTTTGTGAGGGCTTCCTCCCCTCAGGGCATCGGCACATGAGGGTCTGTGAGTAATGATGTGGGTCGGAGCGCTCCCAACTCCGGGACCACAGGGCAGACACCAGAGGCTGAAGTTTGGAGAAGCCCTCTTATTAAAAAGTCTGGCTCCTTTTCTCCATGTTCACCTGACTCTCTTGTCAATGATATTAAGCACTGTCAGCAAGATATTACGTTGATGCAATAGCTGGAAATGGAACATCCCACTTTAAGCTCTGAATTATTTGTCAGTCATGGGATGTGCTGTTTACTTCATGCCTTCAGTACATTACAAGTTTCGCTAGGCTGTCACCATCAGTAAATGTTGGCGGATTTGTGTGATTCATTTTCATACAAACAATTACAATTTGTTTGTTTCGTCACTTACAGTTTTAACTTATTCACTTATACATCTTAAGAGCTTCATTATTCACATTATACTTTGATTTGTATAGCAGCAGGGGTAGATTTATTAATAATAATAATAATAATAATAATAATTTATTATTATTAAAGTTTTCATTCTAATATAATTTAAATAATGATCAATATATTAATAATAATAATACATTAAATATTAAAATGTACTTTTATTAAAAAATAGCAGTAATAATAATAATGTAAACAATGTATATAAATGCATTTGATAAGGATTTAATAATAATAATAATAATAATAATAATAATAATAATAATAATAATAGTAGTAGTAGTAATAATATTAATGTATTATTTAAATATCAATATTCCATTGATTTTATATTGTTAATAATAATAATAATGTTAAACATAAAACTTTACTTTTATTATTAACAGAAACAGTAGTATGAGTAGTAACAGTAAGGCCAATAATATAAATAAATTAATAATAATAATATTAAATTAAATATTAAAATGTACTTTTATTGTTAACAGAAACAGTAGTAGTAATAATACAAATAATAATTATTATAATAATGCCAATAATATACAAATATTTATAATAATAATAACAATTATTATTGTTATTATTATTTGCAGATGTTTAAATGGCATTCTTTGGGGTTTATTCTTATACTTCACATTCACACAATGTCTGTTTGGTACCCAGCTGAATATTGTTGTTTTGAATATTACTTGGGATATTATAGTAATACATTTCTGTGAATAATTCCTCACTTTCATGTGTCATTTTACAGTGATTTGTTGTTGATAATGTTCTTATCAAATTAAGTTCATGTTTGGGCAAAGATTTACGTAAAAAAAAGAAAGAAAACAAAATGACAAATTATTTAAGTTTTGTGTAATATGTCTCAAGAATGGCCTCTTCCTATTATTTAATCATTTTTATATCGTCCACCCTGTGTTTTTGCAGATAATGCAGCTATGGAAAAAAAAATATTGGCCACTGATTCTGTCAGTATAATTTCACAAGCAAATCCTCATTTCAGTAGTTTAAAATGAGTGAATGCTATTCCAAAGGGACAAAAATGGCTTTGTAATCTTTTTGTGCTAGATTTGTAATCTTTATTTCTTCATTGATCGTACAGCTTCACTGAGAAATACATCAGATTATAGAAGTGGGTTCCCGATATCATTTCATATTCTCAAGCCCAGGTGCGTTGGTTTAATTAAGCAGAAATTTGACAGCTCCTCCTTATGTTTCCTCCTCTAGCAACAGCGTACGGTGTACAGACTGACCCTGGTGAAGGCCTGGAATGTGGATGAGCTGAAGGCCTACGCAGATCTCATCGCCCTTGGACAGCCAGATTTCATCGAGGTCAAGGTATGCCTCTCACCCGCCTAATTCAGGAATGAGCCTCTAATGAGGGTCTCTGAACCCTTTTGGGGTTAACAGGTGAAGCTTTATTAAGCTATTGCTGGAATCCCAAGAATTTCTAGCTAATCCTTTTTGCAGGAAAACAAGGTAATGACCAGACTCATTAAATTCGTTCTCTGTCCTAATGCATTTACTGAGAGCCAGTGATTCAAGATAGGATTGATTTGGAGCTCAGATAAGATGAACTTGTAGCGGGAGCTACTAACTGAAATGCTGTAAATGAGGCCCTGTGCTACAAAACTTTTGGTTTGAATGGTAAATTATTAACTGATATTAAACTGTAAAAATAACCCTTTGGAATCGCTGTATCAAGTATCATTCACAATTTTTTTTGCATTCTGTTATAAAATATTGGTTACATAATGTGTATTTTCACTGAATTTAGAAGGTTTTTTTAGACACTGATATAGACTCGTATTATAACGCAGTTCATATCACTTTATTTTATGCCAGTTAAATGAATAGTTCGTCTTAAAAATGAAAATGGTCATTTACTTACCTTTTTGTTGTTTCTGAACCTTTGTTTTCTGTAGAACACAAAAGGAGAATTTTTGAAAACTGTGCAGGTCACTCTTTTCCATGCAATTACAAAAGCATCATAAAAGCGATCCATATGACTTGTGCATTAGATCCCAAGTGTTCTGCCATATGACAGCTTTGTGTAATAAAAATGGGATCCATTTGATTCGTTAAAAAGATTTGACTCAGAAAAAGGTATTTTTGTATTAAAATCTAGTTATTTATATTTACAAATCAGTTATATTTTCTGTAATTATGACTTACATTTCAGTCTGCTATTCAAGCAAAAAAGAACTGATTTTGAATATACACAAAATATATATTTTTTTAAAAGTTGTTGAATAAAAAAAAATTATTGGAGTATGCAATCAATTTCTGAGTGAAACTTTTCACCACCAAATTCTTTGTGCACAATTTGTATGGACCACTTTTATAAAACATTTTTTGTGCATTTTTTTTAACTTCAGTCCCTATTCATTATTTCAAGAAAAAGAGTGACCAGCAATTTCTTCAAAATCTCTGTGCTCAATACAAGAAATATGGTCATAAAGGTCTGCTACAATATGAGGATAAACCAATGGTTACAGAATTATAATGTGAACTTTCTTCTTTAATTTTAATAAATGAAGAGCCATAAGTCTACATTCAGAATGCAGTTTATGTTTTATCCCATTCCTCTAATGATCCATGAAGATCAAGTCAGTCCTCTATGAAATGCCAAGACCGTAGCTTTTAAATAGTCAACTAGTGACTTTAATGTCTTTTTAATGAAATGCTAGTTTTTAATCAGCAAATAAGAGCCTCATTCTACTTAATCAACCTGTCTTCAAGATTAATGCAATTGACTAAACTGATTAAATCTCTCCTCATCTCAGCCAGCTTTTATTTGCCTTAATGCATCTGGTGTTTGTTGACCTGTGTAATTACACTGTCCTGGTTTAATTGTACTGATCTGAACTGATTCACTCGTGACCTGATGAATCACAGACCACCACGGCATGAAATCCTCTAGGGTAAGGGACACATATTGTTTTGTAGATTCTCTAAGCCATTCTTCCTGTTCCTCCAAGTAGAAAAACAATCTTTCACATTTGTTAAATTACAATTTTATTCATCCTTGTTTCTCCCATTTTTCTCCATTCAGAAGCAATTTGCATTAATTCTTCCATGTATTTCTTCCCTCCTGGACTCTTATCTTCACATTAGCAGCTTCTTTTCTAATGGAAGGGGGGGGGGGGGTCTGCTGCATTGAGATTCGCAGAATTGCTCGTAATCTCATTACAAGTCAACAGCCAGTCATGTGACCTGCGCACACCTGCCCCATAGGGAACCCACCTCAGCGCATTCACATTCAAAGCAGAGCCACTCCAAAGTAAAGCCGACTTCAACTATGACATGCTGTTACCTAGCAACAATAATCGCCCACTTTGATAGACCGCAGAAGGCGAGGATTTACGCCTCCTTCTGTGGGATAAAATAAAGGCCATGAAATAGTGTGAGGAAAATATTTGAGTTTACCCAAACAGAGGCAGGCTGTCTGAATCTCTGAGCCTGTGTTCACCTTTTAATGGTTCGTCAGCTCTGGGTTAACGGGGCGAATGACAAATGAGATTTCTGCTTCCAGTTGTTTTTTGACGTTTGAGCTTCATGGCTGTGGTGTGGTTTGATGCAAACTTGAACTGGTTGTTCACGTACTAGGTCTGAGAGTATTTGCTTATTGTCGACAGCCCAAAGCAAACAACATTTTGCTGGTTCAACAGCAAAATGGCTCAACAATAAGGATTGTCCACTGGTCTGTAGCCATTGAAAGTGTTTTAGTCATTTGTCCTATAAGATCAGCACTGTATCTTACATGTACATGTATTTTTATGCTTTGCAAACTTTAACAATTGGCTGCAAAAATGTATTTTTTATTATGTAAAATTGTCTGGCTGGCAGCTAGAATCATGAAGAATGGAACTGTAATTGATTCTAAATTATAGACCAATTTGTGATGTGTATTGCATGATTTTTCAGAAAAATTGTTTGACATTTAAAGTTACAAAAGTTTTTAAATGTTATTTTAAATAACTTTCTATTCATTAGATCAAAATTATCCACAAAAATGTTAAGCAACACACCAGTGTTTTCAAGACTGATAACATGAAGAAATAAAATTTAAATATAATAATTCTAATAATATTTCATAATATTAGTGTTTTTAATATACAAAATGTCCACCTATTTCAACTTAAAAAAAACTTAAGTTCAGTTTCTGCCTAAAATCAACATGGCTGTACAAGTCATTTCAAGCTAAATTACATTAAACCGACATCAAAATCAAGTTGAATTTCAAAAAAATTCTCAACTTATTTGGAGTAAAATTAATGTAAAAACATAAGCTGCCATGATTTACTGATCATATAATTTTTTACAGTGTATTTTTGATCAAATAAATGTAGCCTTGGTGAGTATCAGAGACTTATTGTGTGTGCACCAAAAGCGAAGCGAATGTTCGCATTGCGTTATTGCTCTAGATTACTCGCAGGATATGTTTCACGTCACTCGTGCGAATAAAAACATAGTGTAATGCTCTCCTCCATTTTATGATACGACCAGACGTGTCAATAAGCTCTTCGCTTATTGGCTTGCGTGATAACGCGTCATGTGAATTTTCCACTCGTTTAAATTTTTCAACTTGCGTGGAAGGTGCAATTGAGGCGCATATTGTGTTTGCAGCACATTGCATCACATTGCCCAATTCGTGTGATTTCTGTGGCCCCTGCAAATTGGCATGTATTTGCATCTTTGCATTGACTTTGTATGTAATCTACTTTGTATCTATAATTAAATTCGCTTTTGGTGTGCACACCACTAACAGTCCGAAACATCAAAAATTCTTACGGACCACAAACTTTTGAATGGTGTTGTGTGTGTAAAACATATTTACTTTTTATATATATATATATATATATATATATATTAAATAATGCATATACATTTTATCTTATCAGAAGAATTTGATGCAAGGCTTTTCCGCTAGTCAATCATTTTGCTATATGGGAAGCATGAAGCTGAGATAAATCTGTTAAAGTGCTTTCTCTTAAAAAGGTGATGATTTTGTTTGTAATGTGTCTGGATTGCATTTTTAGTTTACCTTTTATCAGTTCATGTATTTCTTGGGAATCGAACCCATGAGCCCATGAATTGAACACATTAGCAGTAGGGGTGGCAAGGTACACAGATGTCACGTTTCGGTACATACCTCGGTTCGGGGGTCACGGTTCGATACGATTTCGGTACAACAGGAAAAAAAGAAATCTATGCTCGGTTTCTTTTCATTTATTTTGAACAGACAGTAGTGCAATTTACTTTTTTTTTCCATCTAGATGTGAAAATACTAAATATTATTACATTGTTATATATATAAAATCTGCAGTACATATACATAAAAGGAATAAATTCTTGAAATATATTTGATTTAGTTTACAGATAAACAAGGGGGAAAAAACAGTGTGACACGCAACATAGCCTATAGGTTTCAGTTAATTTTTGACGCGTTTAATTTGTTCACAGAAAGGAAACTCAAATGTCAGAAAGCGTCATCCTATTTGTTTTCTTTATTTTGTTTTCATTGTGAGTGTACACAAATAAAAGCAGACCTTTATACAGTGATGCATTATTAATAAGACAATAAGTGTTTAAAGTTGATTCTGCTGGTATAAGGAAACAGTTGAAGTGATCGCGCTGGCGCACACACACACACACACACACACACACACACACACACACACACACACACACACACATCAGTTCCAGCATTGCTAACTTGACAGAACAGTTGGAACTTTATCAAAATAAAATACAGTGAAACAAACATCAGCGCGCCTGCCTCTGTGTCACCGCTGGAACGCGACTGAAGTACAAAGCCTATCATTTACATAATAAACAATAGTTTAGTATTCAGATATGTTACATCGCAAATATGGAAATATTATGGAATACACGAGCACAAAGCCCCATTTCACAAACAGTTGAGCGCACAAGCCTTTAAAGTATACTCCTTTGTTAGTCTATGTGAGAGACACATTCAGAATCAGCACATGGTCACTGTCTAGGGGGCTTTGTTTTCAAGTGCGCAACTCACGCATTCGCTGTTCTTCTGCTGGCAGTTATCAAACAGCGTTGCATTACTGCGGCGCCCCCTTCTGGATTGGGAGTGAATTGCCTGTATTCGTTGTATGGCCTCATGCACCGAACCGAGATGCCCGTACCGTGACGGTTCGGTACGAATACATGTACCGTGCCATCCCTAATTAGCAGTCATCCAACCACCATAAAGACAAGGCTTTTTACTAGCCACACTTTTAAAAGTCACCCTTTTTATATATTGCACTTATTTAGCCCTTTAATTAGACAAATGATGCATTATTCATGCCAAGAGCCAGACAACAAGTTTCTCCTAGCAATGAGACATGGTTTATGTGTAGCCAAACATCAAATTTCCTGACATCTCATTTACTTCTATAGGACACCAGTGACTCAGTCATCAAACCGCTGGCAGCGGCAGCATTGTTTTGTGTGCGTTTGGCCACTTTTATGGACGTGAAACAGAGTGGTGATATATGCGGAGGGTAATTAAGTTTGGTGGTAGCCGAGCAAGTTTGATATGTTTCTGTGAGTTATGAAGGCGTTCAGCCCCCTCCAGCTGTTCGGCCCCACAGTAATTACAGCGTCCAACAGCTGCTCTTACCCCTCACATTTACCAACACCTTTGTGTGTGCGTCTTTATTTTATTCCTGCAGGATCTGCTAGACCTGCTGCACACTCCATGTGAGAGTTTTACTCTGTCAGACAACATATGTTTTCCATTGTTGTCTATTTCCATGTGTTTTATAAAAAAGTTATTACATTTTATTATTTGTATACAGTATGTGCTTTAAATCATGCACAATAAGACCAAAAACACTGACTTTTTTTATTAATTCTATAATATTTTGTCTAAAATAAATGACAAATAAAACAATAAAAACTAAAATCAGTCACTAAATGCTAAAAGTGCCAAATTTATGTATCACAATGTTATAATATGTACAGTATGAAAAACTAGGTATTCGTTTAGAAATTTGCTAAAAATTGGATCTAACAGTAATATAAATTATTAGTGTTTTTAAAGATCAACTTTTTGTTTGTTAGATTACAGCAAAGCTAATCTAAATGTAAACATATATAAATATTAAATATTTACAGAGCCCTGTACATGATGTGGGCAAAAACATATGAAGAATTTGTTCCATTGTTTTATTCATAATTTGCCTTGTTTTTATTAATTTATTCCCTAATTTTAATAATTTGTTACCTTGTTTTAGTTCATTCATTTTTGCAAATTAAGAATTTGTTCCCATAACTTAATTTGTTCCCTTGTTTTAGTAAATCGTGGCCACATTGTACAATTTTTTTTCCCTTGCTTTGATTTAATTAAAACAAGGGAACAAATTTGTATGTGGCAAATTCTTAATTCGTTACCACGATTTCATGGGAATGAATTCTTCTTCATGGTCACGTTATATATACTAAATTTCATGTCATGTACAGGGCTCTGTGTATTTCCTATATAAATTAATGTTATATTTTCAAAATATATACTGTATGTGTGTGTGTGTGTGTGTGTATTTATATATACATAATAAATATACACAGAACACACACATATTATGCAAACAAAAACTTTTTTATTTTGTATGCTATTAATCGCGATTAATCATTTAACAGCACTAAAAAATACAAATTGAAATGGCATTAATATATTGTGCATCCCCATATATATTGTATAATATATTTATTGTGCATGCAATAAAATGTAATGCTACAAATTGGATTTATAGTCTTGGGACCATGAAAGCTAGAGACATGCTTGTGTAATGTGAAGTCAGTTCCGTTCCTCTCCAGTGCTGAGGAATCATCCTCTTTGGGCGGTTATTGATCAAATCATTATTCCTGCACAATTAGAGTGTCTCAAAGGTGTTAGTCCAGACACAAAGATGGACAGCCTGCGCTGGGCTCCCAAATTATCTCCGCCTTAGTTATTCAAGAGGTTAGACGTTTGAGGACACCACTGAGATCAAACTGCCTAACTTTTGGACGACGCTATTAGCGCATCATTCATGGACCACTAATTTCTTTTGCTTTAATCCCACATGCAATTAAATGATTTTTCATAGCGCTTTTATCAATTCACCTTTATCTTTGTATAAACGTTTGGCTGGCTTATTAGAGTCCGATTGTTGGTCTATGACAGGAAATCTGTAGCATTGTTAGTTGGCGTAGACGGGCTGGAGAAATGCCCTCACTTTCCTCGCCCCTTTGACTTATCAGGGCATTTCTGTAGGTAATCATTATTCTCTATGGCTACAGAGCAGCCAGATAAGACTTGGGCTCATTAATTCTGTGCCAGACTGGGAATATCAGCTTTGGACATCAGCCACAGCCCACAAGACTGAGATGAGGAAGGCAAGAATCCCGTCCCTTCATTTCCACTGTCCTCTCTGTCCTCAGAGAGGAATGTGATGCGTTGGGACGGTAATAGAGCCATAATGCAATATAATACTTGTCTGCTTATGGAAAAAAGTTATAAATTGATTTGCATTTTAATGAGTCAAATAAGTATTTGACCCCTTCACAAAACATGACTTACTACTTGGTGACAAAACCCTTGTTGGCAATCACAGAGGTCAGACGTTTCTTGTAGTTGGCCACCAGGTTTGCACACATCTCAGGAGGGATTTTGTCCCACTCCTCTTTGCAGATCCCTCTCCAAGTCATTAAGGTTTCGAGGCTGACGTTTGGCAACTCGAACCTTCAGCTCCCTCCACAGATTTTCTATGGGATTAAGGTCTGGAGACTGGCTAGGTCACTCCAGGACTTTAATGTGCTTCTTCTTGAGCCACTCCTTTGTTGCCTTGGCCGTGTGTTTTGGGTCATTGTCATGCTGGAATACCCATCCACGACCCATTTTCAATGCCCTGGCTGACTTCAATGCCCTGGCCCTGACGGTACATCGTCCCTTTGATGCGGTGCAGTTGTCCTGTCCCCTTAGCAGAAAAACACCCCCAAAGCATAATGTTTCCACCTCCATGTTTGACGGTGGGGATGGTGTTCTTGGGGTCATAAGCAGCATTCCTCCTCCTCCAAACACGGCGAGTTGAGTTGATGCCAAAGAGCTGGATTTTGGTCTCATCTGACCACAACACTTTCACCCAGTTCTCCTCTGAATCATTGCCAAACTTCAAACAGGCCTGTACATGTGCTTTCTTGAGCAGGGGGACCTTGCGGGCGCTGCAGGATTTCAGTCCTTCATGGCGTAGTGTATTACCAATTGTTTTCTTGGTGACTGTGGTCCCAGCTGCCTTGATATCATTAACAAGATCCTCCCGTGTAGTTCTGGGCTGGTTCCTCACCGTTCTCATGATCATTGAAACTCCACGAGGTGAGATCTTGCATGGAGCCCCAGACCGAGGGAGATTGACAGTTATTTTGTGTTTCTTCCATTTGCGAATAATCGCACCAACTGTTGTCACCTTCTCACCAAGCTGCTTGGTGATGGTCTTGTAGCCTATTCCAGCCTTGTGTAGGTCTACAACCTTGTCCCTGACATCCTTGGACAGCTCTTTGGTCTTGGCCATGGTGGAGAGTTTGGAATCTGATTGATTGATTTCTTCTGTGGACAGGTTGTCATTTATACAGGTAACAAGCTCCTTTTTAAGAGAGTGCTCTTAATCTCAGCTCTTTACCTGTATAAAAGACACCTGGGAGCCAGAAATCTTGCTGATTGATAGGGGATCAAATACTTATTTGACTCGTTAAAATGCAAATCAATTTATAACTTTTTTGAAATGCATTTTTCTGGATTTTTTTTGTTTTTTGTTATTCTGTCTCTCGCTGTTCAAATAAACCTACCATTAAAATGATAGACTGATCATTTCTTTGTCAGTGGGCAAACGTACAAAATCAGCAGGGGATCAAATAATTTTTCCCCCCACTGTATCTGAAAAGACTATAGTGCATTGAAACACACGAAGAACAACCAATTTAATTTGTTGTAATTTGAATTATATTAAACTAACTTAAAATATTACAAAAGTAATAAACTAACTTATTTAATGTATTTTTTTGATAATTATAACTTTATTTCTATTTAAAATATTTAATAACTTTTTATATATTTTTTTAGAAAGTGAGAAATGTGTAGCTTAACATTTAGACAAAATAAAAACATTTGTGACCATCTTGATTGCAAATTAACTATTATATAATACAATACTATAATATATATAGTAATTATAATATATAACATATAATTACTACAAAATAATACTAAAAAACAAATATATAATAATAATAGAAATACTGATAACAAGAAACAAAATAATAAGAAATAAAATAACAAATTATATTAATAATTACTTCAATATATAATATACATCTAATAATTTATATAATATATAATAATTACTACAAAATAATACTACAAAACAATATATAATAATAATAATAATAATAATAATAGTAATACTAAGAAAAAAAATACAATAATAAAAAAAAAAAAAAAAAAAAAAAAATAAATATATATATATATATATATATATATATATATATATATATATATATATATATATATATATATATATATATATATATATATATATATATATATATATATATATATAGTTATTATTACATTACTATTATTATTAAGTATAATGATCATTATGTTGTCAAAATACAGAAATTAAATTAAACTAATTAAAATTCAGTTTTGGATATTAATTATCAGACAGTTGCACAAATCATCTGTCAGTTATGAAAGAAACTATTAAACAATTTCTAATTATGAATATCTTTAATTATACTTATACATAATTGTAAGCCATTGGCTTCAGGTAAAGGGAGATGTAGGAAATTCTTTATTAATCATTCCCTTACATGATGCCTCTTGTAATTATTTAATGAATTATTGCATTCAGTATTCACATTATATAGAATTAATTTGCTTTTAATCTCCATTAATTTGGCCTTGTGGTGTTTTTTTCTGAAACATGTAAACCACTGATGCGTTGTTTACAGTTATGATGTATCTGATATCTCTTTCACATGACGTCTCTTTTTTTGATTCTCTCAACGGATTGTCCGGCGTAATAGAGTGCTAACAGCTCAGCGTGATGAAGACTGAAATAAGATAAAGCCTCACTGAATGGGTTTTCACTCTATCACAGGATGAGTAATGTCTTTTCAACAGCACAGCTACTCCTACACACAAGCAGACCCATGAACTAATGCTGGCCACACCACAAATGAGGCCGGTTTTCATACAGCGGTGATGTGTCACTAACTCGGTTGCCAAGGATTATTAATGACTACTTTTCATGATGTGTGAAGGTTCAAACGGAGTACGTGACCTGACTTGACACCACTTTGTTTCAGTATCCAATCAGACATCCGAGTTCATGATGACAGACATTGTATTAATGTAAACTGAATTTGCATTTCCAGCATGTGGTGGATGCAGTCTCATAGCCGCGTTCGTCCTGATCACAGCAGCATCTATGAGGTGTGATGTGAACACTGTCCTGTCGTGTGCGTGTGTGTAGGAGTTGAATTAGATGATCTGGCTGTCTCAGTCTCCATCATCCATAGAAAAACCAAATCAGCCTCCACGCGCCGGCGTGTCTTTGGGCTGTGTGCGCCGATATGATTCAGAGTGTTTTTGTGTCCCTTTTTGTACAGAGAGGCACAGTTAAATCTAAAATTTTCAGAGTCAGGGCAATATCAGCTGTATCTGAAAAGTGTGATTGTGAATATTTTAAATGAAAGCTACCAGAGGGAGTGTTACAGTGATTTTATTGCTTTTATGAAATGTCGTCGTCACCAATACAATAAAAAAGTCCAATATTGTCATGTTATGGCCAATAACCGATAAATGAGTAATGTTAAAATTCTATACTGTTTTGTCTGAACACATTGTAATCCTTAAAACGACTTATTTTAGTAATCGCAAATTAATCACACATCAATTTGGGCTGAGAAATGACCACCCAAAAGATAATTTAAAGTCATTATTGTGTTAAATGAGAAAAGTATTGATTGGAAATGACAAAGTAGCTTTAGAAAGAAGTATTTTGATTCAACATAGAATTTATTACACTTAAGTCTACAATGTGACCATAACATTTTTAGAAACTAAAGTGGCAATTGAGTATATTCGCACAGACTGTTTATAGGTGACATGAATGCATTTACACTGCAATTAGAATTGCATATGCAATGAGATTATTGTTTTTTTTAATTGAATATTCATTCAACCATTTTGTTCAAACGACTGATTAATTTAGAAATAAAGCAAGTGATTGTCTTTATGATTGGGTCACTGGATTGTTGGCTCACTTGATTATTTTAAAAACATAGATTAATTCAGTAAAGAAACACCACTGTGACACAAACACATAGATTGGCATTTTTTGCCCTCTAGAATTTTAGTGGCATATAACTGCATTCTAATAAGCTGCATCACACAGTCATCATTACTTACATCATTCATGCATCATGTTTATCATTAAGCAGCAATGCATATGTGCACCATATCGGTTATCAGCCGATATTACAGTTTTTTTTTTTTTTTTACTTTATGTATTTCAATAAATATTACATTTTTCTTTATTAAATAAAAAAATATTGAATAAATTAATTTAAAAAAGTCTGAAACTGATTCAGAAAAGGATATCATACCGATATATTGTGAATCCCTACAATTAAAGATACTGACGGACTGTGAGGTGGCAGGATGTGTATTCATATTTTACAACAGAAGAAAGTGGCGTATCTATGGAAGCCCGTTTCCGCCACTGAATAAAAATAAAAAAGGTAATTGTGAGTTTTTCTCACAATTGCGAGTTTACATCTCGCAATTCTGACTTTATTCTTAGAAGTGTGAGATATAAACTTGTAATGGCAAGTTATAAAGTCAATTGCGAGATGTATACTCTCAATTCTAGGAAATGAAGTCAGAATTGCGATAGAGAAACTCGCAATTCTGACTTATTCTCACTGCCTGATATATAAACTCACAATTGTGAGAAATAGTCAGAATTGAAACTTGCAATTCTGACACTTTTCTTCTCGCAAATGCAAGTTTGTATCTTGCAATTCCGAGTTTATATCTCGCAATGCTGATTTTTTTTTCTTAGAATTGTGAGATATAAACTCACAATTGCAAATTATAATGTCCAGTTTCGGGGGTAGACTGATGTGTTCTCAGAATTGTGAGTTTATATCTCACAATTATGACTTAATAACTCCCATTTGCATGTTATAAAGTCAGAATTGCGAGATATAAACTTGCAATTATGAGAAAAAGTCAGAATTGTGAGGTTTTTTTAAATTGCGAGTTTATATCATGCAATTCTGACAAAAAAGAATTGAGATATGTAAACACGAGAAAAGTCCGAATTGAGTCGCAATTACTTTTTTTTTTCTTTACTGAGGCAGCGACAGACTTGCATACCTATCCAATAAGACGAACCCAATTTGTTGATACTTTTATGATGAGATTTTATCATGTTGTGTTTGTGACTTAGACAATTTAAATGTCCCATTTTACAGTTTTGTCCCTCTTGTCTCTTTGCCTGTCCTCTAGGGAGTGACATACTGTGGCGAGAGCTCAGCCAGTAGCCTGACAATGGCCAACGTACCCTGGCACGAGGAGGTCATCTACTTCGTGCAGCAGCTTGCCAGCCTGCTCCCAGACTATGAAATTGCCTGCGAACACGAGCACTCCAACTGTCTGTTACTCGCACACCACAAGGTAACCCTGTACAGACAGGCTGTTCATAGCTGCTGTTCTACTCCTGCACTGCGTTTCGTAGAAACGGAGCTCATTCTGTAATTTCCTTTTTTCGACTTAAACCACTTAAAGCTGTTACAAATAAAGACACCACTGCCATTTCTGTAAATGTCATTGAAAAAGTGTTGATATGGGCACTTGCTTTAAACTCCCATTCAGGTGAAGGGTTAAACCTTCCTTCCTGCATTTTTATGCTGTCTCCTGACACAGCGCTAGTCATTCTTACGGCTACTCTTGTTTTACATTCGTTTCTTGTGACAGCTTCTCTAATGGTTTGCGTGGGCAGTCTTCTCTCACAAACAAAAAACATATTTGTGCAAGTGGTAGGCCTATATGGTGCTTCAATATCCTTTTATGATTTGCTGTTTGTATTCTGAAATCAAGTACCATAAATTTCTGCATGTGATTCTGTGGTGAATATTTCCATTCTAACACACAATGGGGTATTTCATTTACTAAGAAACATAAAGCCTTCTGTGCTTTCCCTGAAAGCAGTCTTTGAGGTGTTGTTTGCTGGTTTTAGAGGGGTTCTGCAGCCAGGCTGGGAAAAATGATCAGAAGACCTGCTTAGCCTGACTGGGAGACCATCTTAAACCTGATAAGACTGGCAGAGCGTCGTCATTTACTCACCCTCATGTCCTTTCAAACTGTATGATAATCTGAAGAATGTTTCAGCTGCTTTTGTCCATATTATGAAAATCAATAGAGTCCAAAATCTTTAAATGATAAAATGGCTAAGATGGTAACATTAATCAGTACAGTTTGACTTTTGAAGTGACACAACCACTTTGTATTATGAACAGATCAAAATACACATTCATACACAGACTTCATCGAATATGGGTACGTTTTATTTTAATAATTGCTGGCAACAAGTCATGTACTCATGATGCAGGATAGGACACTCATATTGATACCCTTGACAATGTTTTAAACCAAGTTGATTCAAATTTAGTTTTAGATTATATATTTTTTTGGAAAATGGGTCTTTTAGTTAAATTGCTTTAGTTCTGTTTTAATGTGTAATACCTCAAGTATGGTTTTCTCTATGAAAATAACTAAAGAAGCTAGCATCAAACAAACAAACAAACATATTTGTCAAACATCAAACCTCATTGATTCTTGCACATCATGTAAACAAATGTCATAAGGTGTGACCGCTAGGCAAGGTTTGATGTTAGTACACGGAGTCATTTAACACAATCTTTATGTCCTTTTTGGAGTATGAAAGTTTTGGACCCCATTGACTTTCACAATATAGAATAACATAAAATGTTCAAAATATCATCTTTTATGAGGGTATAAAAAGGTAAAATATCATCTTTCTTTGGTGTTACATGAGGGCAAGTAAATTACAGAATTTTCTGGTGAACTATTGCTTTAATGTTTTTCATTCTTTATCATTCTTTTTTTTCTTAAATTTGGCCTAATGAAACATCTTTCTCTCCGTATCTGACTCCGTTAACTCCATATTGTGCTTTGAAATACTGTTATGGAACAATTCAAATTGTACATCATTTTTGACACCCCTCCTGAGCTTTTTTTTTTCCTTGCAGTAGCGAATGTCTAATACTGCCCCAGATATCTCTTGTCCTCTCAAATAAATATCCAATTTATTCATTCAGCTTCCTTTTTCTCTTCAGGCGAGGAGAGCACTCTTACGTGCAATGAGGGACTGTAACTGCATGTGTCCACCCGTTTGCATCCTTTAAAACCCCGCCATTCATTTCTTGCTTCATCATGCAGAGCTACAAACACGACGGCTGTAAATGAGCTGCAGTATTGGAGAGTTGTAGTCATTGTGAGTGCCCAGAGCAACCTCCACTCAAGCCCACACAGACATGAGAAGGTGCTCCGTCCTCCACTGCCTTACCATCAAGTGTTTGGAAACAAGGCAAAGAGGTTTGTTGGTGGGCAGCTTAGGAGGCTGGATGCGAGACCTATGAAGATAGAGTGCCAATACATTAATAACGGCAACAAAAGATTAATGAAGGACTTTTCACAGGCGTGTGGTTTGTTGGATGAAGATTATACAGCCCTTCAGCCTCCTCACGCCATTATGAACCAATTAATATGGTAGATGCATGATGTCACTCCTTGTGGGTGGAGCTGCATCTCATGATTCACTGAGGAAGATGCTTTAGGGTGTAATGTGAAAACTTCAAACGCAAACCCCCATTTTAAAAAACCCCCGTCTTGCTTCTGAAATTCAAATGACACACTGATAAAGCCAGTCCCCAGCACTCAAGCACCGAGCTGCTTTGCCTTCTTCTGCAAGGTTTTTGTCCCTGCTTTATGCATGTTAAAGAGCTCTCTTTGCATTGCCTGTGACAGACGTCTAAATGAAAAGGCATTGAATTTGATGTGAAAATTCATTCCTCACCACATCACCGCCAACTGCACAGGGACTCACTCTTGGTTTCTGTTCGGCTCGGCCGTGACTCACGAGGGTGCTAAAAAGGCCCATTGTTCCTGTAATAAGCCATTTTTCACTTTGGACCTTGGAAGGCCACCGACAGTATTTCATTGCATTGACTTTGTTTAGCTGCCGCATTCGTTTTTTTCTTATTTCGGGGTTGCAAACATTCGCCCTTTATCCGTGGTGTTCTTGACGAGGTAAGACCCTCTGAATGAATTTACAGCTCTTCACTGTGTGGAGCTGACAGCTTATATTCTCATAAAGTTAGAGCGCTACGTCCTCATAAAGCTCTTCCTATCTCTCCATGTTCTGAGCTAGAGGAAGGAAAGAAATTAAAGCATGTAAAGCAGGGTTAAACGAGGATTTAAATCCATCAAGAGTTTTAGAAGTAGAAGCAGCTTGATTTTCTAAAATGTCCTGTGATATTCTGGTCAGGAGATATGAATCTGTTCCCTCTTTCGATGAAAGTCTTTGGGATATTTTCTCCCTTTTATCATCCTGATCATTTAGAAAAGTAATAGAACATTTCTATTCAGCAAGCAGAACAGTTTAGTTTTTCATGTTCATAACACAAACTGTGCAGAGCATGTTGTGCTCCTAAATTTAATACTTCAGGTTCCCTTTCAGCCCTAAGTATGAGCAATAGTAATAGAGATGCTTGCCTTAGCAAGCACAACTGATAAGAGATGTAGCCTTGAAGCATGTTGCAATTTTTTTAAAAGCCTTAGCTGGCCTTATGAACATTCATTAATTCGTAAACAAGATTACCCATTTAAACTTTAAAGTCCCAATAGTCTCTCAGTAACTACACCAGTCTGTAGAAGCCCCGCAGCACACCATACAGACAAGACCATCATTAATTTTGGGGGATGTTTATAGTGTTTAGGGAATGAAAGAGGGGCTGCAATCTGTGTTGGGTGATGTGGCGTCCCAAAACCACATTTGCATAGTGACTTCATATGTTTATTGCTTCCAGTTAGCTGTGCAGAAGCAATTTTAGAAATGAATGAAGCCTTAAAGTGCACTCTCTCAATAGCATGGCCATCTGTTGGCATGGCAGATGTGGATAGTCTTGCACTCCGAAAATAAAAGGACTGCCAGTTTCCCTCTCTTACATGGCATCTAAAGTTGAGTATTCCTGTCTATTTTCTTTATTTTGGACTCTACTTAAGGAAGCTACTTTGAAACTATAGCTTGCCAAGTTAGAAGTTCATAATTTATAGTTCAGCTACCCTTTGTGATATTTATCTGGCACAAATAAATTAGGATATTGATTGAGGTTACAGCTGCAAATTGATTATTCTGTTAATTATATCACTTATCAACCATTTTTTTTGTATTTGTCGATATTGTGCATTTAATTTCTCACTAATTTTTTAGTAAATCTTAAACTGAATATAGATTTTTTTTTTTGTGATGCATAAATAAATGTGAAGCATTTAAATCGATTGACTTTGGCACTGGAAGACCCAGTTTGTTTATTTGTTGTTTTTTCCATTAAATTGAACAGTCCTTGTGAAAGTTAACTGGACTTCCCAACACAATTTGGGAGAGAGATGAGTGATTTGGATTATTGCTCAGTCATCTTGCTCAGTTGTTACAGGTGTAAATCTAGTCGCAATGCTATTTTTAGTTACTTCCAAACACCTTGTTTCCTAATGTGAGTATTATAGGAGAATGATGAGACAAACTGCATGTGTGTAAGATTGACAAGGAGGGGAAGAGGTTTTTAAAGCAGTTGGGGATGTATCCTTGGCCTTCCCGGAGAGATGAGTTGGGCCCCATGGGAGCCTTCATCTTCTGACTGCTGAGTATCTGTGAGAAGGCTATGGAGTGATTCACCACAGCAAATTACTCAGTAATGAAAACATGCAGCTAAGACGGTTCTCCAGAGGATGCAAACTGCTTAAGGCCTTACAGACTGACTGCAGAGATGGCTTTTGATGCTGCCTCTAGGAAGCTTCAGGTAAGCAGCTAAACAGAGGTAATATGACACAAGGTCAAAGATCACATACTTGGCACTGCACTAAGAGGAAGTGGTGGCCTTGGCATTTTCAGTAGTGGGAAGGTATGTTTGCTTCTCAGTTGTGGTGCACATGACTAGGTTGTCTTTGAAGCAGCGGCCAGCTTTCAGCAAGTTGGACAGTGGTTGTCTTCAAGAGAGCCTGCGGTGGTCTGATCCACTCTTGACAGCTTTGTTAGCTTGGACAGAGCTTTTCAGGAACTGTCGAAACAACAACGTTGCAGCAGCTAAGACTTCTTATTCCAAGTTCTGTTCTGGTTCCTCAAGTCTCGACTTGAAAGCGTGATTCCCTTGAAAGAGTTATTCTTACTTTCAAGACTTGACTTTCACTTTGAAATGCTTTTCCCTGGACCCTAGTCTCCAGCAACCCAATCAGGCACCTCGGCAATGTCCTCAGAGCAAAATATACTACAGCTGAATTGATTTTGTGGCAATGAGGAGGTCTTGGAAAGAAAGAGCATGTCGAGAGATGGGAGGAACAGAAGCCTGGCACCTATAGCTGATTGCATCACCATGCTCAGCATGGGTCACAGTACAGCAGCTCATCAGTGCAGTGTGAAATGTAATCAGTGCAGCTCCCCACTAGGACTCTTTACGCCTGTGTGTCAGAGAATGGTTTAAAGGTGCTGAAGGAAATTGATTAAATGCATTGGGTGGGAAAACAAGCAAAACTAAGCTGTGCCTACACCCTGACATGGAACCAAAGCTTGAGAGTTAAGATTGGGTAAGATTGATTAAAACACAAGGTTTGCTCGAAAGATCTGGATGGAGACCACAGGTCCTGCATCTCAACTCGATGTGCAAGTTTGTGAGTTATACTTTTAGCACATCACGAGCTGCACCCCAAATGACATTCTTGACGTGGACTCTGCCACCTTCTACACTTGTCTTGAAGATTGCAGGGTGTCCCGTTTGATATCTTTTGATTCTGAAGAGTGCCTAATTTGCAGCTTCACTCTTGAGGTACTGGCATTTCAAGTATGAACTTGAAAAAGGACTTCAAGTACTGAGGGTGTCATTTGGGACTGTGTCATTAAAGACTACGAACCCTGTTCTCCGAACTTCCTTTGGCCTCTTCCTCTGATTTGCATCTGCCTTGGTGTTTAGTATCAGAGCTTTGCCCAGTTGGCTGTGTACATGCTTGGAAAACACCATCAGACCTCTTTAGTCAAAGTGAACACCTGTCAGGCAGGGAGACTCTGTCCAATCTTCACCTGTGTGTCTGTTTTTTGTGTTATTTATCACAGTGCTCTATCGCCTGCTGTCTTTCTTACCTCTTTTCTTTTCTGTGTCTGCAGTTCAAAGTCGACGGGGAGTGGTGGACGTGGATTGACTACGAACGCTTCCAGAAGCTCATTCTGGAATACGAGGAGAGCGGGGGCACCAAGAGCTTCTCAGCGATGGACTATATGGCCAAGACCCCCAGCTGGGCCATTTTTGGGGCCCGAGAGAGGGGATTTGACCCCTCGGACACACGTTTCCAGAGAAAGAATAAGACCAAAGATATATCAGGGTGCTGATGTTACTTTTGCCTTCCTACTTTAAGTCTGTATGGGAATTTGCATTTTTAATGAATGAAATAGATGACCTGATTGACTGCACCCATAGATTAAGACTTTTCTTTTTATTATTTTAGCCAAGGCTCAATTTGCTCTCCAAGACTTGCCTTAGGGATGAAATTCTGGTTAGCATATACTTTTTTTTCATGCTGTTTTAATGAATGTTAGCTGCTGTTTTTAGTTATAATCACAGTAATAAAGAATTTCATTCCCAAGTCCTGTTCACTCTGAGCTCTGGATCTAATAGCTCTGGTAAGAAAACCATCAGCAGGACAGACCGGAAGAACAAGTGACTTGAATTTAAGGCTTCATTTACTCATACCACCTTAGGGCCTAAATTTAGAGCGCACAAGAGGAAAGAACTGCAAAAGAAAAATATCATTATAGTTAGCTACGTTAATAACATGTCACCTCAAACTGTGATTTGTGTGTTCTTTTAGACGTTTAGAGGGCAGTTGAGTCAGATGGGACGTTGAATGGAGCAGTTTTTATGGATTGCCCCATGATACAGCTGAAAGCTATTTGTAATCATAACTACCCCATAAATATCTCTGTAACAACCACTCAAGACATTGAAATGTGAAATTGCAGTTCTACCTTTTGCATTGTCTTATTGTTTTTTGTCTTGGGTATTTCTGCACAACGTTGATGGATTACATCAAGTCAAATGTCACTGCAGGTTTTTGTTTTTGTTTGTATTATTTTGTCATTCTTTGCATTTTTTTGTTTTTGCAAAATGTTGTAATGCAGTTATGAACCTGATGTTTGTCCTTTATTGGGTTACACTGATATTGTGAATACACCCAAAAGGTATCTCCAAACTGCATTTGTTATTCATGTAAATGCAGGTGCGTTGCAAATGAAATTGAGTTTTGTTGTAGCTGCTATCTTGGCGTCTTATTATTAAAACTGTCTTTTATGGTGTTCTACAGAAGTTTGAATGTTATTGTAAGAGATGGGAATGTGCTTGATGCTGAGTGAACTAGGTCACAGCCGTTTCACAGCTCTGCGACTGAATGAAGCGGTCTTGAGTGACGGATGAGAGGCGTAATATTAAGACCAGACACAGAGTTCCCCGCTTTCTCTCCCTCTGTTCAAAGTAAAGAGTCAACTGGTAATGCTACATTCATCTGAAGTCAAATTGGGATATTCTTTATTTGCACATATAAATGTGCTCCATTATATAAATGTGCAAGTATTTTTTCTCAGCTCCACACTTTGACACTTTGATGTAATGCATGGCTAACAATAGCTTCAATCCTATTCTTTAAGTTCACAATGACTTCTCTTGTCTCTGGACTCTGACAAGTTAGCAAAAGTTGGTGTCCACTGAGAGCACTTACAGCTGAAAGTTCACCGGATTTATCGGAATGTTTAAACTACAGCCTTTAAAGTGCCTTGTCTCCTAGTTGTTTAAACATAACAGAAACAGAGAGATGTGTAATGGTCTGTGACAAGTGACAGAAAAACTATTTCACACCGCTGTGAAAAGGTGCCGCGCTGATCTAGGCTAATGTGACACACCGTCTTCCTCATGCATTTCAGTCAATTTAGCCACCCGAAGGGAATTCACCACCCAAATACACTCTTTTTGTAGTCCATGAGGGCATTTTATTCTGAATTTAATTGGGTTATTTCTGTGAAGTTGTCTGTTGACTTTTGCAACATCATATATAAAAGATGGTTTGATTTGGATGCTTTTTCCTTTGACAGGTAGTAATGCCATGAAAATGTGTACATTTTTGACAAGTCAGGTTCACATAGTGAAGGACTGGACTGTCACCCCTTTTACATCAGGTAATGTCCTAGGTTTTTTTTATATCGTCCTTTGTTGGAAGACTTTTTAGGTTTCGTTTAAAGAATAGCGTATTCTTTTCAGTATACATGTAGCGTATACTGTGTGCTGTATGGATATAGTACACATTTTTTGTGTACAATTGACCCTTCGCAGGGAGCTTGATTGACAGTTGATCTGACCAATAATGCCGAATTCGCCATTTTGTCCTGACAAAAACAAATCAGACAGGAGAGTAGATTAGCATCTCACGTTTACATAACATGAGCAAATTGGTGGGCAGGGCTAAACAGGCAGCTATGTAGAAGCAGGTGTTGATGATCTTCTGCGGAGGGGGTGCTTATCCACACTATTATACATAGAGTGGTACATTCCATAAGCTGTTGTTTTGGCAGACTGGCTTCAGTATAAGCTGTTTTTAGACGAATGAGAATTTTTGAGTTCTGAAACTTACAGGATGTTTTTATTACAATGACCTCTTATATGTCAAAAGGGGTGTGTGCTCTGTGCCCTTCCCGGTAAAGAAATCGTCCTAACCTCACCCCCCCATCCCCCCCCCTTTACAGCGCCCCTGCCTCTTTGATCCACAAAGTATTTTTAACTGCATGAGGACATGATGTGTGGCGTGAAAGCACCATGGCTTGACATGTCTTTGCGGATGTTCAAATTGTATATGGTGGAATTTGAAATTATTCAAGTACATGTTCTTTCTAATGTGCCTAAACAAATGTTTAATTTCTCACAGTGTCTATCTCAGCCTCCGTTACTAATGGATTTCCCTGTCATGAGTTCTCTCAGCTATGCCACCCTAAACCGCAGTCCCTCGAATAGGTTTCACAGAGCGAGGGATAAGAGACAAGCTGTACTGGAACAGCATGAGCCTCCAGTCTCATTACCTCAGTCGCCGCTTCTGTTTTAAGCCTCCAGTCCTACTGTCCACTGAACGTTTTTAAGAATCCTTTGCGTAATGGGATAAAATACATATACGGACAGTAGGCTTATTTTTTTTTACTAGCAAGAGCAGAGAAAATGGCCTTAAGCTGACATTGTGTTTTGATGTGTTGTCATAACAAGTGGATTGACTGACAACTCAAATTGACAGCTCAAAGGCACATGGAAGATCTGAGACACAAATTCAAGGGCTTTGTGGCCCTTTCATCAGATTTCAACACATTGACTCGTCACTGGAACTTGTTTTCAAGTAAAAATGTTTCATAGGATGCACCACAGCTTTGATTGTCTCACAGACGGGCACACTAAATGACTTGCACTTCAACAATCTGGACCTTTTTGGTCCCAGAATAGTCAGACATTTAAAAGATAAAAGAACAAGTAGTGCTTTTTTTTTTTTTTTTACTTGTTTTAGTCAGTCCTTGTCCTTTGTTTTTTCCTTGAATATGGCAAAGAAATATTGTCTAATTGGCTCCTCATATAACTATATAATATCACAACTATGATGTTGTGAAGTCTTTGTCTATGGTTTCGCTTGTCTGTGTCCCTACAGTATTTTAAATGTTTAGTGCATTCCTGATTTTTTTACAATCCTATTTTCTCAAACAGTATGTTTGATTATCTTATGAAAAGCTTGTCTTGTAGTGTGTACTAGTAATAGTTAATGGTTGGGTCTAGGGATTGGACTGTTTGACAGGTATGTTGTTCCAGGACCAACAAAAGATGCTGATCCAGGAACATGTCCTACTTGGCAGAATCACGGCCATCACCGCTGCTTCTCTACCTTTATCTGAATCCAACACTAACCCACTGCCTTAACAACTGAGGTGGTCAGGAGCCAATGGCAGCTCTGTTTTGTGGCTGAGAGGCACAAAGCTCTGGGCTTCTTGTCAAACAGACAGATTTTGCTGGAGCTGTCGCCAAACTGAGCTGTCCTCTGCCAAAAAGGAAGTTGCTTAAAATGACAGCAACAGCTCTCAAAGCTCTCACCTACTACAGATTTGCTCTGAGACGCAAAGTGGAGACCCTAACAGAATATGCTTCTGTTCGCTTTCTTACAGAATATTAAATTCATCTTCATAACTGCTGCTTTTAAAGGGATGGTTCACCCAAAAATGAAAATTACCCCATGATTTACTCTCCCTCAAGCCATCTTAGGTGTATATGACTTTCTTCTCTCAGACAACAATCTGAGTTATATAAAAAAATGTCCTGGCTCTTCCAAGCTTTATAATGGCAGAAAATGTGGGTTGAAATTTTGAAGCCCAAAAAGTGCATTCATCCATCATAAAAAGTGCTCCACATGGCTCTGTGGGGTTAATAAAGGACTTCTGAAGCGAAGCATTGTATTGTGTAAAAAAATTAAAATAAATCCATGTTTAAAGGGGACATTAGAACATTAGATGCAAAATTCACTTTTACATGGTGTTTGAACATAAATGTGTGTTGGCAGTGTGTGTACACAACCACACTATAATGATAAAAAATCCACCCAGTGCTTTTTTTTTTTAAATCCCCACAAATTATAAGAACTTTCTCAGAGCAAGCCATTCACAGATTCTTGGCAAAGTGACGGAACTTTGACCTAAATGCATTTGTGGGAATCATTTTACACCAGACTGCTTTGTAAATGAAGGTCAGTACAAAGCAGGTTGTGCTAAAAAGTTATTCCTGAAGCATGGATGGTAGCTTGACCACCAGAAGAAGTATGTTTTTAATTTTTTTTATGAATCTTTGCAAATTGCCTTTCCTAATAAAGTGCTAGTTAGCAAGTTCCACGATGAATGCGGCTAAAGTTAACAGTCTCACACTGTGTCTACACCAGCTGTGAGAGGCGCGGCAAAATACTGTAGAACTCATTATATTCAGTGATGCTGTCTACACTGGATGCAGTGCGACACAACAAATCCCTGCCAGTAAACTGCTGCCTCATTCTATTTATGAGTACTGACACAAAGTTCAAATGATTTGCAACGATCATTTTGGCACGTCCACTACACTACATTAAGGTTGCCTTTGTAGAGGGTTTATAAAGGTGTTTAACAATTTTAAATAGTTTTTGAGCAGTTATAACTGCATGAAAAGAATGGTGATTTGAACAGAAGAGAGGGGCGGGGTGAGCAGAGCTTATTAGCATTTAAAGGGACATACACCGAAATGGGTCGCTGGGAACAGAGCTGTTTTTGACAAGGTAAAAAGAGTTGTTTTACACTACCATTGAGAAATTTTAACCAAAGTATGTTATCCACCTTATTTTTCCCGTAAGAGCGGGCGTGGCCATTTGTAAATTTAATTTGTCTGGCTTCCGGTGTAATTCGCATCCAGCTATTTTTAGCTGTACAAAAGGCTCGTTTGCTGCTTTGATATTGCAAACTGGTGTGTCTTACCATGTTATTTTAATGTATTATCGTAATTATGAACACACTGGTTTGTAGTGCAAATAGTTTTACCGTTTATTGCACGGTGTTATTCTTCTCGTTATTTCACTATAGCAGCTAATGAACCGCAAGTCTCACACATTCACAGAAAACGGCTTACTTCCACATTGAAAAATAAGGTGGATAGACTTTTCATGAAGACCCTAAATAATCATACCAACTTGTGGAAGATGGTCATCCGATGTCTCCTTTAAAATTGTCCACTAACTGTCGTACGCGCATTCTCAAGAGAGTGGTGTTCCAGCAGATGACGTAGACGTAGTGTAAGCTTAGTGAGAATTTGCTAGTCTCGCGAGAACCAAGTTTTGTTTATAGTCTCCTCTTGGCTTATTTCAAAATCCTCAGAAATTTTCTTTACAAATCCTAATTTTGTACTTCTAATTCGTGACCAGTGTTTTGTTTTGCTCTCTCCTCTGTGTTTCCGCGTTCGTCACCGCACTTTCCTGCATCCTATGTCATGTGCTGAAACGCCACGCTCTCGTGAATGTTAATACGACAGTTAGCAGAAGCTAGAGATTGCGGTTTATAAAGTTTTAAAAAATGGATTTTGCTTCAGAAGTCCTTTATTAAGACCCCGGAGCCGTGTGGAGCATGGATGGATGCACTCTTTTTGGCCTTCAAAATCTCGACCCCCGTTCACTGCCATTATAAAGCTTGGAAGAACCAGGACATTTTTTAATGTAAATCCGATTGTATTCGTCTGAAAGAAGAAAGTCATATACACCTAGGATATCTTGAGGGTGAGTAAATGGGGTAATTTTCATTTTTGAGTGAACTATCCCTTTAATTCACATTGTTTGCTTTCTGTATGAGCAACATCAATAATGATAGGAGAATCATATCTACTAATTCCCTTATTAACTGATGTGAGTCAATTAACTTCACGGCTGCAAGAAACGCAGTTTTGTCTGGCATATGGATGTTTCTTTGCTAAAAGATTTGCATTTTAATTTAAAATCATCTTAATATATTTATCACACGAAGTGAATCACAATGTATTCCACATATTGCACCTAATCCACCTTAATGCCCATAAACAAAATGCCAAGTGAATAAATGAATAGATTGCTGGCCCATAGGTTAATTATATGGCAACCTCTGGTCGTCTTGCCATCACAGGGGTCCTGACCAGTGAAAGAGGGCTAATAATATATGTGAATGACTGAGGATATATACAACATCACTGCCTGTACACACTGTAAAAATGTCCTGCAGGACACAAGGCCAGCTCACAGCGCTTAGTCATGAAACAGCATAAACAAGAGCAGTCTTATAATGAAATAAAAACTATTATGGTACTACTGTTTTGTTCGGTAGAGTTCTGCTCTGTTTTTTTGTTCTGTTCTGTTTGTTTTGTTTTGTTCTGTTCTATTTTGTTTTCTTTTTTTGTTTTGGGTTTTGTTTTATGTTTTGTTCTTTTTTGTTTAGTTTATTCAGCTGTTTGTTTGTTTTGACTCGACATGGATATTTGGACATGGTTCTATTGCAATGCAGTGTTTTTTTTTATTACATTCTTTGAAGTACTTCAGCGTAAATACATGAATATAATAATATTCAGAATGAACCTGCTAACCTCTGGATAACTTAAGCCGTGCTTAATGTTTGAAGTTTTCTCACACTCTTTGCTTATGGTTTCATTCCTTTTCTCAAGATGTTGCTGAGACAGAGATTGTGAAGTTTGATGTTGATTACAGACCTTGTGTGAAGATCACAGCCCCTTGAAATCCTTAAAGGAACAGTCCACCTCAATACGGTCAGTGATTCTCAAGTTAACTGCTCACTTGAGGCAGAGATTATCAGTAAGTAACTTGGTCTGTTACACATCTATTGTATGATTTGAGAACACTTGGAATATAGATTTATAGGGTCAGTGCTTTTATCTTTTTTATGCTGCGTTTGTGGCCCTTTTAAAGCTTAAAAGCCTCACTGCAATTGCATGGATTGACCAGACTTCAGGGTTTCTCCTTTTGTACTCCACAGAAGAATAAAGTCAAAAAAGTGAGTAAATAATAACAAGTCTTCATTTTTGGATAACCTGTTTCTTTAGGAACCTCTGAGTACGCTAGCATTTGGAATTGTAGCTGCTCTTAGGGCAGAGAGGGACAGCTTGATGCCAGCTGACACAGTGTCACACCTAAATGTGTCCTCATGCTCCACAGGGTCCATGTCCATGTAGCTGACTCACACACAGCCTGTCCTGAATAAAATACTCCACTTCTTGCACCATTATCAGCCTGAATTTTTGTTAATGATCTTGTAGTTGAATTCTTTGTTAAATTCAAATAATTACCCATTTACCTACTTAACTCACAAACTTTGTGTTTAATAAAAAGATATCGGTGTTGCAAACGATGCTAATGATTATTGGCCTTGATGCTTCTCCCATCCCTAACTCATTTTTTGGGGTTATTCTGTTAAGATGGCCTTGTTTTAACAAAGATGTAGTGTGTATTTAACACGTGTTGACACACACAGCGAGAGACCAGTAAAGCCTCAGTGAGCAGAGCGCCAGCTATTAACCAGTGTGTAATGGAGAGCTCAGAGACACACCTGTGTCATTTATCTTCTCTTCAGCACAACACACGCCATATTCCATCCGTACTTCAGACTTCCAGCCCTCGTGAATATTTTTATCCCTCAAATCCTTCACAATAATACAATTTCCCTGTGAAAACTCAGCATGTTCCACCTGGTTGCCTTTAATTTTGCAAGGTATTAGCTTTGCATCGTTTCAAGTGTTGGATTCAGCTAGTGAGTTTTGGGTGGTTGTGCATGAACAGTATGAGGAACTGGGTCAGTACTGATGCATTTAAAGGGATAGTTCATCCAAAAATGAAAATTGTATAATTTACTCATTCTGTTGTCATTCTAGAACTGTATGATTTTTGGTTCCCATTCAGTTTCATTGTATAGAAAAGAGCAGCATGAACACTCTTCAAAATGATCTCCTATTGTGTTCCTTACTATATTATTGCACAGTTCTATATATAAAGTTAAATATATAGTATATCCAACTTTTGCATACAGCATACTCACGAAAAGCTATATTTACTATTTAGCAAATATCAACTGCTTAAATTGTTGCAAAATGTAACCGTATCGCACAGCTCTAAAGCATATATAAGTATGTCCAACTTTATCCGCCTACATACAGTATACTCACAGAAAATGATATTTATTTTATGCTTAATTTTAGTGCTGTCAAATGATTAATCACGGTTAATCGCATCCAAAATATAAGATTTTGTTTACATAATGTGTTTGTAGTGTGTATATTTATTATATATAAGTATACACACATACGGCATATATTTTGAAAATGTTTACGTGTATTTACATGTATATATTTATATACATATAATTTATATTATATACAAATATATTTAATATATAAATGTAAAAAAAAATCTTAAATATATACGTGTGTGTGTTTATATATATATATATATATATATATACATAATAATTATACACAGTGCACAAACATATACTATATGTAAACAAAAACGTTTATTTTGGATGCGATTAATCATTTGACAGCACTACTTAATTTGTATTATTGCCCTAATCTGCTAAATGCAACTAAGGCAATGAGATATTAAGATATTATGAACATTAACATCATGATTTTCTGTAAAGCTGCTTTGAAACAATGTATGTTGTGAAAAGCGCAATACAAATAAATTACTTGTTCTAAGAAAGAAAATCAGGTGAGAATCAGATGAGAAAATTTGACGTTCATGTTCCTTTGACATGCAGATTTTCGGAAAAAAATAATGTTTGGTCACTGCTGTGTAAAACAAGTTATAAGCACACTACTTTTTTTGCTGGATTTGGGCGCTAGCTGGAGCATAGCAGGTTGCTCTACTTAGGCTAATGAGAATGAATGAATTGCTTTTTCATTTCTTTCACACGCTCTGATACAGACTCACTTTGTGAAGCAAAATTGAGAAGAGTGTTAAACCGGATAAAAATCTTCTCATCACTCTGCAGTTACTACATTTCCAGAGACGGGTAAAAAGCAAGTGTGTTTGGAGCGGCTAATGCTTCAGTAAATCTTCACCGCCGGCCTGACAGGAATAACATTGTGATTTCCTTATTTCATAACCGGAGTCATTTTTCAGCTCCAATAAACTCTACCTTTAGTTGCAGTTTCCTGATTCAGCGGCGTAATATGACAGGTAATCTAGTATTAAAAATGTTCTCTCAGTTTAAGATTTTGATATCGCTAAAGTTTGGAGAAAGTGCGTTTTTAAAGTGTCAACAATATCAGCCGGTTGTCAGGTTCCTTTCGGGCTTAACTTTGAGGTCAGCTTATCCTGTGCTCCTGTGACTGATGTCTAGAGAAAAATCCCAGCATGCTCCACAAAGTGTGTGTGAGTCACTGATTCAGCCCCTGTGTTTGTGAGTCAGCTGGTGGAAGAATTTAGAGGACATGAAGAAATGAGGGGGATTTTAATTATCACATCATTATATCACTGTGTGTGCCGTGTGCGTGAGATTGAGTGAATTGGTTTTTGTTGCATTTTGTTAGTTATGTGGTCCGATGTGATGGGTCAGAACATGCTCAAGATGTTCACTGTGAAGAGGAGCGTGTGAGTTTAGAAATGTTTTGAAAAATCAATGGATAGGAAAATTTCTCTGTACTAATTGATTGTTGCATGTCCATTTGTGTTAGCTGTTATAGAAGACTGTAGATGACCATCTATGGCAGGGGTCACCAAGTTCAGTCCTGGAGGGCCGGTGTCCTGCAGAGTTTATCTCCAACCCTAATTAAACACACCTGAAGCTGCTAATCAAGGTCTTATACTTGAAACTTCCAGGCAGGTGTGTTGAGGCAAGTTGGAGCTAAACTCTGCAGGACACCAGCCGTCCAGAATCAAGTTTGATGACCCCTGATCTATGGTGTTTCTTTAGCTTCAAAATAAACGTTCCAGCAAAATTTAAAAAAACTTTGCTTGTTTGTGAGGTAGTAAAGGGATGGTTCACTTATCACCAAGTTGTTCCAAACCTGTATGAGTTTCTTTCTTCTGTTGAGCACAAAAGAAAACATTTTGAAGAATGTTTGGAACCAAACAGTTGCCGGTAGCCATTGAATTCCATAGAATGTAAAAACATATATGGAAGTCAATGGCTACTGTCAATTGTTTGAGCTCAACAGAAGAAAGAAAATCAAAATTTTCATTTTTGGATTAACTATCCCTTTAAACCCATTTGACTAACTAAATTAAGCTAAATTATAATATATGTTGTTGTTTTAAAATTAAATAAGTGAACTTTTTTAATATTATTTTTTAACAATAGACAATAGACAAAGAAGCATGAGAAAATATAAAATTAAGTGAATGATCTGCCATGTTTTATATATTTTTTCTTATTGTTTGATTCTCTTTTTTGTTTTTATTTTATTTTATTGCTCCTCTTTGTATTGTATTATTATTTTAGTTCTATTTTTTATTATTTCATTTTGTTTTTACTATTTTAATTTATATAAGCACTCGTGAACACTGTTTTAAAGTTGACATGAAATGGAAATTCACCCTGTTTATTTTCTAAATGCATGTTATTGATAATATTGTGAATGATTCATCCATGCATGTTTATTTTTTAGTATTTTTTCTCAATTATCTTAATTTTCTAACAATCATTTTTAATCAAGATGTCAATAAATCACAAACTTCTCTCTGTGTGCCTGACTTCTCCAATCATTTCATCTTCATAAACCCTGTCCTTTTCATATAATAAACTGCAAGTTGTCATTCAGATCTGCCTCTGTTCATGGATTTATCCAAGTCGTTTTTGTTGTTTCAATAATTCAGTCTCATATACAGGTGCATCTCAATAAATTAGAATGTCGTGAAAAAGTTCATTTTTTCTTGTAACTTATTTCAAAAAGTGAAACTTTCATATATTTTAGATTCATTACATGTAAAGTAAAACATAAAAAAAAAATTTTTTTTAATTTTGAGGATTAGAGTTTACAGCTCATGAAAGTCAAAAATCAGTATCTTAAAATATTAGAATATTTACATTTGAGATTCAATTAATGACCGTTCCTACAGTATAAATTCCGGGTATCTCTTGTTCTTTGAAACCACAATAATGGAGAAGACTGCTGACTTGGCAATGATCCAGAAGACGAACATTGTCGTCCTCCACAAAGAGGGTAAGTCACAGAAGGTCATTACTGAAAGGTGTGGCTGTTTACAGAGTGCTGTATCAAAGCATATTAAATGCAAAGTTGACTGGAAAGAAGAATTTGGGTAGGAAAAGGTGCACAAGCAACAGGGATGACTGCAAGCTTGAGAATACAGTCAAGCAAAGCTGATTCAAACACTTGGGAGAGCTTCACAAGGAGTGAACTGAAGCTGGAGTCAGTGCATCAAGAGTCACCACGCTCAGACGTCTTCAGGAAAAGGGCTACCAAGCCACTTCTGAACCAGAGACAACGTCAGAAGCGTCTTACCTGGGCTGTGGAGAAAAAGAACTGGACTGTTGCTCAGTGGTCCAAAGTCCTCTTTAAGATTAAAGTAAATTTTGCATTTCATTTGGAAACAAAGTCCCAGAGTCTGGAGGAAGAGTGGAGAGGCACAGAATCCATGTTGCTTGAAGTCCAGTGTGAAGTTTTCACAGTCAGTGATGATTTGGGCTGCCATGTCATCTGCTGGTGTTGGTCCACTGTGTTTTCTGAAGTCCACAGTCAACGCAGTCATCTACCAGGAAATTTTAGAGCACTTCATGCTTCCTTCTGCTGACAAGCTTTATAGAGATGCTGATTTCATTTTCCAGCAGGACTTGGCACCTGCCCACACTGCCAAAGGTACCAAAAGCTGGTTCAATGACCATGGTGTTACTGTGCTTGATTGGCCAGCAAACTCGCCTGACCTGAACCCCATAGAGAATCTATGGGGTATTGTCAAGAGGAAGATGAGAGACACCAGACCCAACAATGCAGAAGAGCTGAAGGCCACTGTCAAAGAAACCTGGGCTTCCATACCACCTCAGCAGTGCCACAAACTGATCACCTCCATGCCATGCCAAATTGAGGCAGTAATTAAAGCAAAAGGAGCCCCTACCAAGTATTGAGTACATATACAGTAAATTAACATACTTTCCAGAAGGCCAACAATTCACTAAAAATGTTTTTTTTTATTGGTCTTATGAAGTATTCTAATTTGTTGAGATAGTGAATTGGTGGGTTTTTGTTAAATGTGAGCCTAAATCATCACAATTAAAAGAACCAAAGACTTAAACTACTTCAGTCTGTGTGCATTGAATTTATTTAATACACGAGTTTCACAATTTGAGTTGAATTACTGAAATAAATGAACTTTTCCACAACATTCTAATTTATTGAGATGCACCTGTATACATCACAACACAGGAAATATCTGTTGCTATTTCAGTTACATCGTAACCTGAAGCAAAATGTGAATTAATCTTCACTTGTAAACTAGACGTTACTTACTAAATCTAGTAAAAAATGTATGGTTTGTGAAAAATCTGTCTTAGTATTAGTGTTTTTCAAGCATGACCATTATAAAGCATCGCAGGCTGACCATTCATTTTATCATGTCTGTGACTCAGAATCATGAAGCCCGCTCTTTGATTCTCTGTGTGCTTTGATGAATGAGTAGGCTCGCTCCTTTGTCAGTTTTCACAGGGATGTGAAGGGGGGTTCATATTTTTCTGATTGCTTTGCTCCTTTCTGAAATGTTTTTTTTCTTGTGTGTTTGTAGTAGTGGTGGTGTTATTTTCTACCCATTTCCTGTTCTTTATTCTTATCAGCACTTAAGTTTCCAGGGTTGAGGTGTGTGCTGGCTTTCCTCTTGCACACACACACACACACACACACACACACACACACACACACTACACACACACCTAAACTTCTCACACTCACACACACACACACACACACACAACACACACACACACACACACACACACACACACTCCTTTACAGTTCTGTCCAGGCACAGCTGACTGGCAAATAAAGATTGCTTTAGCCACATAAATTAATATCATTTCACATTAAATTAAAAAAAAATAATAATACATTTTATTTATATAGCATGCTTTACCTTGAAAACCTGAAGTCTCTATACTGAGATTAAGATTAATTTTATTTGTCACATACACAATTACATAGAGAGTATATAACCAGTAGTGAAATGTATACTCTGCATTTAACCCATCCTAAGTGAACACACACCCAGAGCAGTGGGCAGCCATGTTACAGCACCCGGGGAGCAGTTGGGGGTTCGGTGCCTTGCTCAAGGACACCTCAGTCGTGGTATTGAAGGAGGATACTCCCCCCACCAACAATCCCTGCTGGACCTGAGATTCGAACCCACAACCTTCCGCTTACAAGTCCGACTTGTTTTTTTTGTAGGGTGCTTAAAAGCATGAAATGGTCTTATATTTCCCCTGCTCCCTTTGACGTCACAGCTCAGAATGTCACCAGTGAAGGGCTTGAGACTGTGTGCATTCTTGTGTTGTCATTCACCAGTCAGCATGGTCAGCACATAATTTTGTTTGCAGAATAATTGGTCACATGATGTTTGCAGGATTAGTACAGGTTACTGCGTATGTGCATGTATATCATATATGCCAAACAATGCCTCATTTCTTTTAATTTTCAAACAATAAAAGTGTCTTTCCCTTGTCACTGTCTATCTATCAAATATTATTACTTACAAAGATATTCAGATGGATGGATGGATGGATGGACTGATTGATGGATGAATGGGGTGATGGATGGATGGATTGATAGATGGATGTGGAGGTGCGTGGATGGATGGATGGGCTGATCGATAGGTAGGTTGGCTGTTGGTCGGATGGATGGATGAATGAATGAATGAATGGGGTGATGATGGTTGGATGGATTTAATGGGCTGATTGGTGGATGGAAGGATGGATGGGTAATGGCTAGATGGGTGAATGAATGGGGTGATGGATGGATGAATGGGTGGATGGAAGGATGGATAGATGGGTGAATGAATGGGGTGATGAATGGATAGATGGGCTGATGGATGAATAGATGGATGGATGGATGGATGAATAGGTGGATGGAAGGATGGATAGATGGGTGATGGATGGATAGATGGGCTGATGGATGTGCTGGTGGATGAATGGATGGATGGATGAATGGGTTGATGGATGGATGGATGAATGGGTGGTGGGTGAGCTGATGGATGGATGAGCTGAGCTGATGGTTGGATAAGGAAAGGATGGCTGATGAAAGAGTGGGTGGATAGATGAGCTGATGGTTGGATGGGGAAAGGTTGGCTGATGAACGGATGGGTGGATGGATGGACTGGTTGATGGATGAATGGGTGGGCAGATGATAGATAGATAGATAGATAGATAAAGATAGATTGATTTAGGGCTCTGCTGTCTGCTTGAAAGTCATTGTAGAAGTATTTTCCTCGTATGTAAAAATAGCAGTGAGGTCGCATTGCTGCTGATGAAGTGATATTCCCTAATGACTTCACCTGATCCGCGCTCACCTGCGGGTGAATGACAGTAGAGCTGTAGGCTGGACCCGCTGACTAATGACTCCAGCTCACTCACTCACTCAGTCAGTCAGTCAGTGTGTTATGGGTTAATTCATGTTCTGTGAGGAATCTATCTGCTTCTTTCTCAAAGGAACCGTCTATTTCTTGTTTTGTGACCGTTAATGCCCACCAACAGCTCGTGGACAACAATATCCATCTGGACTGCTGATTTGACAGCGATGTTTATTGATTGTTTTTAATGAGGCTCGTGTGTGTGTGTGGCAGTCGAAATCTATGAGCAGTTTTTTTTTGCGATGTGAATCAATTAAACTCGGGATTTATGAGCTGGAATTCGCTTAAGATCATGGAAGTACTGAAGAATCCAGGGGCTCATTAGAGCTGATTGGAGTTGGAGGAAAAGTACAACTGGTTTTATTGCTTTCGCCTGGAAGTCGGACGGTTTTTTTCGGATAACAATCGGGATAAGGACCACTGTCCACTGCTATTCGCACCAAATGGCTAAAATTAATAGTGTGTATATTCGCGAATGAGACCTGGAGAAATTCCTCACAATTCAGCGACAATCCATGATCCAGATTTCAGCAGCGGGATAATCTGGATCCTGTCGCGACATCGGCTCGGATCATCTGCTCTTCGGGATCTGAGGGATCACTTTCACAGATCGCCCATCATCACCACTGAAGGTACGAGCTTGTGTTTGAGAGTTTAGAAATCAAATGTTTGAAGTGGATTTGAATGACATGAAGGCTTTGATGGGCAGCATGATTTCATAAACTGCAGCCTACATTTCTACACTTTCGCACCTGTTGTTTTAATGGCTTTATACGGACCGATCGGTCAATCGGAAGGTTTATGATTTATTTACTGTCATATACAACTCGACTTGCATCATGGCGTGCTAAATTATTAATCTTTTTACTGATTTTAAACACCCATTATTTAATTTATTAAAACATTGTAAACCATGATGATGCTGATGATATGATAATAATAATAATAATAATAATAGTATCTGATAAATGACAGAAATTTAGGATGTCTTTTTATTTGTTTTTAGTATTAGGCTATTAATATTATTATTATGTTTATTAGAAGTAATAATAATTTGCTCTTTACCTTTAAGTATGTCTTATTTTTATATTATTATTATTCATTAATATAATAATAATAATTTGCTATTTACTTTTAATAATTTCATTTTATTTTAAATAATTATTATTATTACTGCTTCAGTTGTTGCTATGTTTTCTTTTACTATGGATGTCTATAATAATAATAATAATTATTATTATTTATTATAGCTCTGTAATTTAAAGGATGCCTTATCTTTTTATGTTTATTTATTTTAAGATGTATTTAAAATTATTAATCATCATTATTGCTGGTATTAATATTGTTACTATTATTTTTTACTATGGACGTCTATTCCCAGAAGCTGTGCAAAACACAAGCAACATGTATAATTCATTGTTGGTACGCAGATGGCAGTTTCCGGGCAAATTATTCACCTTAGTCTCATTTGACAAGTCAGGTGGTGCCCAGCCAACACCCCCTTCAGGGAAAAAAGTGATGGACATGCTAATGACTAGAGAACCTGGAGGAGCGTGTGCAGTGTGAGAGAGCAGGGGTGGCAGTGCGGTCCGGGGGGCTGGTCAGCAGTGTGTGTGTGTGTGTGTGCGTGCTCTCAACGAAGCTGCAGAGGCAGGACTACTTATGTCACCGAGCCACTGTTATTATGAGCCCACCGATGACACCAGAGTGTGACATGAGGGAGATGATGACCGGCCGAAGGGATGAATGAACGCATGAATGACTGACTATCTGCTCCGGGCTGCTGAAATTTTAACCAGGGGTTTCTAGACACTCTATGCTGCTCGGGGAGAGGACCAGTGCTGGGACGTAGTCTGCTGTGCTCCGAGCCTGGAGTGTGCCGTCAGATGGAGGTCACCGTTCTGGATCCGGACCCTCGGGCGGAGGGGTCTGAAGGAGAGGGTCCGTGCGTCCCGAGCAGTCCTGGGACAGAGCCTGTTGTGCTCGAGTATCCTGTAGAGTATGATCCGTACGGGTAAGCAACAGGGATCACTGCTGCCGTCCCGGGATCTTGCTGCTTTCACACTTTGGCATGTAGGGAATGTGTTTAAAGCTGCTTTTTTTGGTGGTATGTGCTCTGATTTTAATGTTAAACATGTTTTTGCTTTAATGAGAGTGGAGAGATGTCCTGCTTTGATACTTCTGTTTTGGTATGTGTGTGATCACTGGCTTGATTTGTATTGATTTTAATAACTTGAAATGTATTTATGCTCGGGTCTGTCCTTCGAACTGTAGGTTGCCTTTGTAAGAGGTTTAGATTGAATTATTTTGACATGATGTGGAATGACATTTTGACACTGGACTTTTTTGCAGTGACTTTGTGAAACACTGTGATTTGATTAAAGGATGCAGACCTTTTCTTGTTCATTTAATGTTTTTGACTCTTGTGAACAAGAAGATATGGCTGAGTGCAGTTTTTTATTAATTAATGAATTAATCTCTAATTTTATGGTATTTAAGAAATGCATTTTACGCTTGTGTTTTTGAATTGCAATTCGATAGCTGTTTTCTAGGAAAATTGGAATGCAATGTGGGACTGCTGGATTGGAAAGTTTTGCCCTCAGTTTAACTCGTTGTGATCAATTCTGCCTCCACCTCGTAGTTACTCTTTATGTCCAGACTCTCCATCATCCTTCCAGAACAGAACACGCATGTTTGCAATGGATAGTTGACATTACATGTCAAACGGTGTCCTATAATGTGACATGCTGTACTGCACCTAAAACTATTTAACTGTTACTTTAATAATCCGCAATCTAATTCTGTATAATCATTATAAATGCAGGTTCTATGACCTTGCGACTACATTGAACATTTGTACTTTTATCCAGGACTATTTAAGTGAGAGATGTGCCGACTGGCCAACAATTTTTTTAAATATTAATTTAATATATATTTAAACTGCCGTAAATTTGTCTCTGTTTTTTGTTTTTATTTTTGAAAAGTCTCTTATGCTCACCAAGGCTGAATTTATTTGATCAAAAATGCAGTAAAAGCTGTAGAATATTATTTAAAAAAATTATTTTAAAACCTAATTTATTCCTGTGATGCAAAGCTGAATTTTTAGCATCATTACTCCAGTCATCTGACCCCAAACTTTTGAATAGTGTATAATATACAGGTGCATCTCATTTTTGACTTTCATGAGCTGTAAGCTCTAATCATCAAAATTAAAACAAAAAAACTTTTGAAATGTTTTACTTTACATGCAATGAATCTAGAATATATGAAAGTTTCACTTTTTGAAATAAATTACAAAAAAAAGAACTTATTCACGATATTCAATTTTTTTGAGATGCACCTGTAATATAAAATAGGTATATAAATGAAAATCTAGGCTCTCATACAGTATGTATAACTGTATGTGAATGTTAACGTAAAATCTAAATGTTGACGTCTGTGTTACTGGTCAACAACCCATCTACATTTCTTTGATTAAAACAAACTACAGAGTATCTTAAGATGTACCATATTAACTGAGGCATCTTTTTAAATACTTCAACTTACTTTTTTGCCAATTGCAGTCCTTTGGCTTTATGCAGTTGTCATTTACACTTGGCAGTTTATCATGTGAAAAGCATGGCAGGTAAATTAGTCATACTTTCCCCCTGGACATACTCAGACTGTCAGGCTTAGCCCCAGGGATTCTGGTTTTGGATATATAATAAAAAATGCATGTTGTGCAGACAAACTTGCGCTTTTCGTTTTTGCATGCCATCCTAGAATGACTTATGTAATCAAAAGGAAAACGTTTTGGACAGCAAAGTTAATTTTCCTCACTAAGTCTCTATACCATTTACAATGTGTATTTATAATTGTGATGTGTGTTATTAGCCAGTTATAAAAATTAATTGCATGTATAGCAAGATTTATGGGTTATTTCATGAGCTATTTTAAAGCACCAAAGTATACATCAACCATCAAAGTGGGACCATTAGAAAACAAGAAGTTGATTTGAATGCTAATGAACCTGGAGGCACTGTGATAATTACCTTAATTAAAATTGCCCACATAAACAGTTCATGTGATTTTTCCCTTTCGGGGACAATGATTTATTTGGCCAATTCAGCTCTACTTGTGCAAAGTGTTGACATATGATGCTTTATAGTCCTTCACACAGTACCCTGTAAAGATGGAGAAATAAAAAGCAAAATATTTGGTATTAATGAGCTTTCACATTGAAAATAATTACAGACAATAATTCATTGGCGTGAAACATTCCACCAAAGGCTACTTATAATCTTTTACTTTTATTAATCATTTCAGACATTAAGCTTTATGGTAGATTAATGAGAACTCAACTGAAGAAAATATGTTGATAGAACACATGTCTATTTTTATTATATATTACAGTTTATTGAAAGTAATTAATAGTTTTATTCAGCAAGGAAACAGTAAATTGATCAAAAGTGTCAGGAGAGAGTTTTACAACTAAAACAAAACAAACATTTTTATTTAAAATCAATTCTACTCTTTTGAACATTCTATTTTTTTATTAATTACGGAATCTTTCTGCTGTAGCCCAAGTGTTAGATGCTTTAATCTAAAGATCTAGTAAAAATGAAGGCATTTACATCTCTATATTTGATGGAGACATTCTGGACTTGAACCAGAGAGATTTTAAGCTACTCTCAGGCCATTAAAGGCTTTGCACATCCCAATCAACTGCCCCATTAAAGCAAACCCCAGTCTCCTACATTCATCCCAAGGCTGCATCCATATTTTACAAGGGTGTGCCATCCATCATGGATATGTCCTTCAGCAGACTGCTACTACGAGCTCAAGCTGTATGTGTTTTACTCTGATTTGGTAACTGGCTGTAGCCCAGCACATACTGTGTTTGTGGGCTCACGTCCCAAAGCGTAGTCTGTGATCTGGAACCTCCTGCCCCTTCATGCTGACTGCTGCTTCAAGTGGCTTTTCTCTCTCTCTCTCTTGCTCTCTGCTGACGGTCTGGTGGTATTTAACCTGCTGGGTGACCACATTGTCCCCATGAGAGCTTTCAGTTCCTGTACAGTTCAGCGTCACAGTCTGAAGGAACGGCTACTTTTAGCTCTGCTGAAGGGAGTAAATCTCTGTAAATCAGCATAAATTATAGACAAGAGAGAGATTTGTAAGGTCTACTCATTAATTTAAAAAGTATTTTACTGATAAATAAATCAGATGCATTTTTGGAAAATGTTTTTAAATCAGTTCACATGAGTTGAAGACAGTCATTACAGTAGTCTAATAAAAGCTTTTATTGAGTATATATCTGGGGTCAGTAAGATTTTATAGATTTTTATTTTTAAAGAAATTAATACTTTTGTTCAGCCATGATTCATTAAATGGATCAAAAGTATTAATACAGATTTTTCTTATAAAATATTTTTATTTTCAAGTAAATGCTGTTCTTTCAAACTTTCTATTCTACAACAAATTCTAAAAACAAAATGTGTCACGGTCTCCACAAAAATATTAAGCAATATTACTGATGTACTACTTTTGATTTAAGGCAGTTTTGGTGAACATAAGAGAAAAGACAAAAATCTTACCCCCCCCTCTATTTAATCCAATGGTATATAATGAGACAAAATGATATATAATGAAGTTTATAGTAAATATATAGTGGGTCATTGTTATGCTGTAACATAAAATAAATAATAAAAAAGCCCACAAGCCTATTAGTTATAAAGTATATCAGTATTAAATCAGCCAGCCTACTCTCTGGATATCATTATTAGCATCAGATATATCGGTCAACCAGAACTGTGATGTTTTGTACAGAAACACTCAACTTCTGTAAGTAAGTAATGCTGTGGTCAGTTGTGTTTTCTCTGCCACTTTAACTCTAAGGCTAATCTAGACAATTTTACATTGTTGAAAGCTTGATTTATATTTATTTTTTGGATGTATTTTAATAACGGCTAGTGCATGGTTTGTTGCTGTCACATGGGCCTTGAGCCAGGAACTACAGTAAAGCCTTCAGTGGGTTTGTTTGTGGGAGTACTTGATACGCACAGAATCCATCTTGATCTGCAGGATGTGGAGTGCTGTGCATTCTGAGTGGGCTTTTGACACTCAAGCCTGTTTTTAAAACTCACGTTTTCGAAAGGCACTCACTTCATACTAATCAACACGGAGCCCAATTACTGAGAGAAACTCCATCTCATATCTATATATGACGCCATTGTATTAAAACGATTCCCATGGCTGTAACTGTGCTGAATAATTAATATAGAGAAATTCTGCTCATGCTAACCATGACATCTGAGAAATGAGAGATTTCCATATAAAGAGCAAGTCTGATTTGTGGTTATTGTTATGTTGACTTCTTGAACTCCTTACATTTGTTTAGTAAAATGACTGTTGCTTTGAGTTTGCAGAATTATTCAGTTTCTATTAGTGATAGGATCAATATACTGTCCATTATGTAGCCATTCTGAGAATATCATATTGACCTGTATCATACTGATGAACAGAAATGGTCATTATACATAGTTTAAGATACAAAATCTAATCTAGCTTTATTTAAGAATATACCATTTTTAATTACTGACAAAACATTTTTTCAAATGTTTTGGTTGCAATTTATTTTATGGTGTTCTTGTTACAGTGCAATTGTGTAATAGTGTAATATTTATTAACAGCATGTACTTACTATATGCTTAGTGTTTGGTTTACGGTTAGTTGCTTGAAATTATGCATAATTCACTGTTATTACTATAGTAAGTGCAAGTAACGTAAAAAGGACACTAAAATAGTGTTACCGTTTTTTTTAGTTCATATTATAAAAATTACACATTGTTTGGGACCAGTAAGAGAAAAAAAGAAAAGAAAAATCATTTCAAAAACTTTACTTAATATTTTAACATTCGTTTGATAAAACATGACAGTAAAGACATTACAAAATATTTTACAAAATATTGTTACAATATATTTTTCACAGATTAAACAAATATTAAGCAGCACAACTGTTTTCAACATTGTTAATAATAATAAATGTTTCTTGAGCAGTAAATCAGCATATTAAAATGATTTCTGAAGGATCACGTGACACTGAAGACTAGAGTAATGATGCTGAAAATCCAGTTTTCAATCACAAGAATAAATTACATTTTGTAATATATTCAAATATGAAACATTTATTTTAAATTGTAATGATATTTCACAATATTACTGTTTTTGCTGTATTCAAATAAATGAAGCCTTGGTGAGCATAATTTTTTTTTTTAAATACATTAAAAAAATATTACCTTTTAAACGGCAGTGTTTATGTATTATGTATACAGTGTATATCCGCATTATATTGTCCATCCTTCACCCTAGTCTCTTGTTATTGGTATCAGCCATTATAAAACCCATATTGTTAGACCACTATTTTATATATGAGAAAACGCGGTTGTTAAAGGTAAAAACTGCAAGTGTCAGCAGGATTTTAATGGCACTTAAATAAACAATAACTGTGCTCTCATAGACACTAGAGACTCCACCCATATGTTCACAAACACAAGGGTAATTCAGAGGGCCAGTGTATGCATTCAGCTTTAATAGCTTGCCATTTTATGGCTACTTATTTCATTAGTTTTAACCCTCATATGCACGGAAACAGCCTTTGTATTCTTTTACAACAAGATCTTCACTTAATAATGCAGCAGAACATTGGAAGTACAATGATATCTGCTGAACAAAGTTATAACGGATGAGCCCTCCGTGGAAACATTTCACGAGACAATAATGGTCATTTTCATATCCTAATCAACTTAAGCATGCTCTGTCATAGTCTAATGTGGATCTTGATTTGCGTAAATCATTGCCGTGTTTTCTGGTCTGGTTGGTTGAGTATGTTCTTCTGCTCTCTCTATCTCTCAGGGAGAAGATGCCGTTCCACCATGTGACGGCAGGATTGCTGTACAAGGGGAACTATTTGAGTCGCTCACTGTCCGAACACAGCAATAGTGAACAGCTCGCCAGCATCTCCGTGGAGGAACTAGATGGTGAGCAATGAACTTACAGATACTATGCACTTTATTTAAGGTCAAACTTTTAACCACTTTTTGCGAGTGTGACTTAATATTCCAATTGGTTATTTAACATTGATTAACACTTTCAACCTGGTCTCATAAAAATACGTACCTCTGGGTACTTTTCTGCAAGACCGTTTTTACGTAGTACTGCACGTTTCGATGCAGTTTCAAAGAGAAATGTCCACTGAGTGGTGCTAAAACACGGGTTCAATACTTGAACCCTGGAACGTTTTTATTACGTTGATATAGGTATGTATTGCTGTGTTTTTATTACGTTGCTTCAGGTACGTATTGCAGCGGTTCAGAATTCAAATATCCGGGGACCGTCACTAAAAATTAATGCTTTATCGTGTTGGAAATATGCCCTACACCAAACCCAACCCTAAACCTACCCGATGGTGTTGACAAATGCAAAACTGATATAAATAAATATTTGTAGATTCCTTATATGCAGATTTGAACTGTTTTGTTGAACTGTAGTTACACAGGATTCGATCCGTCTCCGTACTCCGTGAGCTACCGAACAAACTACCGTCTATGAAAACCCATAGATATGAAGCTGGATATGTGTGATGCTATCGTTCAAAAGCATCAGTTTTCAAATCTCCCAGCATATTAATATTGTTTTGAAGTCATAACATGATATTCTTCAAGTGATTGTGCGAAAATTATGCTTTATTAATCGAAACTCTGTAAACTTTGTGTGAAAAGGAATAAAAGGCGTCAGAGTTTTACTGCCTCTAGTGTTCATTTCTTTTGGAAACTGCAGTGATATGTACTTATTGGTACGTATTTCGTGTTTCGCTAAAAAGTGCCCCCAGGTACGTTTATGCCATGAGACCAGGTAGAAGACTTTATAATTATTTTCATTAAAAGAATAGTTCACTCAAAAATGAATTAACTTTCTTTGTGTATATCAGGGGTGTGGAACATTGAACCTGGAGGGCCGGTGTCCCTGCAGAGTTTAGCTCCAACCTTAATCAAACACACCTGAAGCAGCTAATCAAGGTCTTCAGGATGCAGTTAGGGTTCCAGGGTTTTTCAGGGTTGGAGCTAAACTCTGCAGGAGAGTGGCCCTCCAGGATCAACGTTCCCCACCCCTGGTGTATATCTGTAGTTGTTTTCATAAAAAAAAAAATGTGTCAACTGTTTCAAGTCTTCTGAAGTTATATGATAGATTTGTGTTAGTAACAGACTGAAGTTTAAGGTGTTATTTTTTTTTAAATGCATTCTGAAGGCTTTGTATATAGTGCAAGTTATACACTACTTTTATATTACATTTGCTGTTATTTATTAATGTATTTATTTATACAGATGCGGTACTGTTGTTGTAATAAAAAAAATAAAAAATGTCAGGATTAAACTTTGAGTTTCAGGACAACATGTTAATAAAATAATTAATAATTAATAATTTGAGGAAAGTTGGCAGCATATTGTATACTGTTATAAGTCAAATCGCTAAATAATGCCTGTCTTATCACTAATATAAACCAAATATTTCTGCAAACCCAAAGCAACAGTAATTTTACTAAACAAATGTATGCAGAGTTCAAAAAGTCAGTGAGGGTAACTAAAATTTTTGAATAAAGTTATGAGCAAAGGCAAAACAAACAAACAAAAAAACATATTATTATATTATATTATACTATATTATATTATATTGCCTATGTGTTTAATGGATAATAAATAGTGTCATCTAACTTTGATTTATGTACTCATGTATATTCATTTTTGAATGAGAATGAATTACTGATCCCTTAAGAATTATATAATTTTTTATTAATAACTTTTTAATGAAGGCTATTACAGAGTGTTATCCTGAAGTGTTTTTGGTTTTCATATGTAAATCAGGCATTAAATCATAAATCAAAAGTCAGAAATTTTATAAAAATCATGATCAAAGCCGCACACATCCCCCCAACACTCTTCATCATGAATCAGGGCGAGTGAAGCAGAGCGCGAATCTATTAACGCTGTCTTTGTCAGCAGAAAGGAGCTCATGAAGAGAAATACATTGAACCCTTCAGGCCTGAAAATGAATGCTTGAGTGACATATTAACACAGCGGGGCATCTGCTGATATACAGAGCTGCTACAAGTCATTGACTTTGTTGGTTTTACTTTGAAACAGTCCGAACTGTGAAATGCAGCTGCTGGAGCCCTGCTGATGTTGTATTGATCGTATCAGGAGGGGTCAGCAAATACTCTGTAGCATCTTAATCACAGCGATACTCGTGTTAGAGAAACAGCGGGATTTCTGGAGTCCTTACTGTATTAAAATGCAGAACAAATCTAACTGAATCTGCATTTGGTATGGCAGCAAAAAGTTTTTGCAAGGTTTCCCAGATGTTAAAAAGATTGTTCACCCAAAATAAAAATTTGCTGTTAATACTTAACCTCAGGCCATCCCAAGATGTAGGGTGACTTTTTTTCTTCAGTAGAACAGCAACATGTTTTAGCTGAAACTGCAGTCCTTGGTGATTCATAAAATGCAAGTTAACGGCTACTGTCACTTTCAAAGTAAAGGCAACACAAAATGAATACCTGTGGCTCCTCACAATATATTGAGGTCTTACAAAGCAAAATGTTTGGTCTGTGCAAGAAACTAAATGTTATTTACAACATTATTTACAATTACTTTAATATATGTGACCCTGGACCACAAAACCAGTCATAAGTAGCACGGGTATATTTGTAGCAATAGCCAACAATACACTGTATGGGTCAAAATGATACATTTTTATTTTATGCCAAAAATCATTAGGATATTAAATAAAGATCATGTTCCATGAAGATATTTTGTAAATTTCCTACCATAAAAATATCAAAACTTAATTTTTGATTAGTAATATGCATTGCTAAGAACTTCATTTGGATGACTTTAAAGGCAATTTTCTCAATATTTTGATTTTTTTGCACCCTAAGATTCCAGATATTCAAATAGTTGTATCTCAGCCAAATATTGTCCTACCATAACAAACCATACATCAATGGAAAGCTTATTTATTCATCTTGTATAAATCTCAATTTCAAAAAATTGACCCTTATGTCTGGTTTTGTGGTCCAAGGTCACATAGTACAGTGAAGCCTGATTCTTTATTGAAGTGCTTGGTTCCCGCCTGCGCAAATCACCAGCTCATCATAGGATCATATACATCAGGACTTTGGCTGATTTTTCCAATCGAAGTGACTGTCGGGCACATCTGAAAGGGAATTTTGATTGAGTAACTGCCGCTTGAGTCGCGAACTGTTTCAAACGGTTTAGTCAGATTTGGTGAACTGGTTCAAAAGAACGATTCGCTCGTGAACCGAACATCATTCCAGACCGTTTACGTGAGGCTATGGATTACAGGGGTCTGAGGGTGAGTAAATGAATACATTTTCATTTTTGGGTGAACTATCCCTTTCAGAGGAGCAGTATGCTTGCAAACTGCTGAATAATAATTTGTCTTTGATTTGTAAAAGTCACTAGCCATATCAAGAGCACATTTGTAGAAAGAAAGACATTATCTTATCTTAAATATCTTAGCATTTAATCTCATTGCATCTTCAGGTATTAGATCTTAAAATCGATTATTACATCAACTGCCATTTTCATCTCTAACATGAACAGTGCTTGTCAGACAAATAGCCAGAATTGAGAGGACGAAATGTTTTTGAAGGTTGTGTTCAAACAGGCTTTACATCCGCAACAGACTCCTTATGCATATATTCATGAGTTTTCCTCTACGTACAAAAACAAATCTAATGCCTTTACTGTGCAAACACAGCAGTGCTTCTAAAGTCTTCTTGCTTGTGTATGTCTGTGTGGAATAACAATTATGAGCCTTCTTTTCCTAAGACAGATGCTCTTAATTGGCCCTGAAACATAACTGTCAGTGTAAATGTCCATAGCTGTTGATATAAAAGCCATTTGTATGGTTGTAATTGTGACCGTATATATAAAACATGTAATCGTTGATGAACAAAAAATGTTTTTATGTCCTCCTAAAAATGCTTATTGTTATGTAGGTACCTCATCTGCCTGATTGATCCCGATTTGGTTTGAGTTGCAGATTATTTGACATTATTTGACTGTAAATATAAATGATTTTCACAACTGGAAAGGTTTTGGAAATTAATACAGTTTTAAAAATCATGTAAAGTAATGTGTGTTTCTTTTGTCAGTATTGATTTTTATAGTCATGCTCTGCTCTAAAGCATTCCAATCTCACTAGATATAGTTTTTCATGAGCCCCTCTGTAGAGTATAATTTGATGACTGATAACATCAGTCTGTTCATTGAGGAGTGCTTTGGGATTCTTTGGATGGTATATTACTAGCTAATTGTTTTTCAAGATCTTCTTCCTCAAGGGGGAGATCTTATTGGAGATCTTTGTACTCTAGAAAGTTATTTAAATCTAGTCATTCAAAAAATTAGACCCAGAAATCTCTATAAAATTGTTCACAAATTCCTCAGTCTGAAAACAGATTGTAATGTGGAAATATAATGGAAAACATAATGGAAATTATTTTTTAAATTTCACACTGTTCAGGATAAGGATAAATGATTGTTCACCAGTTGGTTGGTTTGTTGGTTGTTTTATTTTTTTATTAATTATTTTTTTTATTTGTTTAATTTATTTCTTAACAAACCTTTTTTATATAAAGATGTTTGTTATAATTTACCAGTTGGTCTATTATTATTATTATTATTATGTTGTTGTTGTTTTTGTTGTTGCTGCTGCTGCTGATGTTTTTTTTATATAAACAGCACATTTTATTTTTAAAATTGCCTTTTGTCTTATCAAATGAATAACTGAATATATGGCCCCAACAAAGAATTTGAAAAAGAAAATAATAAAAAAATCTCTAAATTCAATATAAAATTGTAAAAAATTCCCTAGTCTGGAAACAACTGGAAATGTCATGGAAAAATAATTAATATTAATTAAAAAAAAATGTAGGAACCCTAATTTAGTGTATAATGGCATTGTTCAATGGCTTAGAAAAAAATTATTGTAATCGAAATAGTATAGTAGCCTATCAGTTACACTGTCCAGGATACATCGACAAAGAAAAGGCAAAATAATTGTTATTTGTTATTTTAATTGATTGTTGTAGTTTTTTTATAAAAAAAAAAAAAAAAAAAATCATATATCTATTTTTCAAATAGCTTTTTCTCATCAAAAGGATAATTTTATATTTGCTATGACCCTGGCTTAACTGCATAACTTGTTGCTGTGATAATGTGCAGTCTTAAGTTTTGATGAAGATGGATGAGAATAGAACAGCGTGTCGTCAAAGCTTTTGTTTCCTGTGTGTTAATTCCCAGGTTGCTTGACTTCAAATGCCGTTATACATATGCAAAATTACCAAATGTACTGCTGTGTGCTCGAGCATGCAACGCAACCGTTGTGTTCTTCAGAGATGTGAAACTCAAGCTCTATTTTAAAACACCAATCCTTTGCTGCCACAAGTTTTCTCCTCACAGAAGAATCGTTTATAAAATATGCATTTGATGGAGCCAACTCCTCGTCTCCACGATTCGAGATATATGTGCATTTCAGAGGCAGAGTCCTCCTCTGTAGAGCAGATATCAAAAGAAAAAGCCAGGAAAAAGCCTGGCCTTAAGATGTGTTTGTGTGGCTGGAAAAAAATCAGATATTTAGTGCTGTTTTCAGCAGTGAAATGAACAGTAAAGTAAGAATCTGACAAGCGTTTTGAGGAAAGAAACAGCACAGCAGTGTTTGTCGCCACTGGTGTAAAAGCAGGTGCAGAGAAGGTGGCAAATTACTGCAATCATTGCTCAGTGGAGAACGACCAGTGAGATGTCTTGTGATGGGAAGCCACCGGAGGTGTTGAGTCGCACACTTGTTTGTCTTGGCAGAGATCCGGGAGGCGTTCAGGGTCCTGGATCGGGATGGCAATGGGTTCATCTCCAAGCAGGAGCTTGGCATGGCCATGCGCTCACTAGGGTACATGCCCAGTGAAGTGGAGCTGGCAATCATCATGCAGAGATTGGACATGGATGGTGAGTTCCTCTACTCACCAACACACATTTGCTTTGCTGTCATTGGTGGGAATTTTTATTGACATCTATTATTGTTATTTTTTTACTGCAAATAGGATATGTTTTATACTATATATAATATCTATTATTGTTATTTTTTTACTGCAAATAGGATATGTTTTATACTATATATAATATACTATTTTATACTACCATTTGAAAGTTTGGAGTCTGTGAGAATTTATAATGCTATTGAATGCTATTGTCTTTTATGCATTTATTTGATGAAAAGATACAGAAAAAACAGTAATATTATGAAATATTATTGCAAATTAAAATAACTTTTTTTTTTTATTAAAATGCAATTTATTCCTGTGATGCAAAGAATTTTCAGCATCATTATTTCAGTCTTCAGTGTCATATGATCCTTGAGAAATCAGTCTAATATGCTGAACTGAAGTAACATTTCATTATATTATTGATGAAAACAGTTGTGCTGCTTAATATTTTTGTGCGAACCCTACATTTGCCATTTTAGCAGCATTTATTTAAAATATAAACATTTTTGAAACATTATACATGTATTTACTGACTTTTTTGGCCAATTTAACATTTCCTTGCTGAATAAAAAAAACGTATTGATCCCCAATTTTTGAACAGTAGTTTGATCCCCTGCTGATTTTGTATGTTTGCCCAATGACAAAGAAATGATCAGTCTATAATTTTAATGGTAGGTTTATTTGAACGGTGAGAGACAGAATAACAACAAAAAAATCTAGAAAAATGCATTTCAAGAAAGTTATAAATTGATTTGCATTTTAATGAGTGAAATAAGTATTTGATCCCCTATCAATCAGCAAGATTTCTGGCTCCCAGGTGTCTTTTATACAGGTAAGGAGCTGAAATCTCTTAAAGGGAGTGCTTCTAATCTCAGCTTGTTACCTGTATAAAAGACATCTGTCCACAGAAGCAATCAATCAATCAGATTCCAAACTCTCCACCATGGCCAAGACCAAAGAGCTGTCCAAGGATGTCAGGGACAAGATTGTAGACCTACACAAGGCTGGAATGGGCTACAAGACCATCACAAAGCAGCTTGGTGAGAAGGTGACAACAGTTGGTGCGATTATTCGCAAATGGAAGAAACACAAAATAACTGTCAATCTCCCTCGGTCTGGGGCTCCATGCAAGATCTCATCTCGTGGAGTTTCAATGATCATGAGAATGGTGAAGAATCAGCCCAGAACTACACGGGAGGATCTTGTCAATGATCTCAAGGCAGCTGGGACCACAGTCACCAAGAAAACAATTGGTAACACACTACGCCGTGAAGGACTGAAATCCTGCAGTGCCCGCAAGGTCCCCCTGCTCAAGAAAGCACATGTACAGGCCCGTCTGAAGTTTGCCAATGATTCAGAGGAGAACTGGGTGAAAGTGTTGTGGTCAGACGAGACCAAATTCGAGCTCTTTGGCATCAACTCAACTTGCCGTGTTTGGTGGAGGAGGAATGCTGCCTATGACCCCAAGAACACCATCCCCACCGTCAAACATGGAGGTGGAAACATTAAGCTTTGGGGGTGTTTTTCTGCTAAGGGGACAGGACAACTGCACCGCATCAAAGGGACGATGGACGGGGCCATGTACCATCAGGGCCAGGGCATTGAAGCCAGCCAGGGCATTGAAAATGGGTAGTGGAAGGGTATTCCAGCATGACAACGACCCAAAACATACGGCCAAGGCAACAAAGGAGTGGCTCAAGAAGAAGCACATTAAGGTCCTGGAGTGGTCTAGCCAGTCTCCAGACCTTAATCCCATAGAAAATCTGTGGAGGGAGCTGAAGGTTCGAGTTGCCAAACGTCAGCCTCAAAACCTTAATGACTTGGAGAGGTTCTGCAAAGAGGAGTGGGACAAAATCCCTCCTGAGATGTGTGCAAACCTGGTGGTCAACGACAAGAAACGCCTGACCTCTGTGATTGCCAACAAGGGTTTTGCCACCAAGTACTAAGTCTTGTTTTGCGAAGCGGTCAAATACTTATTTCACTCACTAAAATGCAAATCAATTTATAACTTTTTTGAAATGCGTTTTTCTGGATTTTTTTGTTGTTATTCTGTCTCTCACTGTTCAAATAAACCTACCATTAAAATGATAGACTGATCATTTCTTTGTCAGTGGGCAAACATACAAAATCAGCAGGGGATCAAATATTTTTTTCCCTCACTATATAACAAAAGCAATTTCTGTGTGAAAATTGTTGCTACACCAACTATTTTTTCAATATTTATATATGGAAAAGAATCCCAGATATGAAAAGTTTTTGATATTTGAAGATCTGATAATGTCAGTGAGTTTTGACATGAGCATCCATGTGTATGTTATGCTCTGATTGTAACTCATATTCACAAAGATTTAGCTACTACACTTTCTCAACATGAAAGTTTGTCAGTTGCAGACACTGCTGGATGTCACCATGTTTATTTTACTGAGTTTTTATTCTCAAAGCAATTTGCTTGTTTCATCTCCTCTAAGCCAGCAGAACTAATCTACAGGCTTCTGGCTGGGCCTCACATATTTTTTAGTGAATCTGTAGCGAAGACTCTCTTTTTTTGTACGAGGAGTTTAAGTGGAAATGAATTAATAAAGCAGTAATATTTTCCTGCTTCATTAGCATTTGGTCATAAAACAGTAACTGGGCATTACCTTTGATTTCAGGCTGTTCACTTTAAGCTTAGGGGCCCCACATTCATTTTTATGACAGCTAAATTCTGTTTTAATCTAATTTTCATCACATTTTAATCAAGTTTTTTTCTTTTTCTTTTTGCGAGTCAGAGTCTTTGCCTAGTCGTCTGAGGACATTTTATCAGGATCAGAGAACTAGACTCTTTTACTTTGAACCTAAAGCCATGAATCTATAATATTAAACCGCATGAACATCAGTGACAGATATACTGTTTGAGAGATTGTTGAATAAAATAAAATACATGAGCTCTTGTTTATGAATACAAATATATATATTTTTGTCATAAAGCAAACAGCTAAAGCTATTTGTCCATAACATAGTTGAATTATTGAGCTTTTAGGTGTAAACATAACTAAAAATTATGATTTAAAAGGATAGGTCACCCAAAAATGAAAATGCTGAAATCATAACAGTTGACGGCAGCCATTGTCTTCCATAGTATGGAGAAAACTACTATTAAAGTCAATGGCTACCCACATCTGTTTGGGTACCAACATCCTTTGAAATATCTTCTTTTGTGATCAACAGCTGAAAGAAACTCATACAGGTTTGGAACAGCTTGAGTGTGATTAAATTATGACTTTCATTTTTTGTGTGAACTATTAATTTAACAACAATCAATCCTTTATTTTTTGAAGGGGAAATGTCACAACATAACAGGAGAGAACAGAAAATGCATATACAAAAACATTCTCAGAAGTTTAAAAGGGAAAAAGTAAAAGCAAGATATCGAAATTTCATTCATAATGACTCCAATTGACCTTCATCACTGTCAGCACATCTGTACACTCAAGAGCTATGATCCCTGGCCATAGTCACCTGCAGTGAGCCGAACTGCCAGACATCAGATGAATGTAGCCAGCAGATGTAATCTAATGTACAGCAGCACTTGATGATTCACATCAATGTTCAGAGTTCAGCTAAAGTTTGTCACACTGAGTCATCTTCAGGAGCACTATTGTCTGAGGAAGCCAATAAGTAGTTCTGCAAGCACAGGTCACACTCATTCAAGCACCTTTGAAAGCTTGTTAAAAAAAAAAAAAACATTTTTAGACAGATTGCTCATAACAGCTGATGTGTTAGTGTGTTTAGCTGTGGTGTGTTATCATATATTTACTCTTTTAAAGGTGAAGTGAGTGTGTTTCAATGTTAAAATACTTCATCATATGCCAGTGTGGCTCTGTGGTGTTTCCAACAATCTTATATGTTAATTTCAAACTAATGATTGAGTCTTCTCGTCTGTACGATTGTCAGTAGAGGTGTTTGGCATTCATTTTTTGTATATAATTATTACTGATGCTTGCTAAAGCAATACTTATGAACAAAAACTATTTTTCCCCAGACATGTCCTGGTTGGGATTTCTAAATTACCTAAAATGTTTTGTCTCTGTATTCTTATCGTTTTAATACTTGCTGAAGCTACACTCTTAAAAATAAACGTTCTTTATTGGCGTCATTGGTTCCATTAAGAACCTCAAACATCCATGGAACAACTAAAGGTTCATTATATTGGAAAAAAAAAAGGTTCTTTAGATATTCTTCACAGTAAGAAAAAATGTTTTTTCACTACAACAAGGTTATTTTGGGAACCCAAAATGGTTATTTTATGGAATCAGTGTGAACACCCCCCCCCCTCCCCCCCTGGAACCAATGTTTTTAAGAGTGTAGTGACTGAAAAGTAGTTTGACCAATAGCATGCAGGTATTGTACATAATCGACCAATCGTGGTGTGCAAGAAGGTGTGATCTACAGAGAGCGGTCAAAGCAATGCAAATACACGGACATATAATGTTTGAGGACTGTAAAGCATGTAAATATGACAAACAAAGCCAAAACCCGGACATTTTAGGCAATTTGGAAATCAACAACACCCTTGCAACTACCTATAAAATATTGCTACCTCTAGCATCTCAGAAATGGCACACCTCACCATTTAATGCCTCCAGTCATTACATAATGCCTTCAATTTTAAATACAGCTTTTGGGATTTGTGAGCAGGATTCTGACGTTAATTTGTTTTTCAGGTGATGGACAGGTGGACTTTGATGAGTTCATGACGATACTCGGACCGAAGCTCCTGTCCTCTGAAACACGGGAAGGCTTCCTTGGAAACACAATCGACAGCATATTCTGGCAGGTAAGATGCCGTGGAGGACAATTAACTGTGGCTGGGACTGAACTTCAAAGAGTCTTAAAATTGATATATTATATTAGCCTTTGTATTGGTGTGATGATTAGGGCCTTATGAAATCCATGCAATTTTTTTTCCACATTCCATTTTTTTTTTTCCGTTTAAATTTTTCTGGATTACATTTTTCTTTCTATTAAAATTTTTTTCTAGACTTCTATTTTAATGGTTATATTAAATTGTTTTCATCAAAAAGCATGTCTAATTAATTGAAATCATGAAACTTACAATATTAAACAGCTATTTTTACCAAATTCTGTTTTATTTTCGCCAAATTCTATTTTCCATATTTTTTCTGGATTCCATTTCAATGGTCTCATTAAATATTAATAATCAAAAACATCTCTAATTAATTGATTTTATTTAAAAATATACTGTATATTTTTAAATTTTATTTATTTTTTATTTGTCCAGAAATACTGTGTTGTGTATTTACATTTTTCTGCTAAATAAATTCTGGTTCTGGTAAATATTCCTTAAAATTATGTTTTAATAATATATATGTATTTTTAGTAGCAATACTATCATTACATTAAGTAATATTTCTGTCATGGTTTCTTCAAGTTAAACCAATATTTTATTCTGACGGGTTGCTGTGAAGACCTTAAAGTTTCTGTTTGTGACGATAGTTTTTCTCAAAAGAACCAGTAAAATGCTCATGAAGTGACTCTCAGAGCAGTTCTAGAGATTGTTTATGTGTTTATGTACTCATATACTGAGGCAGCAGAAGCTGAAAACATGCTTCAGTATGTGTGTCATAAACGAAACCACGTTTATGCGTTAATATTCACAGACACTAGTCATGATTTGATATAAGTGTACTGACCTACTTTTGATGTATCAATCCAAAATTTGGCATATTCTGTGTTATACATTAAATTCCGTTTTTATGACTGGATTCCGCAATTCCATCTGCATTTTGCACATCACGGAAATCAGGGCCCTAGTGTGATGCTTGTTGTTCTGAATAACATCAATGAGAGGTATCGAAGGCCGGGTGCATTGTCTGGATATTGTTACATTAGTGACGATTTGTGTGTAGATTGTGGTTTGTAAGAATGGTATTCGGCTGATTTGAGCTGGGTGAAGCAGTGTTTGGCGTGGATCCCTGTGCGTGTAGTGAAGTCTCAGGATCGTGATGGAGTACTGTGTTGGAGAAGATGAAGCAGAGCCCATGCCAGCCCCACTTGGCTGAGACAGGTGCTCGTGTCCTTGGCTGGTCCCGTTGGAGGGACCGTCCCGGAGGAGTTTGACAACTCAGTGTTTACAGAGGCCAGATCGCTCACGATCAGGGAGACATTACCTTAACCCTGACTTCTTATAAACGGAAATAAATGTCTGCATAAAGAATTTGTCAGTAACTTGACAGGCACCTTTTGGTTATGTTATCCCAAAACATTACATAGCAACAAACAAAAAGTAATATTGTGAATATTATTAAAACAGTTTTGTATTTTAATAGATTTTAATATGTAATTTATTCATGTGATGTAAAGCTGAGTTTACAGCATCATTACTTCAGTCTTCAGTGTCACATGATCCTTCAGAGGTTATTCTAATATACTGATTTGATGCTGAAGAATCATTTCTCATTATTATCAATGTGATATTATCACTATGTTGGGTATTCAGAACCCCTCTTTACCAAAAAACAGCATGCTGAATGCTTGAATGGCAGTAAATTAGTTTTTCACAGGTTTCCACACTGCATGCTGTAATTATAGAGATTAATGTGTGAAATATGACTTTATATATTTGAATAGGTCTTTATATATTTGAAATATACTTTGAGTTCATGAAATACCAAAAGTGTTTAAGTAAACACAAAATTAGTTTGAATATGTGGTTAAATATTACTTAAAATATATGGTATTGCGTTATTATAGTATCATTTTCTGTATACTATAGTATTTATTAATATTTTTAATTAGCTTTAATTTTATATATTCAGTTTTAGTTTGTTTTAATAATTGTTGTTAGAAAAATATAAGTTTTTTAATAGTCGCACTTAAGGTAAAAGGACTCTAGCTGCTTTCATATAAACCAGAAAACCTGTTAGCGTATGCTCAGTGTGATGATTCCTTTCACTGTTAATTGAAGTGACGTGTCCTTTTGTTGTTTTTAGACATGGAGCGTTTGATCTTGTGGTGTTATCTGTCTAAATTAATCTAGTCCCAAGAGTGGCTCATTCTCCCTGAAAGAATCATTGAGACGCCCCATCCATCATCTGCGTGTGAAGTAGGATGAATCAACCTTCCCATTATGAAGGACGTTTTTCCTGTTATTTATCCAGTTCCAGCCAGTGCTGGTAGAGAGTCACTTCACTATTCCTGGTGTATGTCAGCAGAGGACGGGACAGTTCCCTGCAGCAGTGCTCCTCGAATGCTTTTAACTTTGGGAGTAATATTTGACATTGGACAAGCGATGACTAAAATATCTGGGAAGTTTATATAGGGATATATATAAGAATGTTTCTTGAGCATCAGATCAGCATATTCGAACGATGTCTGAAGGATCATGTGACACTGAAGACTGGAGTAATGATGGTGAAAATTCAGCTTTGCATCACAGGAATAAATTATATTTTATAATATATTCAAATAAAAAACACATTTTAAATTGTAATAATATTTCACAATATTTCCAGTTTTTTACTGTGTTTTTTATCAAATCAGTGCAGCTGTGGTGAGCATAAGAGACTTCTTCGTGTCTCTTATTGTCATCTTAGATTTGCATGATAATATGATTAGCTGCATGTTATTTGCATTTAGAATAGTTTTTTCCCCCCAATGTTACGGACCCTATCAGAACAGATCTGTGGTTATTTTTGGGTCATGATGACCCACCGGTTGAGATCCACTGCTGTGGAAATGCTCTATTCTGAGAGGCCTGAGCTGCTTCCTTCCTGTGGCGTTCTTCTGAAACATGACAACAGAGGTTATCTTGAACCATTCTGCTGCTGTCAGAGCTTTAATTATATTTTATGAATCATTCCCCAGACTTCATAGAGGACTCTGCTCTAAAGTATTTATTTTCTGCCGTGCTGCTGCGTCAGGTTTATTCCATCAGTGCTACATCGCTTCGGCGTTCTCATGCACCAGAGTGGCTCTCCAGTCAAAGCTGGGTCATACAGTACTTACTGGTGTGTCTGTTACAGCAGCTTCTGTGCCTGCAGTGCTTTGTTTTATTGTGTGGATGTTTATGTATGTAATATGCACTTTCTGATGTTCTTTGCATAAGTAGGGTACAAAATATATTTTTTGCCATTTTTTTGTCAAGGTGTCACTGAATAAGCTTCAGAAAAAATGAATAGATTGATATAGATGTATAGATATATTTTATATGTTATATTATAAATATAAATTATACACAATTTAAATATTAGAAATTTAAAATGTAAAAATATTATACTATTTTATATTACAGTATTATAAATATTATACAATTTAAATATACAGATAGATTTTATATTGTATAATTTTATATATAATATATACAATTAAAATTTTACAGATTTAAAATGTAAAAATATTATAATAATTTTATTTTACATTTTAAATTTCTTATATTCTAAAATTTTAGATGGTATATTATTATGCAATTTAAATGTTGCAAATTTAAAATGGAAAAATATTATATCAGATACAAGAATTTCATAATGTTATAATGGGTTTGCTCCCATTTGTGTAAACATTTCTGATCATGTTCCAGCATGGTGATTTGCAAATGCATTTATTTTATATTTTGCCACATAATGGTAACATACAGTGCCCTCCACTAATATTGGCACCCTTGATAAATATGAGCAAAGGCAGCTGTGGAAATAAATCGGCATTGTTTATCCTTTTGATCTTTCCCTCAAAAAATTTACAAAATTCTAACCTATCATTGAAGTAAAACAATTGAAAGTGGGGAGAAAATCTCATTAAGAAATAAATGTTTTTCTCCAATGGATGTTGGCCACAATTATCGGCACCCCTAGAAATTCTTAGAGTAAAATATCTCTGAAGTATATTCCATTCATATTTAAAATTTTTAGCACACCAGGGTGACTAGGAGCATGAAATTGTCCAGCCATGACTTTCTGTTCCACAGGATTATAAATATGAGGAACACAAAGATCAAATACCCTTAATCATCCATCACAATGAGAAAAAACAAAGAATATATTTCTGATGTGCAGCAAAAGATAATTGAGCTTCACAAATTAGTGAAGTGGCTTTAAGAAAAGAGCTAGAGCAGTGAAAAATCCCATTTTCACCATCAGGGCAATAATTAAGAATTTCCAATCAACAGAAAATGTTACGAATCTGTCTGGAAGAGGACGTGTGTCTATATCGTCCTAATGCACGGTGAGGAGGAGAGTTTGAGTGGCTAAAGACCCTCCAAGGATCACAGCTGGAGAATTGCAGAATATAGTTGAGTCTCGGGTCAGAAAACATTAGAAAAAAATTGTCAAACAGCACCTACATCACCACATGATGTTTGGGAGGGTTTCAAGAAAAATTCTCCTCACTCATCCAAAAACAATCTCCAGCATATTCAGTTATCAGACACGACTGGAACTTCAAATGGGACTGACTTCTATGGTCAGCTTTTTAGCAGCAAACACTCAAGATGGGTTTGGTGCACACAGGGATAAAAAAGTACCCCATGTGTACAATGAAATATACTGCTGTATTTTTTATGTTGTGGGCCTATTTTTCTGCTGGAGGTCCTGAACATCTTGTTTAGACACATGGCATCATGGATTCTATTAAATACCAACAGATAAAAAATCAATAAGTGACTGACCCTGTAGAAATCTTATAATGGGCCATGTTTGGATCTTCCAACCGGACAATAATCCAAACACAAACCTCAAAAACAACACAAAATGGGTCACTGAGCACAAAACCAAGCTTCTGCTGGCCATTCCCGTCCTCTGACCTGAACCCTATAGAAAATGAGTGAGGTGAACTGAAGAGGAGAAGCACCAGCTGTGAATCTGAAGGATCTGGAGAGATTCTGTATGAAGAAAATGGTCTCTGATCTCTTATCAGGTGTTCTCCAATCTCTTCAGGCATTATAGGAGAAAACTCAGAGCTGTTACCCTGGGAAAAGGACATTGCAATAATTGGGTGCCAATAATTGTGGCCAACATGAAATAGTGAAAGCAGTTATTTCACAATGAGATTTTCTCCCCACTTTCAATTGTTTTACTTCAATGATAGGTTGGAATTTTGTGAATTTTTGGAATGAAAGATAAAAAGGATAAACAATGCAGATTTATTTTCACAGCCGCCTTTGCTCATATTTATCAAGGGTGCCAATATTAGTGGAGGGCACTGTACTTATGGTATACACTTTTGAGGATAATCTCATGATTATCTAGATAAGATGTTTGACAACTTTGCACTAAGCAGAGTCTTTCTGTTTACTGTCGTAAAGCACTGCATTAAAAAACAGTGGCATTGTATCAGTGACTATACATTTCCTCAACTAATGGCCATTTTCAGGCTACAGCTAAAAGCATCTAAAAAGGCAAATCAGCATAGATTTATATAAACAAATGGGTATAAATAAAATGATTTAGAGAGTAATAAAAGCATTTGGAGAGTAAAAGAGTTAAACAGCTTTGTAGTACAGTGCCCACATGCTGCACTTCATCCAAATGTCCAAAATCTCCATCCAAATGTTGCACTTTGCGTTTGACAGGAATAGTTAATCCAAAAATGGAAATTTTGTCATCATTTACTCTCCCTCAATCATGTCCAAGCTTCTGTTTTCCATATAAGCAAAGTGCATTGGTGATTTACACTGGCAAGCTCTTTTAAAACTGAAATTAAATCCACCCTACCTCACGTTGGCACGTTTATGAGAAAAGTTTCGAATGAATGAATCATTCTTTTGAGTCAGATCTGAATCTGATTGTAAACACTCCTAAAAATAAAGGTTCTAAAAGGGATTTTTTTTGTTGTAAGGAGATTTGAGCAAAGGCAAAGTGAAAGTAAAGCGTGTCGTGCATGCATGAAAACAAACACAAAATAACACATTTGCATGAGAGCACTCTCTGAAAAAGCCCGGAAAAACACAGGACGGAGCACTTTGGCATAAAATAAACCAAAAGCAAAGATAAAAAAGCGGTACATATTGGATAAAGCACTGGAATTTAGGTATTCGCGTCGCGAGGCGATGTCCCGGTAAAATCGATTCTGACACAGAGTGCAGCCAGCGGATCGATCCATTTGGCTGTTTTATTATGTAAATAATACTTATATAGTTCATAAAGATCATTTGCAGTATTTATTTCTGTTGCACTCTATATATTTTTCACCCATTTTGTGTGTAGTTTGTGAATCATTGGCACTGCTTGTATTTTTGTTGAACAAGACAATTTTTTCTCAACTTGCTGCACCGTTTGTGTTTGTTGTTCATACTCAGATTGAAAATATATTTTTTTCTGGAAAAAAGTTAATTTTTTACAGTATTTTGTTATTATATAACACGGTTTCCATTTTCTTAACTCCCTAAATGTTTTTTTGGATACATCTATATTGTTAGTAAAGTAAATAGACCTGTTTTTCACTGAAAAGCACTTATAACAATATTGTAATAAATGGCTATAACTTGCTTTGGGAATGTTATATGTAGCCAAAATTTATTTGGAAGTGTAAAACACAAAGATACAACTTTTTAAGGAAAAAAAATCCAAACTTCAGGAGTTTCTGTTTGAGTACACAGTAAAAAAACACCCAATTATTGCTTGCGTTTTTCTTAAAATTCTGGAAATTCGTTAATTCTTAGAGAAAACAAAGGGAAAATTGGGACTTTAAATTAGCTAGACTGAAACTTCAAGTTCTCCTGTTTATAATGATATATGGTACTTGATGCTGACTGCTAGAATAGGTCTGAAAAAACAAAGAAAAGTACAGGCGTGTCAGGTGCCCCAAAAATGTTCTAGGTCTTTAAGGGTTAAAAAAGGTATTGCCCCAGTAACAGCTTTTGTGCCTTTTTTTTCTTTCCTCAGAGTGAATAAAGAATCTTTATTTTTAAGAGTAAAGTAAAGTAAGAGTTAATATAAAGTTAATACATTTCTTTAAATTTCTCCTTCTGTGGTCTGGAAAAAAAGAAGAGCATACAGCATTAGAACAACATAAGGGGGAGTAAATGATGAATTAATTTTCATTTTTGGATGAACCATCTCTTTAAATCCAAAAGCCCTCTGTTTTCTTGTTCTCTGTGCCTCTCTTTGCAACGGCATAAGAAACCTTTGGTTTGAAATCATGAATGCAGACTCTGTGTGACACAGCATGAAGCCTCAGAAGCCCAGGACATCTATCGATACGAAAGACTGAACTCAAAGCCTTTATTCCTCACAGATCTGAGAGGATGAAACTAATACACACAGAACTCACCCTTAAACTGGCACACGCTTGAAGTCCAAAAATCTCAAATGTGCAAATCAAGCTCAGATTAGTGAATTAATATCTATGTCTGGCTTTTAATTACCAGCGTGTGTCAGGTTTGTTAATCGGCCCCGGAGCGGGAGACCACACTGCGTCTCGCTAATGAGACAAGGATTTTGTCCAAGAGATGCCGAAGGATAACGACGGATCATCGTGAGCACTCAATGAGAAATTATGAGAAAATTAGAGGCATGAAAAAATCTGTTCCCAAAGCCCACTTCAAATCATAACGACACAATTGCTCAGTGTGTCACAACTAATGTCCCGTCTGAAAGACTGAGGCGTTCGATTCCTGTTGGCAGCACACCAGCTGCAATCTTCAAATGTGATCATGTGTTGATATTATTGCGCAAGCGAATGAGTTTCTAGCAAATGCTCTGTCACTCCCCATCCAATTTTGCTCAGGCTAAAGCTTATATTAGGGCTGTCAAAAATGCTGTTGACTGTAAACCAAGGATAGAGTTATGCTGAATAAAATATAAACAAAACAAGACAATATGTTGGCATATAAAGCCACTTTTTGTTTATTCAGTGATTTACTGCACAATAATTTCTGAATTATATTCAATTAGGGACTTCATAAATAAATGAATGAATTAGCATATTGCGTAATTTGATTTGAGCACAGATTTTAAGTGATTGACAACCCTATTTATATAATTATTATTTTTTATAATAATAATAATAATAAAATAACATATTTTGTATTTAATTTAATTTAATTTAATTTAATTTACAATAGATTCCGGAACTGTCAGGAAGATTTCATGCACAATACATAAAACACATCAAATGCTTTATTCCTCAAGAGGATGAAACTGATATTCGCACTTAGAGGTCTTTGGGTGTTTCTGAGAAACGCCACCAATTTTTCTGATGCGCTAAACCCCTGCCATGCATGCAAGTTGACTTGTGGCTGTTTTATTGCTATAATAATCAGAAAATTTAAATAATCTTATCGTTTATGCATGAGGAGCTTTCTGGACCCTAATCTTTTCTGAAATATTAAAATAAATGATCTATAGCTGTAACCGCAGGCACTTTGATTTAGTAGACGACATGATTTGTAAATGAAAGGGAAAAAGGGTTTCACAACAAGAAAAATAGCTTATGATGGAGCCAATTTCTTTCGTCAGAAGTAGAGTATGCATTTGATTCAGATTTGTTGATCCCTATTAAATATTAAGGAGATTTATTTAGCTTAATATGCGCATGGTCGATTTTCCATCAAAATGGCAACAGCTTTGAAAAGCAGACCAGACAGGATCTGTAGTTAGAGGATTTTTTCCCCATTTCTTTCAAAGTCAAGTTGTGAATCATTGATGTGAATGACACAAAGTTGCAAGAACTGAGGTCTTAAAGAATGTCACATTCAATTGCATGCTATTTATTCTATATTATTGAGTATTTTCACATTTGAAAACTTATATCACTACGGATTGATCCTTGCATTGGCCTTTTTGAAATAAGGCCAGAAATGTAATTATGTAAAGGAATCTAAAAATATATATATCATTATCATTTGTCATCTGTATAATTTGTTTAATCATAAAACCTTTTTTTAAGCATACAGAATTTGTGGGCTCTTGAAAAAAGTTTTTTCTTAACATATGTTATAAAAAAAACATTCAGAAAAAACTAATATGTAACATTATTTTTGGCGAGACTGCACAGTTCAAGATCTTATACATATAAAGATTGTCATGTAGGGGAATAAATTATGAGAATCTGTGGAATAAAATATGAAAGGAGAGGCAGCAGGAGGCAGGTGATTACAGTCCTTGTCACCATTTTTAACTTGACGCTTATGACACACTTACATTTTCTCACACTTGCAGCTGCGACTAATTGCCCAAATTCACTCGCTCCACTGTAATGTGAATGTTTATTACAACTATTATCACAAATGATTTTTCTGTTATAAAATGCTAAAATGTTACATATCAATAACCTCAAATGAGTCCTGCTGCATGAGTGCAGTTTTACGTGTGCTTGGTTTATTCTCAGACAGTGCTGGATCTTATAAACCTGTCAGTCATATTACCATGGTTTCGGTTCAGTGGGAAGGGATGGATGTCCTTGAAGGATGTTGATAGATAGCGTTCCAGGCTTGACCAAGGCTGAGATGATGATTGGCTCTAAAGGCTGTTTCTTCACCTCACTGGTGATGTATTGAAGTGGTGCTTTCAAAACGGCCTCATAAGTGTGATCTAGGAGGATAGGTGGGCCATCTTCACCATCACAGTATCACATTTCTCACTCAGTCAACCTTTAAAAGTTGATATGTAATAGATACAGTGTTCCCTAAAATTATCAGGTCACTTAAAGGAAAAGTTCACCCAAAAATGAAAATTTGCTGAAAATGTACTCACCCTCTGGCCATCCAAGATATATATGAGTTTGTTTCTTCATCAGAACAGACTTTGAGAAATTTAGCATTAAATCACTTGCTCACCAACGGATCCTCTGCAGTGAATGGGTGCCGTCAGAATGAGAGTCCAAACAGCTGATAAGAACATCACAATAATCCACAAGTAATCCACACCACTACAATCCATCAGTTAATTTCTTGTGAAGTAAAAAACTGTGTATGTAAAAAACAAAGCCGTCATTAAGGCATTTATCTTCAAGCCAACATACCAGTCCAAAATCCATAATAACACTTCCTCTATTGAAAAAGTCCATTCCCTGTTGTCCTCTCACATCAAAATCCACTGACACATTTGTTTAGAACTGTATGTTTTGGACTGTTTGGCTTGTAATTGGTGCTTGATCTGTGCATATTTCTCTCCTGATTCAGATGAGAAGACTTTTTCACTGGAGAAAACAATATTATAGATAGACGACTATTGATGATATTTTAACTGGAAGCAACCATTTGAAATGAAAAGCATTTTAATATTTCTTACAAACACACAGCCTTTCACTTCATGAGACATTATTTGATGGACTGGAGTGGTGTGGATTACTTGTGAATTATTGTGATGTTTTTATCAGCTGTTTGGACTCTCATTCTGACGGCACCCATTCACTGCAGATGATCCACTGGTGAGCAAGTGATGCAATGCTAAATTTCTCCAAGTCTGTTCTGATGAAGAAATAAACTCATCTACATCTTGGATGGCCCGAGGGTGAGTACATTTTCAGCAGATGTTCATTTTTAGGTGAACTTTTCCATTAAGCCACATTCTAAAATGTCAGAATGTTGTTGCATTAAATAACATAATATCAAACTAAGTGGCATCTGCAAACAAATAATACAAGACATTTGATTTTATTCATTTTTAAATATGACAAACGTGTCCTTATATTTAAGGAGCCACTGATAAAGTAAATTTCCATAAATCCATATGTATTAATTTCAATGGCCGTTACTGTAACTCCACTCACTGCATTTTGTCTCTCTTGTCCATCTAAAAGTGCCGTTCTTGTTGGTGGACTGGAGTTGGCGGTGTGTGAACATGTTAATTTGCCAGTGTAATTGTTTTGTGCTCCTACACTGACTCCTCTTGTAAAGTTATACAAGGTCACATGCCATCAGCTGTAGTCGAGCTCAGCACTTCTGCAACACGCAGCTCACTGAAAATGTTCAAATGACCTGCTGTTGTGCTGTTACATTTTAACACCAGAGATTTCTGAAGATCTTTGACTTTCATAAAGTTAACACCCATTCATTTTTAATGACTCTTTTCATAATGTATGGTAACTTTGTTTATTTATTTGTTCCCTTAACCAATCAAAGGAAATGAATAATGCACAAACACATTGATTTGTTTTGGTAGTGATTGGAGAACTCTTCTGGGTGTTGAGCAGCTTAAGCGAGGACCACTCTGCACACATTCAAACACAGGTCAAGAAAGACAGTACCATCTGCGACAAGTGGCTACAGCAATCCTGACTTTCTAAGGGGCCATAGAAAGTGTAGATATTCATTAGAACTCAGGACTATTGCAGAGATGATGAATTGGCCCTCCCCTTTGACATCTACCTCAAAGTGCAAAAGCAGACTGCACAGTACCGTTTTCTGCCATTGGCAAGCGTCAGGAGAATGCAAAAACTGAAGTGAGGAGGATTTATCAGGCTTAAGTCTCATAACATCTACAGGATCAATTTAATTAAGTAAAAACATTCAATTCTCCATATGATCTTGTACATCTACCTGTTTTGCACATTCCTCTGATCCCTGTTTATATTAATATTTATTAAATCCCAGTAGACTGTATTGCACAAATTTCATTGCACATTTTACTCATTTTATTTTATTTTATTTTATTTTATCTTTTTTTTCATATTTTTTATCTTACTCTTACCTATATTATTTACTTGTGTTATGTTTCAATTTTTTTGCACTGTCCATTGAGCAGACCTGTCCTGAAAATGAACTGTATGATTGTGTAGTCATTGAACCTTTAGTCTTAGGTTACAAGAATCCAGAATCCATCAAATCTATTACCCACTGATGTTTTTGCTACTATTTCCCCTCCATAATGATATCACTTCCTGGAGAAGATCAGTCAGAAAGTGGCTTTTGTTGGTTAAAGGGACTTTACACAAGGCCGACACTATTCAAAGTGATATTGAGGACACAGAAAAAACTATTTTGATTAGAGCAGTGATTCCCAAACTTTTTTTGTCAGCCAAACCCCTTTGACCTAAAATACTTGAAATATATATTAAGTTAATATATCAATAATTTAAGAAAACATTTGCATGTTTACAGTGCCCTGAAGTCAGTCACATGACGTAGAGGTAAACAAATATATTTTTATTAAGTGTCGTATTTGAATTGTTTTATATTAAAACAATATATTTCAGCTTCACATTTTTATGATTTAATTATTTGTTTTTCATCTCACAAACCCCCTGCGCTTTCCTTACATTTATTTCATTTATTTAAAATTGACATTATTTTAAATGGCTATTTTCACTGAATTGTGAAATTATGATTAGAAAACTAACTGATCTTTGAGTTCCAAAATTTTGATATTTATAATATATATATTTATATTATATATTAAGACATATAAAAGGTTATATATCTTGTTATAAATATATTGTTATTGCAAAGGTGAACTGGTGAAGGCAATGAAGTCTGTAGTTGGATTTTGTCAATCCAAAATCATCAGTTTGAGATTTAACAGTACAGTGACTTAAATGGAGTTGAAAGGTTCTTTGTGTTTCTGTCTGCCCGCTGGATTCAGCACTTATTCCGACCCATACTTTGCTGTCAACTGCTGACTTTGATAACAGTCAAGTGTAGCTTACAGAAAGCGTGTGTTTGACCCAACCATCAAACAAAAGAAAAAATGGTTGCCATAACCTGAGTGCTGCATTATACACTACAAAATGCTGAGAGATAACTGCCTCTTGTACTATTTGCTTTTGGCTAACTAAACAAACCCTTAAAAGGTCTGTTCCACCGGTGTATCGCCAGGAACAAAGGCATCGCACAGATGGAGTTCTTCTACCTTCATGATGCTCAACATCTTATTCTTGTTGTGACAGTCTTTAAGAACAACATTAGCTGAGACATTAAAGCAAAACCGTGTACCTACATCAAAACACTGATATGCTGCCTCTTCCTCTGTATTCCTGGGGCCATGTTATGTTTTTATTTGACAGGAGATTGATATAGATTTAAATATATGATTTCTGAAGTATCATGTGACTGGAGTAGTAATGCTGAAAATTCAGCTTTGATCACACAGGAATAAATGACATTTTAAAATATATTCAAATAGAAATCAGTTATTTTGAATAGTAATAATATTTCACAATATTACTGCTTTTGCTGTATTTTGGATCAAATCAATGCAGGCTTGATGAGCAGAAGAGAATTCTTTAAAAAAACATAAAAAATCTTACTGTTCAAAAAATTTTACTGTATACAAATTAATTTCATGTATAAAATGAATATACACTATCATTTAAAATTTGGGGTCAATAAGATATTTTTTGAGCTGCAAATGAGCATATAATGATTTCTAAAGATCACGAGGCACTGAAGACTAAATATATAATGTTAAATATATATATATAATAATTTTTATATAAATATTTTAACATAGAAAATAGTTATTTTAATTTGTAATATTACTATATTTGTAATCGAGTAAATGCATCGTTGCATCTTTAGCTTCTTTCAAAAACATTAAATAATATTACCGACCCCAAACACGTCAATGTGTATATAAAATGCGCAGTTCGTGGCTCTGATATTAGTATACATTTTACATTTCAAGACAATGTAAAACTGTTTTACCTATTTTTCTTCTACAGTGTTGCATATTTCAGAGTGAAACTGGAAGTAAACAGGGTCCATTTGGATTTTTTGTTGACTTTACATAGTAATAATGCAGGTTTGCTCTATAAGCAAAGGTTATAAGTTTGAAACATGGCAATGGCCTGCAGTGACTCACTGTGATGTGGCTCCCTCCATTCCTGACTGGCTGGCACAAAGGGGGTCATTTTGCTTCTGAGTTGCCTACCTGCAAAAAGAAAGGTCTTAGTAATAATCTTGTGCCAAACGCGTCCCACGTATGAATGTCAGTGGCAAGCTTCTATAGTCTTTTAGCTCTGCATGAGATGATGTAATGTGCCGGCTGCAATGTATGACTGCATAACATCTGAATGGCTGATTCTAGGAAAAAGTGTGAATGTGATTTTTTTTCTTCTTTTTGATGTTTCACAGTGGGGTTAGATGGAGAGAAATGACCTGGAATCAAAACCCCCATGGTAACTAACTAACACCTCGGCTCAGCCTAAAAGCTATACTGGCATTCCAGGAAATATGTGATGCCTGTCAATGAAGGTCATTAATGATTATGTAACAATTTTGTTTGGATCAACTCATGATGCCTTATTGAAGATCGTGTGATGCATGGGCTTTGTCATAAAGTGCCTTTTGTATTGGGAAACTGGCAACCACTTAGTGTCATGTTTCTTCGATATGGAACAGTCCATGCTACATGTTTTACCTTAAAATTAAGTTTGTCAACATTTTTTGACATTTAAGGAATAGTTCACCCCAAAATAAAAATATTTTCTGAACATATGCTCACCCTCAGACCTTCCAAAATGTAGATGAGTTTGTTTCTTCATCAGAACAGATTTGGAGAAATTTACCATTACATTACTTGCTCACCAATGGATCCTTTGCAGTGAATGGGTGCCGTCAGAATGAGAGTCCAAACAGCTGATTAAAAACATCACAATAATCCACAGTCCATCAATTAACATCTTGTGAAGTGAAAAACTCATTAAGACAATTTTAACAAACCATTGCTTCCAGTTAGAATAAATTCCTCTATCCATAATATTGCTTCCTCCAGTGAAAATCGTCATCTCATATGAATCAGGAGAGAAATATGCAGAAATCAAGCACCATTTACAAGCATTAACAGTCCAAAACTATGTCAGTGGTTTTCGATGTGAGTGGACAACAGAGGACGGACATTTTCAGTGCTATTATGGATTATGGACTCATATTTTGTCCAGAAGCGACAATTTAAACACTTTAATGGTGGATTTGTTTCTTAAAAACATGCAGATTTTCACTTCACAAGAGACTTATTGATGGACTGAGGTCGTGTGGATTACTTGTATTGTTATGTTTTTATCAGCTGTTTGGAATCTTATTCTGACGGCACCCATTCACTGCAGAGGATCCATTGGTGAGCAAGTAATGTAATGCTACATTTCTCCAAATCTGTTCAATTCAAGAAACAAACTCATCTAAAAAAAAAAATTGTATAAACTATAACTTTCATGTTGTTCCAAACTTGTGTGACTTGTACAACACGTAAGGGGATATTTTATGAATTAAAGTTGCTCTTTTCCGTAAAAATTTAACACACTTATTTCTGTCGGCTTTTCACACAAAACTGTTATATGGCTATACAAGACTTGAAATAAAGGTTACTTTTAATACTTTTATGGTGCTTTTGTGAATTTATATAGCTTTAGTCCCCATTCATTTTCTATATGGAAAAGAGCAGCACAGAAACCTGCAAAATTCTTTTGTGTTCCACAGAAGAAAAAAAGTCACATGGGTTTGGAACAACATGAGGGTGAGTAAATGATGACAGATGATAATTTCTGGAAAGAACTGCTGCTCTCTTGGATAAGTAGGTTCATCTTTCAGGACTACTATAATGGTACCTGGCAGTTTTGCTTCTTAATGCATTCATTTAGCTCAGAAATGTCTGATTATTCTTACGGTCTGATGCTAAATGCCATGTTTAATATCCAAAAAAGCTCAACATCAATAGAGGTGTTCTATGCTTCATTATCTCCCTCCTTCACAATCTCTCTCTTTCTTTGTTTCTGCCGTGCTCTTTTGCTCTCCTCATTGTCTTTATTTCAAATACGTCCACGTCACCTCTTCAGAATTTAATTTCCATTTCTTCGCTCTCTGAAATGGAGGAAAGTGTTGAGAATGGGTTGAGAGCTTTTCCTTCTGCAATCAGCAAACCTCTCCTACCTCTGTCTGTTTCCACAACCCCAGTGCGGCAGCTGTCACTCACACACACAGAGAAAATTACAGCACTGCACTCCTTACACACACATAATCAGGTATGCACAAGCACAGACCTACACACAGCCTTCCCCAGCAGGACAGAGCGCATGGCGGAAATAACCACAATTTTAATTGGTTATTATTAGATACAATTATCTCTTTAAGTTGGAGAATGTTGCCTTTTGAGCATTTCAGTATTCTCAGCAAGCTTGACAAAGCCTGGGCATGTTGAACGCTGGGAATAGTGTGCCAGAGTAAGGAGAATTGAGATGCTTTTCTGTGAAATTGGAATGGCGTTCAGTAGATTAGGTGATTGCATTGCCATTGTATGATTAATGTTCCAGTGCTTTTGTGATATTCATGTGCAGAGTTCATGATATTCATAAAAACCTTAAACTCTGTCATCATTTATTCTGTCATGTCATTCCAAACTTGTATGAATTTCTTCCATAGAACACAAAAGGAGATGTTCAGATAAATGTGACCAGTGTGAAAATTCATACAACTGTAAACTGTAATTCATTATTCACTGAAAATCTTCCGTTCTAGAGAGCTGTCGTGAATCAGTTAAGTTGTACTCAAGAACCACATTAGTCCAATGAATCATTCAGATTGAATTTGTGAAATTAATAAAACAATTTCTTAAAATGTGACACTGAAGACTGGGGTTATGATGCTGAAAATTCAGCTTTGCATCACAGGAATAATTTACAATTTCAAATACATTCAAATAGAAAACAGTTATTTTTAATTGTAATAACATTTCACAATATTACTGTTTGGTCAAATAAATACACAGTGAGACTTCTTTAAAAAAGAAAGTCATACAGATTTGGAATGACATGAGGATGAGTAAATGAGAATTTTCATTGGTGGATGAAATATTCCTTTAATATTGTGCAGCTGATGAATTTCATGTCATGTCAGAACATACAAGAAATAATCGAGCCTAATTCAGGTCCAGGTTTGCTTATCACATAGTTCATTCTTTTTGAAATGCTGTTGATATTGTTCAGAACGCAAGAGGTGGACAGCCGGCGAGTGTGTATAAATTGTGTATTGTATTGGTGCAGTGTATTTGCTCTTTATTGCATGCAGCAGGGTGTGCATATTAAAGCAGTGTGTCAAAGGGACACTGGCGTTTCTGTGGAGCTCATTTTAATTTCAGATATGGAAATGGGACGATGTTGGCGCTCTGACAAATGCTTCTCCGCTGCTGGAAAGACGTGCTGAGTCCTGAATCCATTTGTTATTCTCCACCAAAGGATTCGGTTGGAAAACATGTGACAGTTACAAACTGATTCATCTGCTTACAGAATTTGTTTGTGACACTTTCTGGACATCTCTGTCTGGTTTATTTAAAGTAGGGATTTTCTAACTTTTTAATGATTAGGATCCATTAGATGATGATCCCCGTGTGTGGGACCCCCTTCATAAAAGGGACAAATAAAAAAAAAAAAATTATCTACTTTGCTAATATATAATATTGATAGAAATGAAGCTAAAACTGTATAACATTAAAGTAAAATGGAAGATTGAGTTAGATAATTATATAATGGAATTATTAATGCAGTCACCATTTTGGCAAGAATACGCTTTGGAAAATTAACTTATATATTTTGTTACACCTGAAATATAAATATAATCAGTCATCTTTAGGATGTTGGAGAGACTGTCATGTATATAAAATACATTATACTCACATTTTGGACCGAAGTACTTAAGTTAATAGAACAAATCTTTAGGGAACCAGATATAATAAATATGCTATGAATGTGGATAGCAGTTTTGGAGATATTTGATGAAAAATTTTCATATTGTTCATATTTTGATTCCAGGTATTTTGGTATATCTGAGCACTTTTTGATGCTAGAAGACCAGAACACTTAAGATCCTCAATTTGCTCTCACTTTATCTAATTTCTATAGGAGAAGCAATCGAGATATTAAAGAGATCTCATTTATGATTTTGCTTTTATGCAGGTTTCCATTTTGAAAGCCCTTGTACGGCTCATAACCATCTGAATAGTTGCACAGCACAAAGAAACAGCAGTTTAGAGCTTTGATATGCCTTATAACTGGCTTGTATTGCTTTTGTGACATAAAGCTTTTCCTCTTCATTATGGTCCCACTGACAGCAGACATAATGAAACTCAATGAGGAGATGATGATTCAATTACTCCAGTCTATGATCCTTTATGAAGCTGCTAGTATGCACGCTATAGAAATCTTCTGCCTCCTGCATTTTGTTCCCCATTTCAGACAATAATACCACAGAAAGGTCTCGATCATTTGCATTCTGGTCAGCACAGACTCATGGGGCAGCGGCAGAAGACTTGTGCTGGATATCTGACACTAAAAACCTTGATTAATACATCAGGAGACTTTGTTTTTGTCATCTTTTCCACCATTGACACAAACCATCTGTCCAGTCAATTTCCAGCAGAACCGGAGCTTCCGGCTGAAGCAGGGATTCTGGGAGAGGTCTTGACTAATGGCTGCCGTAGGCTGAACAGTGTACACATCCAATGGGGTCACATCATTTTTCTGTCACCCGGCCTCAGGCATGGCCAGTAACCCATCCACGAGTCGACAAAGTGTTGCTGGTGCACTTGCTGTATGCTTTTAAACATATGAAGGTTGTTAGCTTTGATAAGTCAATAGGATTCGATTCATAGAAACCTAAATAACCAAAGCGATCGCGCTTCTAACATGGTCAGGCTGCTGAGAGATCGATACTGTTTGCCAAGCTGTTGTTTCAACGACAAGGACGATCTAATCTCTTTTACCCAATGCTAGCAATAAGGCTGAGTCAAACCGTATGGCATATCATAACTCTTTTGTATCTATAGCTACTTTCAAGGCTTGTTCTCTCAGATTAAAGTGGCTTTATGCTATAAATATACCTGGGTACATTATGCATGTACAATGCCTCATGGATAACTATCTTGCAGAGTCATCAGTTCATTCTCATACACTCAAAGTACTGTCATTTATAGAATATACTGAATAAAAGGGCCATTTTGAAGTCTTAAATCGTAGAACAAGTCTTTTAATACTAGCTTAAAAGAAAAAATGAAATGAATAAAAGTTTATGCATCCTTATGCCAATTCAAACTGGTATGAATTACTTTCTACTGATAAAGATTCTGTTGAATTTGATGATCAATCAATTAATTGAAGAATCAGAAAATTAAAGAAAATTTGAAAAAAAATGTGAAAACTTTAAAATATATATATTTTTGGTCACACAATCAAAGTTGTTTTGGACCCCACTGACTTTCATTACAAGGACAAAAATGTTGAAAATGCAAAAAAAAAAAAAGTCTGAAGATGCACTGATAGTTATCCATTCGAGGAATGATGAATCATAGATTTTCTTGTGTCACTGTGACTTTCATCATGTGACTTTCATGGACAAGTCTGTGCAGTGCCAGAGCTGAAATGTTGACAATCTCAGCGGGACGGATAAAAACTAGGTTACAGGCTGGACATAAAGTATCCCGCTCTTCATTATGTGCTCAAAAACTCCCTTGGTCTTGAGAACGTGAGTGTCATAATATTTTACTGACATTCCCCTGAAGTGGGACTTGAGGACGGGAGGAAATGACATGGCTATCAGACAAGGGCACAGTGCTGGACAGTGAGTCCAAATGTATGATGTACAGAGTATTACAGAAGAATTGTTGGTGATTTATTACCATTTGCCTTTAATACAAGAATCGATTCATACAACATTTAATCTTTTCATCTTCAATTTAATGTTGTCTATAAAAACTAGTGTTGGGCAACGATTACAATTTTTAATCACGATTAATCACATGTTTTTTCTGAGATTAATCACGATTAATCGCATTATGCGCAAAATTCAATAATTAATTAAAAAGTATTGAATTGCGCACTTTTATTTTAAAAGTATTGCTATATGAACAAAAGTGCAATAACAAGTTATGCTCAGAGTCTAGAGCCTCGATTATAACAGGCACCTTCCGAGTAGAGACCTGCACTCCTGCGAGACTACCGCGGGACACAATGCAACAGAGTGCGGCGCGGGACAACACTTGATGGGCGAGTGCGGGTAGAGACTCGTGTGTGTCTTAGGCCCACCCCAAATGCTCTCATTGGCTGAGACGCGTGATGACGCCCATCCCAAGCCAATACTGATCAACATCCCACCCCTCCTGTGACCCATGGTTTGTCTGTATGTGTATTCAGAGCCAGTGAGCAACGGACTTTCAAAATATAATAATAATAAAAAAACTGTTAATGTGCGATAAAATAATTGTTAGCGTTAATTAATTAATGCGTTAATGCGATGATAATACATTAACTTGCCCAGCCCTAATAAAAACATATGTCAGTTGCTTCAAAGATGTTGGAAAAGTATGGGGGGTGAGTAATTAATGACATAATTTTCATTTTTGGGTGAACTATCCCTTTAAGGTTACAAACGCTTCTGTTAAACATGACTTATATGATTTTTCCCTTTTTGGGAGTCTGACATGTCCACTATTTCACCCACATTGTGTACTAAACACTGCTGAACACAACTTACACTACATTGATATACAACCTAGAGAGCATAGATAACATAAAAGGAATTTGCAACATTTGTTTTTCCACTGTAGCCTACAAAAATTATATTAACACCAATAATAATGAGTGTTCACGTTATTTTGTCCAAACCCTGTATATATTTTCATGCTGGATAAACCGTTGAAGAGCATGACTCTTTACTTTAATGTCAGTATCAAACATTAAAACACATTTTGATTGTCTTTCACCCATATCCCTTTTATCTCTCTATGCACTTCCTTTCTGTCCTCACACAGTTCAGACACTCACATTCTCTTCATCTTGCCCATCTTTATAGAGAGGCAACAGTATGTGGTGGTGTAGTGGAGCTGGAGCACCGGATCAATGACCACAGCTGTCAGTTTCCTGCAGCAGCAGGGAGATTCCATTAATGTGTTACTAATTGCTGTTAAGCGGCCTGATGTTTGGGATGAAAAGAGGCTGTCGATACTGGTATATAGGGACAACTCAATGCAGGCCAACACCCGTCCCACCACAGGACACAACATTTATCTATCTATCTATCTATCCGTCCGTCCGTCCGTCCGTCCACACACACATCATACCGACATGGATTACCCCTGTCTTCCGCACAGACAGTCTGGATTGAAGGTCATTCTGGCCACCATTACTGATATATAAATACTTACAGCAAAGAAAGAGTGTTTGAAAGAAAAGAAAATGGGATTTGTTATCTAGCACGAGGGCTCTTAATGAGTTGCTCTGCTGCCCACTCTTGTGGCCTCCAGTGGAAACAGATGGATCTGATGCCCTCGGGCGACTCCGTCTCTGTGGCTGTGGGTTGTCCGAAGGTTACATCAATGCAGTTAGTGCCCACTCTTTCTCTCTGGTATGGCCGGAAGCTTCCCAGCTTTACTGTCTGGATGCTAAAGGGCTGGTTTGCATGAGAGTCCCTAGATGACTTTCCCTTTCTATTGAATCGTTTACCCTATTTTTTTTTATCAGGAATCCAAACTTTGCAAGTTCATTTTTATTGATCTTAAAAATTAATAAAAAATGAAACATCTATTACTTACCCTGCACTGTTTGTTTTATGGTCATGAATGTGTATTCAGAAATTATGCAGCATATTGTAGTTCCCTATTCTAAAGTGTCAATATAAACTCAATCCGAGCACTGTTAGATCAAGTGACCCTCTAACTCTAGTATGCTATCTATTACTTGTTATATAATTGCTCTTTTGTTATATTGCTTCCATTGTCCTATAATAGGTAATGTCTGCTAAATAACATTAGTAAATATATAATATAATATAATATATACATTTTTATACACAATGGACCAATTATCACTATTAACTAGTTGCTTATTAGCATGCCTACAGGGTTCAGGTCAGAGGACTGGAATGGCCATAGCAGAAGCTTGGGTTTGTGCCCAGTGACCCATTTTTGTGTTGTTTTTAAGGATTGTATTTGGATTATTGTCCGGTTGGAAGATCCAAACATGGCCCATTATAAGATTTCTAACAGAGTCACTCAGTTATTGATGTTTTATCTGTTGGTATTTGATAGAATCCATGATGCCATGCATCTAAACAAGATGTCCAGGACCTCCAGCAGAAATATAGGCCCACAACATTAAAAATACAGCAGTATATTTCATTGTACACATGGGGTACTTTTTATCCCTGTGTTCACCAAACCCATCTTGAGTGTTTGCTGCTAAAAAGCTCATTTTTTAGTTTCATCTGACCATAGAAGCCAGTCCCATTTGAAGTTCCAGTCGTGTCTGACAACTGAATATCCTGGAGATTGTTTTTGGATGAGCTAGGAGAATTTTTCTTGAAACCCTCCCGAACAACATGTGATGTGATGTAGGGGCTGTTTGAATTATTTTCTTTTATGTTTTCTGACCCTGAAACTCAACCTTTCTCTACAATTCTCCAGCTGTGGTCCTTGAAGAGTCTTTGGCCACTCAAACTCTCCTTCTCACCGTGCATTAGGATGATATAGACACACGTCCTCTTCCAGACAGAATCATAGCATTTTCTGTTGATTGGAAATTCTTAATTATTGTCCTGATGGTGGAAATGGGAATTTTCACTGCTCTAGCTCTTTTCTTAAAGCCACTTCATTAATTTGTGAAGCTCAATTATCATTTGCTGCACATCAGAAATATATTCTTTGTTTTCCCTCCTATTTATATTTCTGTGAAACAGGAAGCCATGGCTGGATAATTTCATGTTCATAATCCCCCAGGAGTGCTCAAAATTTTAAATATGAATGGGAATATACTTCAGAGATATTTTACTCATAAGAATTTTTAGGGGTACCAATAATTGTGTCCAACGTGTATTTGAGAAAAACGTTTATTTCATAATGAGATTTTCCCCCATTTCCAATTGTTTTAGTTCAATTTTTGAAAAAAAAATTTAAATAAAAGATCAAAAGGATTAATAATGCAGGTTTATTTTCAGAGCCTTCTTTGATCATATTTACCAAGGATGCCAATAATTCTGACCATGACTGTGTGTGTGTATATATATATATATATATATATATATATATATATATATATATATATATGTGTGTGTGTGTGTGTGTGTGTGTGTGTGTATATATATATGTTATATATTATGTACAGGTGCATCTCAATAAATTAGAATGTCGTGGAAAAGTTAATTTATTTCAGTAATTCAACTCAAATTGTGAAACTCATGTATTAAATAAATTCAATGCACACAGACTGAAGTAGTTTAAGTCTTTGGTTCTTTTAATTGTGATGATTTAGGCTCACATTTAACAAAAACCCACCAATTCACAATGACAATCTCAACAAATTAGAATACTTCATAAGACCAATAAAAAAAAACATTTTTAGTGAATTGTTGGCCTTCTGGAAAATATGTTAATTTACTGTATATGTACTCAATACTTGGTAGGGGCTCCTTTTGCTTTAATTACTGCCTCAATTCGGCATGGCATGGAGGTGATCAGTTTGTGGCACTGCTGAGGTGGTATGGAAGCCCAGGTTTCTTTGACAGTGGCCTTCAGGTCATCTGCATTGTTGGGTCTGGTGTCTCTCATCTTCCTCTTGACAATACCCCATAGATTTTCTATGGGGTTCAGGTCAGGCGAGTTTGCTGGCCAATCAAGCACAGTAACACCATGGTCATTGAACCAGCTTTTGGGACCTTTGGCAGTGTGGGCAGGTGTCAAGTCCTGCTGGAAAATGAAATCAGCATCTCCATAAAGCTTGTCAGCAGAAGGAAGCATGAAGTGCTCTAAAATTTCCTGGTAGATGGCTGCGTTGACTGTGGACTTCAGAAAACCCAGTGGACCAACACCAGCAGATGACATGGCAGCCCAAATCATCACTGACTGTGGAAACTTCACACTGGGCTTCAAGCAACATGGATTCTGTGCCTCTCCACTCTTCCTCCAGACTCTGGGACCTTGATTTCCAAATGAAATGCAAAATTGACTTTCATCTGAAAAGAGGACTTTGGACCACTGAGCAACAGTCCAGTTCTTTTTCTCCACAGCCCAGGTAAGATGCTTCTGACGTTGTCTCTGGTTCAGAAGTGGCTTGGTAGCCCTTTTCCTTAAGATGTCTGAGCGTGGTGACTCTTGATGCACTGACTCCAGCTTCAGTCCACTCCTTGTGAAGCTCTCCCAATTGTTTGAATCAGCTTTGCTTGACTGTATTCTCAAGCTTGCGGTCATCCCTGTTGCTTGTGCACCTTTTCCTACCCAAATTCTTCCTTCCAGTCAACTTTGCATTTACTATGCTTTAATACAGCACTCTGTAAACAGCCACACCTTTCAGTAATGACCTTCTGTGACTTACCCTCTTTGTGGAGGGTGTCAATGTTCGTCTTCTGGATCATTGCCAAGTCAGCAGTCTTCCCCATTATTGTGGTGTCAAAGAACAAGAGATACCCAGAATTTATACTGTATGGATGGTCATTTATTGAAACTCAAATGTAAATATTCTAATATTTTGAGATACTGATTTTTGACTTTCATGAGCTGTATGAAGCTCTAATCATCAAAATTAAAACAAAAAAACTTTTTAAATGTTTTACTTTACATGTAATGAATCTAAAATATATGAAAGTTTCACTTTTTGAAATAAGTTACAAGAAAAAATTATCTTTTTCACGACATTCTAATTTATTGAGATGCACCTGTAGTAAATAGAATAGAAAAAGAATAGAGAACACTAGTGTTAGATGGTAAGCGTAATTTAGTAGACGCTTCCAAACGAGGACAATAGTAGCAATCAAACCTATATACACTGCCCTCCAAAAGTTTGGAAACACCCCTGGCAAACTGTGGTTTTGGACGATATCAGCATAAATCCTTATCATTTTTTGGTGCAAATACATTAAAGTAACTTGATATTATCATTGAAGACCAGCAATAAAACATAATAATGGCAATATATACATGTCAAAGTCAGACATGCCCCTTTGCCAGCTGTGATGCCTGGTTACTGGTTTAAACTTGACCCAGGTTTTTAAAAGATTTTTGGGTCAGCACACCTTAATAGCTTCAACAATTGATTGCCAATTCAAAGTCAATGTTTGAATAAACTGACAGCTCGGATGCCCAGATTATGCAGAGCTGTAATAGCTGCTAATGGTGGATATTTTGATGAATCGAAAATTTAAGTTTTTTCTATGTATAGACTGTTTATGTAATAAAATATGTTTTCGTAGTTTGTGTTGTCCCTTATCAGTGCAAAATTATCACAAATTAAAAAGGATTCATGCCAATATTGTCCAAAACCCCACTTTTCTAGGGCGTTTCCAAACTTTTGGAGGGCAGTGTATATATATATATATATATATATATATATATATAAATAGGTTTGATTGCTACTATTGTCCTCGTTTGGAAGCGTCTACTACATGACTAAATGTACTAAATGTACAAAAACATCTGTTATGCTGCTTAATAATTGCAAACTGGTATTTGTTATCATATTATTTTAATGTCATCTTAATCATAAACACAAATTTTACCGTCTACTGTACTTTGTCATTATATTACGGTAGTTATTTAAGTGGCTAATGAATCAAAATACTCAAACAAAAGAACAAGCTTATTTCCTTGTTGCAAAATAAAGTGGATATATTATGTCATAAAAACCGAGGACACAATAGGTCAACATTCATGGGCATAGAGTTACTGTATTAAAATGCTCAGTTTGTGCGTTCTCAGATTTAAGCACAAGTATAAAATGATTCATTCATTCGTTCTGAAGTGTTTACTGCATCATACATGCAGTATTACAAAGCAGTGTTTTGCTCTCATTCTTACTGACTTGCTAAAGTGGACTGAAATGACAAGTAACTGTGGAGGTGAGCATACTGAGGCTGTAATACTTAATGGCTTGTCAGATTTATTAGCTTGCCAGCTATTGTAATATCCTGCTGTCTCTCCTCATGAGCTGCAATGGCAGCACATCCTGTCAAGCGTCTTTCTCCAGAGCCACAGAAGTGTACTGTGAGCTTCCTGTCACAAAGTCGGAGCTTTCCATTCTGTATTTTATCACTGTGCTTATCAATGTTTCAATGAAAAGTGAAGTTAGATTTGAACTGTACATTTTTCTTACCTAAAACATTTACTAGGAATATCATAATAATGTGTTTTTTGGACATCTGTTGTGGTAATTGGATGAATATATTCTGGTATATGATTATGTTAGTAAAGTTGCCACAGTATTGCCATTACTGTACTGTTTTGTAAGGGAAGGCTGAATGATTTAGTGGTGTATTAATATGTATCCGACTGTATCGCGGTTCCTAATGGCTGTTTGTTCTCTAACCTGACAGCTTTGCAAATAAGGCATTAAGCTAGAGCGCCACAGTTTCATTTACATCCTCCTGAAAAATCGATCTCTGGGCTAATGTTGCCTGGGTAATTAAAGGGATGGAGCTCATAAACGCCCTCTGGATACGAGTTATAAAAATCAACTTTCAATACTGAATATGAGTTACAGTCCCCATGACAGTTTTCCTCAGATGTCCTTTGAATTTCTTGCAGTTCATTGTGTAATGACCATTCATCAAATCCCATGCGAAAGTGTTCAGACTGATCAATGCACTTTTTCTCCTCAATTACAAAGACTGTATTGATTTTTTCTTTGCTGTTTTCATATCTAAGCACTCAACTGCAAAATTCACTTTAATGTGGCATTTGAAAGCCAAAAAAATACAGAGTATAAAGCTGAAATAATTAACATTACATTTTAAAAATTGAGGTGAAATATCCTTTGATAGAAACATTAAAGAGTTTGAGTTTGGTTGAGTAACTCCTGTGTTGTTTGTCTTTGTAGTTTGACATGCAGCGGATAACACTGGAGGAGCTGAAACACATCCTTTTTCATGCCTTCCAGGACCACCTGACGATGAAGGACATCGAGAACATCATCATCAATGAGGAGGAGAGCTTGAACGAGAACTCGGGGAACTGTCAAACAGAGTTTGAGGGAGGTGAGTGTAAACTGCTGCATTGTGTGTGTGTGTGTGTGTGTGTGTGTGTCAGTGGAGTTTTTCCCTGGTGTTTGTGAAAACACAAAATGCAGTTGTCGTGTAAATGAACGGCCAAAACGCATAAAAGTTTTGCATTTTTAGTTTAAAAAGATGTCGTATAAATAGCCCCTTAGAGTGGGCTAGTTGTGATGTCACTGTATAGGGAAGACTAAGCTCATGAATATTAATTAGCCCTAGATAATCACCTTGACTGTCTAGTCATGCTACATTAATTCTAATACATTAAGTCCTTAAGAAAGTCAGTACAAAATGCATTATGATTCAAAGATAATTTCAAATAAATGGAGTAACAAATGAGGTATTCAACAATATTCATGATTTTAGTTATGATAATCAACATGACATGAGTTTTTTTCATGTAAAAAATGCAGATGGTGGCCCGTGTGAAAATAAAAACAGTAGCCAACTTATTAGAGAAAACACTTAATTGCAGTTAAATTAAAATGTATTATAATTTTAAATTAATTCAATGCAATAAGGGAGTGCTTTTTTGGCTCATATAAGTACACTGTAAAAATGATATTATCAGTAAGTCGTGGCAACTTATGTTTTTACATTACTGTAACTCATCAGTTGAGCAGTTTTAACTTTTTTTGAGTTATATGAAATTCAACTTGATTTTTTTTTTTAAGTCGGTTTAATATAATTTCAGTTTAAATGAATTTTGCAACCAAGTTAATTATACTTAAAAATTGAAGACAGCAACTGAATTTAAGCTGAAATTCAGTAGGTGGAAATATTTCACAGTGAATGACTTAATCTTTATATGTAATTTATTAATTACTTCTATTGGTTAAGGTGCACTGCTGAATGTAATGACAAGAATTTGTGGTAATTTCTACTGTACTGAAACTGGTTTTTCATGTATTTTAAATATATTTGTAATTACATTTGTAATAATGAATTTGCAATTTAATGCATTTAAAACCAAGTGAGGTATTACAATATTTATGATTTTACAAGCGAGTAAACAAGTAAACATGACAGATGTAAGAACTGTATGTAAAGAAAACTAAGAAGTATAATAACTAAATCCGCTTCCGGCGCTGCTGTGTTCAGTCGACGTTAAAGGATGGCTCCGCTCAATTTGTGTTTTTATATACTCTTTTACGTATTTTTACTTTCTCTTTTTACACGATTAACGTCTGCACTATTTATCTATGACAAAAGAACACTTTTGGACATCGGACACCGCTGCACTAACCTGCTTCAGAACACTTTACCCACGGATCCAGCGTGGCCGTTGGAGATTCTTCGGAACGCCGAGTTCAACAAAGGCCACCCGAATAATCCCAGGAGGCGAAAGAAACACCGCGGACGACGCGCTGGAATTCGTGACAGACTGAGAAACAAAGCTCACAGCCCCCCTCTCCCCAGTATTCTGCTCGCAAATGTCCAATCCTTGGAAAATAAGATGGACGATCTTAGAGCCAGGATTAGTTTCCAACGTGACATTAGAGACTGTAACATCCTTTGTTTGTCTGAAACATGGCTCACTCCCTCGATCACGGACACCGCTGTAACACCGTCTGATAACTTTGCTGTTTTACGGATGGACAGAACAGCTGAGGCCGGAAAAATCAAGGGGGGTGGAGTGTGTTTCATGATTAACAAGAAATGGTGCGACCCCAGGAATATCTCCATTCTGTCGCGTTCCTGCTCGCCTCATCTGGAACATCTATCCATTATCTGCCGCCCATTCTATTTACCCCGCGAGTTCTCCGCGGTCATCGCTACTGCCGTTTACATTCCACCTCAGGCAGACACGAGCTTGGCTTTGTCCAAACTCCACGAGGAGCTAAGCGGCTACATCAACAAACACCCTGACGCTGCCTCTATCATCGCTGGGGACTTTAACAAAGCCAACCTCAGGAAAGTAATGCCGAACTTCCATCAGCATGTATCCTGTCCAACCAGAGGACCGAATACACTGGATCATTGCTACACTCAGTTCAAGAATGCCTATAAAGCTCGTTCCCAGCCAGCCTTCGGTAAGTCTGATCACGCGGCCATTTTCCTCACACCGGAATATAAACAAAGGATCGTTCAGGAATCCCCGGGGGTGAGGGAAGTGACGCGCTGGTCCTCCCATTCTGAAGCTATGCTACAGGCGTCTCTTGATGACGTCGACTGGGACATGTTCCGGGCGAATTCAGCTGACGTCAGCGAGTTCACGGATGTAGCACTAAGCTTTGTTTACATGCTAACCGAACAAGCCACTGAAACGGTAACAATAAGGACATTCTCTAATCAGAAACCGTGGGTGGACAGAACGGTGCGGGCTGCGGTTAACCAACGCACTGCCGCATACAACGCCGGTCTTCTGTCAGGAAACATGAGCGTTTACAAATCATCATGTTATGCTCTCCGACGGGCAGTTAGAGCTGCTAAACTCCGATACAGAGAGAGAATTGAGTCACACTTTCAGCTCAATGACTCTCGACGCATGTGGCAGGGACTGAAGACCATCTGTTCCTCTGGAAATAACCCCTCCGCCGAGGTGAGAGCAGATCCATTGCTGGCCGAAGAGCTAAACATCTTCTACGGCCGCTTCGATCGCAACGGCGGTGCGACTCTGCCGATCAACGCGTCAGGAAGCAGCAGACAGAGCAGCGATGTTGATCGTGTTATCACCGTGACGGAGGACGAGGTCCGGAGAGAATTAAGGAGAGTAAACATCAGAAAAGCCGCCGGACCTGATGGGATTACTGGTCGCGTTCTGAGATCGTGTGCCGATCAGCTTGCTGGTTTGTTTACTTCCATCTTTAACGAGTCCCTTGCTACCTCTGTGATTCCCACCTCATTCAAGAAATCTGTCATCATCCCTGTGCCTAAGAACAGTAAACCCTCTTGCCTGAATGACTATCGTCCAGTTGCCCTCACATCAACAGTCATGAAGGTTTTTGAGAGACTTTTAAAGAAACACATATGCTCCTCCATCCCTGCTACCTTGGACCCTCTTCAGTTTGCCTATCGCCCAAATAGGTCTACTGATGATGCCATCTCTCAGGTACTGCACTCTTCCCTCACTCATATTGACAGCAAAAATGGCAACTATGTCAGACTGTTATTCATTGACTATAGCTCAGCTTTCAACACTATAGTCCCCTCCAAGCTAGCTGTCAAACTCTCAGACCTCGGCTTAAACACTCCACTCTGTGACTGGATCCAGGACTTCCTCACCGGCAGACCACAAGTGGTGAAAATGGGCCAGTTCACCTCCAACTCCATCACCCTGAACGTAGGAGCCCCGCAGGGCTGCGTTCTGAGTCCCCTGCTCTACTCTCTCTACACACACGACTGTGTGTCCTCTCACAGCTCCACTTCTATTGTCAAATTTGCTGATGATACTGTGGTTCTGGGCCTCATTTCCAACAATGATGAGACCGCATACTTGGGTGAGGTAGAGAGACTAACATCATGGTGCCAGGACAACTGTCTCTCTCTGAACGTGAGCAAAACTAAAGAGCTGATTGTAGACTTCAGGAAGAGACAGCAGCGGCCCTACACTCCTCTTATGATCAGTGGGACCCCTGTGGAGAGAGTAAGCAGCTTCAAGTACCTCGGTGTAAACATCTCCGAGGACCTGACTTGGACTGCACACATTCAAACACAGGTCAAGAAAGCCAGGCAAAGACTGTACCATCTGCGACAGCTGAGGAAATTCAGGGTCTCACCAGCAATCCTGAAAACTTTCTATTCAGGGGCCATAGAAAGTGTATTGACTCAGTGCATCTCAGTGTGGTATAGTAACGCCACAAATCAGGACTGCAAGGCCCTGCAGAGAGTTGTGCGCTTAGCTGAGCGCATCTCTGGGTCTGCCCTCCCCTCTCTGCAGGACATCTACCTCAAACGCTGCAGAAGCAGAGCTGCAAAAATAATCAAGGACTCATATCACCCCGGTAACCGTCTTTTCATCACACTTCCTTCGGGCAAGCGCTTCAGAAGTGTGATGGCAAAAACTGAGAGACTGAGAAGGAGCTTCTACCCTCAGATCATCAGGCTCCTAAACTCAGTCTCATAAACATCTACAGGACTCATTTAATTAACTGCGACACCCATCATTCTCCATCATCCGCATTGCTGCTATGTGTACATACCCGGTACAACCTGTTTGCACATTCATCTTGCACATCCCTGGTTATATTAATATTTATTAAACCCTCAGTTGACTGTATTGCACATTTTAGTTCATTGCACATTTTACTCCTTATTTTATTTCTTGTTTGTACTATTATTATTATTATTATTACTTTTATTTTTATCTTATTCCTACCTATATTTATAGACATGCTCCTGTGTTATGTATAATCTTTTATTTTTTATTTTTATTTTTTGCACTGTCCATTGAGCGGACCCGTCCTGATCTACATTTCACTACTGATTATACCCTGTATGATTGTGTATGTGACAAATAAACAAGAACCTAGAACCTAGAACCTAGAAATAGAAAAGCACATAAGATACAACATCCTCTTTGGATTAAAAGCTAAAAGTAATTCTGATCAGCCAAACCCTTCAAACTCAAATGTAGTCATCTAACTTTAAAAGCAGTGTTTGTAATGATGTGTAGGTGCTTCTCTAGAGTTCATTACAGGCTTCTCTGCTTCGGTCTGTTTGTTTTACCAAACTAATATGGGCTGATGTTGATGTTGTTTCATGCATGATAATACTCCTGTTACTGCACCTCTATAGGCTCATCTCAACACAACATTCCTCATGGTAATACACAGGAGGGTTAATGCTCTTTTAAAGCAGGCTATGTGATATTTACAGCCTATTGATATCAGGTGCAAATTTTAGAGGCTTATTTGGTTATTAAAATCAGAGGAGTGAATTAAAGATGCTAGTTTGGTTTTTGAGTGGGCAGCTCATCTCCAGATACACGAGTGGGTGTTGTCACGCCATCTACAGGGTCACCAGCTCAATGTAGCATATGCTGCACTACATTATGAGATCTTCTGAAACAAACTCATAATCATCTTATGAAACTGAGTCTTGAAATTATGATGCAAATACACTATATTCAGCCTATTTGAAACGTTGAGTGTCACAGACCATTAAAAACATTTTTTTTTCCACTTAAAAGATTTTAAACCTAACAAATGAATAGTACTTTTAACAACTGTATTTATACAGTAGGGGGAGCTATTACACATATATGACCCTGGACCACAAAACCAGTCATAAGGGTCAATTTTTCAAGATAAATAAATAAATAATAAACAAGCTTTACATTGATGTATGGTTTGTTAGGATAGGACAATATTTGGCCGAGATATTTTAATATCTAGAATCTGAGGGTGCAAAAAAAAATCTAAATATTGAGAAAATCGCATTTAAAGTTGTCCAAATAAAGTTCTTAGCAATGCATATTACTAATCAAAAATTAAGTTTTGATATATTTATGGTAGGAAATTTACAAAATATATTCATGGAACATGATCTTTACTTAGTATCCTAATGATTTTTGGCATAAAAGAAAAATTTATAATTTTGACCCATACAATGCATTGTTGGCTATTGTTACAAATATACCCGTGCAACTTAAGACTGGTTTTGTGCTCCAGGGTCACAAATTCTGTTACATCACAGTGAATGGGTGCCGTCAGAATAAGAGTCCAAACATCTGATAAAAGCATCACAATAATCCACAAGTAATCCACACCACTCCAGTCCAGCAGTTAATGTCTTGTGAAGTGAAAAACAAATTCATCAATTCAAACAATTGCCTTATGGCTTAAATATTCTTCAGTGAGAAAAGTCATTTTGTCTGAATCAGGAGAGAAATATGCATAGACCAAGCACTGTTTATAAGTGAAAACAGTGCAAAACAGCAAACAAGTTCTGTTACCAGATGATAAATAAAAGCCAATGGCTGAATTCAGAATAGAATACTAGCAATCTATTGTTTCTGCCATATAATTAATAATCCCTATAAATCTTTATAGTATCAACCACAATTTAAATTTTAAATTAGTACACATGCAGCAATACGCATTAGAAAGCTACTTTGTGCACTTAGTGAATGATTTCAGTGTATGAATGTTCAGTATGTATGGACCACGCTAGCACAGTGTTAGCATTGCAGGGGTCAAGCACATCCCTTATGCCAACGGCGTAAGTCTCTGTCCTACCAGCAGTAACAGATGTCCACAGCGCTAAAGCAACACGTATCCACACCTTCTGTTGAGCCCTCTGGGTCTTTATGAAACATTCATGGTGGCACCTGGGCCGAGCTTAGGTGTTGTCAACAGACCACACACTGAGACTATGTTAATGAATCTAGAGACACAAGCAAAGCTAACTAAAACTCTTAAACTAAAACTAGCCAAACAACTGCCATTGAGATGAATGGGAATGAGGATTTAGCATTTCATTTGGTGATGCTAGCAGAAAAGAAAATGCAAATAGTAAATGCAAAAAGTGCAGCTTTACAGCAGTATAAAATGCTGTCATGCTTGTGTACTTTTTGTAGTGAGGGTTTTTGAAGTTGAAAAAGTACTTTAGCATACGAGTACTTAATATTTTTTAAAAGATTTAAATTAAGTGTGAACTGAAGTATAATGTTGTCGAACACTAAATTCCTTAATTGCAATTAAATGAAATGATAGAATACACAGATATATTAGTTTAAATTTAAAGTGTCTTAGTTTAAATTTATATTAAATGTAATTAGTTTGTAATTAGCTTTTTGACCCACTTAAGTAGGACTTAAGTATCTTTATAAGTAATCTTATAATTACTTATATGGTTTTTGTAATGACAAATGTGCTGACAAGCATTTATTGTAAACTGAAATATACATTATTGTAATTCCTGTTAAAAACATGTCATCTATTTGCACAATTACATTGTAATTACATTTGTAAAGATGAATTTGCAGTTTAGTGTATTAAAAATGAATCAACTTTAAATGTAATAACAAACAACATAATACTGTTAAAATAATATCATCATACAGTATGTTATAATCAAATAATTGTACTTCTTTAAAGCATGACTAAATATAATTTAAAAAATGATTTAAAATGGACATTTAATTTACATTACTACAAATTGCACTTTTTTAAAATAACTAAAGTGTTTTAAATGTATGTTAAAAGTACTTAAGTGTGTCAAGAAATAAAATGAATAGAAAATAAAAATGTACACTCTTTAGGTACACTTAATTGGCATTTTATTTCATAATATTCAATATTTTCTGCAAGTACAGTTATAAAACCTTGCTAATGGGCTAACCGAGACTTGTCATAGCACGTGCATTTTATTGCTCTTTTGTTGGTTTTGATTGCTTCTATTGTCCTCATTTGTAAGTTGCTTTGGATAAAAGCATAAATGACCGAATGTAAATGTAAATGTGTATTAAATGTATGTTAAAGGTACTTAAGTGTGTCAAGAAATAAAATAAAAATAAAAATGTACACTCGTTAGGTACACTTAATTGGCCTTTTATTTCATAATATTCTATATTATCTGCAAGTACAGTTGTTTTTTTTTAAATATACTTTTGAAGTAAACTACAATAGCACTTTCAACACAATCACGTGCACTTCTTTTTCATAAAAGGGTTGCAGTGCTGTTGAGACTTTTTGATGTTCAAAACATGCTGAGCATGCTGCGAGACATTTTATCTTGACTTTTATCTGCTGCCATTTGCAAAGGCGAGAGTGGGGCAAAAATGAAAGTTCTCCTTAGCAACACACACACTCAGGCAGAAGAGTCGCTACGTTCGCTCATTATCGCGCTTCCTCTCTGCCGTAACCAGGCCAGGGATTGGCTGCAGGGGGCGGGACATGCTGACTAGCGCTCTGTGCCGGAAGGAGGACTGGAGCGGAAAATGATATCACGGGGTGAGGCTGGCACACAATCTGTCTCGCTGTGTGTTCCCAGAAGCTCCTAATAACTGGCTCTATTCTCGGCCCAGACCCCAATGTCACCCCAGACACTCGTGAGCCGAGCCGCCACATGTGCTCAGGTGAACCTCGAGCCCTGGTCAAAACACCTCCACCTCGCAGCTGTGCGAGAAACGCTGCTTTATTTAGACGGGTCAGATTGGCAGATGAAAGGCGGTCGGCTAGAATGCAAATCGACACCTACGCATTCAGACACTAATGCGATATATGCTAATCGCTGGCTTGTTTTTCTCAGACTAAATCACTGTTTTTGTATCATTGCAGTTCATCCCAAAAAGAAGAATCGGCAGACGTGTGTGCGCAAGAGCCTGATATGCGCGTTCGCCATGGCCTTCATCATCAGCGTCATGCTCATCGCGGCCAATCAGATGCTGCGCAACGGCATGGAGTAGCGACACCACTGTGAGCGGGGCGGAGCCTGCATGTGCATGTCTGTGGATGAAGCTGTCGAAACTCGAGAAACAAAACCAAACACCTCACTACTGAAAAGAGGAGCTTTTTATTCTTTTTTTATTTGTATTTTCCAGTTACTTTTCCACGCGGACCAAGCGACACAGGAAGTGTAGAGGCGAGCCAAGCCAGCATGTTACACGGGGCCTCATCTCTCAGGCAGGGACTTTAAAGGGCTGACTTTCTGCTTTTCATGCCACCTCTGTTCCCTAATGCAATAACACGCAGGAGTTCATAAGCCGTCGCCGTCTCCTCCGTGGCTTCAGATATTTCAGCAGGGATTCACTGATGAGCTTCTGCTGGGTTCGGGCCTGCTGTCGATGTAGGAAGGCAAAAGTAATTGGCAACTCATTACACCTTTGTGGAGGGAGAGTTACAGCATCCACTCCGGAGACTATTTATGTCTGCTCTTGCCAGAGTGTTTTTCTGGCTCGGGGGATGGTGGGAGGCCGGGGAAGGAGCGCTCGTTGTAGTCCATAATTAAATCCATAGTCGTCAGCTCCAAAAATCCATGAGCCTGACTCATAGTTTTCATCATTTCGAATGTGTTCTGCTCTTCGATTGTGCGATCTTCCTGTGTCTAATGCTTTTCCTGAAGTGGTTTGTAATGAGCACACCCACGCAAAATGTTGAAACTCAACGGAAAGTTGTGCAGATTTCCACAGAATTAGAACTGCCGTCATTCACAAGTTCTATTCCCATGTTTTTCCAACAGTTGTTTTTGTTCAAACTGGTACAGCATGGCGAAACAGGTTTAATTCCCAGGAAATGCATGTGTATCTTGAATGCATTGTAGGTTGCTTTGGGTAAAATGATCTACCATATAGAGTGATGCAGTCGTGACGTCAAAACCCAGAAGACTAATTCGCCATGGGTTCCTTCAAGGTTTTCTTGTGGGTTTATGATACTTGGGCATTTTGATCTACAACATAAATTATACACATCTATAATGAAAACATGATTTTTAAGCAGTTATTTAAAAAAACACGTTTGTAGTAAGTAACTACATAGTAACTACGAAGTAACTACATAGTAACTACATACAAAAAGTGTTTTGGGTGTGTGCAGTTCATGTTGTACAACAAAACGCCAAGTTTCATTACATTTCAGTTACCACAGACCTTATTTTACTCATTAATTGAAAAACCCCATTTAAAAATCAAAACAAAAGAATGAAACCTATGGCGAATTAGTCTTCTACGTTTTGACGTCACAGCTGCAGCACTTTATACATAAATGTTTTGTTTTTTTCAATGACATTTACATTATGGTAAACACATTAATGTACATGTCATTTTTCTTAAGCAGTATTTTTGTTCATTTTCCAATGAAAGTATCTAAACATTCTCCAAACAAGATTTGCTTTGCAAAATTACATAAAATGTTAGGAATTATATAAAGAATTCAATATTATATAAAAATTATATATTTAATTAAATATTATAAACTTAATTCTTACACAATTGTATGACCTTTTAAAATGACAAATTGCACTTTTGCTTCTGAATTATTTTAAGTTTTAGATAATGGAAAATGACAAAAAAAATACTGATTAAATTATTAAAAGAAGATATATCTACTTGAGAGGATAAATTTGAAAATTTTAAACATTTATATTTTAAGTACTATAAATGTATACATATTATATAATTAATTTATAATATTGTTATATAAATAATATATAACTTAATTATTAATATTTATAAACTTATAAACAAAATATATATCTTCTCTGGTAAATGTATCTTGTTTTCCATCAGAAATATCTAAACACTCTTAAAACAAGACAATATACTGCTAAGATTTTATTCTAAAAATATCTACAGGTTCCATCTGGGCCTAATGAGTGACGAACAAGACATTTTTATTTCAGTTTTGCAGTACTTCAAGGCACTTAATGTGGCTTAATGGTACTTTATGGCCAGTTATCAGAGTTTTTAAGGGTTATACCTGTTGAGATACACATTTTCAGCATTTCTGAAAGGTTTATGATGGCTCTCAGATTCATGTTAGCGGATGAGCTTGGGTTGTTTTGCACTGCTTTACTCCCCCCAACCTTCTAGAAAAATCTTTGTTACTTTTATTACACCAACCTCCCTTTTTGAGCTGCATTGAAGATGCCCTTCACTTTACCATGAGCCACAGTCATGTTTATGGTTATGTGTATGGTGCATGTTCATATTGCATTTCATTGTCTGTCTGTATTAAAGCCACCGTAGCACTGCATTGTTGATGTTTCAATAGATGTATGTAATGAAGATGCTTCACATCTTCAATATTGGGATTGTAAAAAGGGAAAGAATGATATCGGAAGATGATTGTATCTTTCACATTGGTGCGATGGCTAAAACTCTGTGCCTGATGCATTTCTTCTCTTTGTGTTTCATGAATGATCTCCTCTGGACACCTGTAGAAAACGCACTGGTATATGTTCTCCACCATGTTTCCTGAGGTCTGCTTCTACTTAATTATGCATGTGAATGAGCAGAACTTTGTAAATAGAGCTTTACATGTGTGTTTTCTGTTCGTGCATGATAGTTTAAAGCAGTACATTCTGTACAGAATCAGATCGTGTCAGGGTTACTGAGGGGGCGGCTGAAATCAATACGTGTCTGCCAGCTCTCCGTTCTCCCCCGAGACCCCTGACTAAAGCCATATTTGTCTGCACAGGTGTACTTGGAGAATAAAGGTGCATTCATTGAAATTATAAAGGTATAATGTTAGTCCAACCCCTTTTTCTCACTCAAATGTTGATCCATGTGCGGTTGGGGCGAGTGGATGGTTCATTCTGGTTCAACGGCGACAGCTGGTGGTGGATGTGATTACTTCATTCACTGTGTTTGTTCTCATGTTGTCCTTGTCTGATCTAGAATGTATCATTAGCTTGTAGCATTCAACTAAAGATCTAGATGGGTTGATCAAATGATATAGGCTATACTACGTGTTTAGATGATTTTGACCTCCACAATTGTGTGGTGAATGTGAAAAATTACACATTACCTATATTTTGGGGTTGGGTGTGATTTTAGGAATGAAGGAATTGTATACCAATATACACAGTCAATTATTTCAGTTTATGTCAGTATTTAAAGACAATATTGTAAAATGGCCTTTTAGGATAATAATGTTGTGAACAAAGTATCCCATGAAATCAGATTAATTCGGTTCTGTATTTAAAGTGGGTTGTATTTCAAATGAACACTTTAGGGTTTGGAAAACAAGGATGATTTAATTGTAAAAAAAAATAAAATGTAAATAGCCATATTTACAGTTATTCACTTAACGATAGATCTGTACACTTTGCATGCAGAATATTTAGCTATGTAGTTGAGACTAGCTTGTTGCAAGCTGCCCTTAGATGATTTTAATATACATATTCAAATATGTACAGGACAAATGCATAGAGTTTATGCAATAAAGCATTTTGTAATATTTGTGCCATCTTTTCTGTTTCCTGAGAAAATATAAACGTAGACTACCTCAAGACGCATTACACTGTCCACTATTAATTAATAGCCTATTGTTTTTGTTGCTCTATTTATCATTCTGTAAAAACAAACTCTCTGTTGTGGGTTCGTGAATTGAAGACTTGAAGCAACTGTATGTAGTTTGTGTATATTTTTGCGATTTTGGAGCCCCCTACAGTTACGTGAGTGGGATTCACTGTCGTAATTACAGCAGATCTCTGTACACTGCAGTAAAGCAATCCGCCCTCTTCGCGGGATTTTGTTCTAGTTTACTAAATTTACTCCCAGAACAGACTTTTGGAGGGAAAAGTGGGAAAGAAACAGAAAATGTCTTGTCTTAATCGAAGTCAGTGTACCATCAGAATGATTTTTAAACTGATATTTTAAGGTAAAATACGTACAGTTGCTTTAGTATTTTCACAGTATCTCACAAGCAACATCGACTTTGTTCCTCACTGTCACAAGGATGGAGGTAAGTTAATTCTGAGTATTTTAGACATTGTCATTGTCAGTTGGCCTACTTTACAGTTGTCTATTCTGTAGTTCCAAATGAGACTACAGCAGTCTCAACTAGTTTCGGTCCTAAATGAGTTATTGTTTTGAAATAATTCGAAAGTGTGAGGAAATAATTCAGTGACTCATTTTTTGAATGAGTCACTGAAATTGAATTTTGAATTGAAAAATTGAAGAACAACTTTTTTTTTCATGTAATTCGATAAATTAGAATTGTTAGATAAAAAGTCTCAATTACCTTTTTTATTTATTGGTGGAAAACTGCCAAAATTGCAAGATGGAAACTCAGAATGTGGAGGAATAAAGTCAGAATTGTGCGATGTAGACTCAAAATTGCAAAAGTTTATATCTGGCAATTCTGACTTTTTTCTTAAATTGTGAGACAAAATTATAAATAGCTCATAATTTCCCATGCCAGAAAATGGCTTTCATAGAAATAACTGGATCTAAGTTCAACAGTAAATGTGATACTGTAATGGACGAGTGTCACAGACACATCGCTTGGAATCCACGTAATTGGGAGTTTTGCATGAGGGAAAAAAAGTCCTCCTAACAGATTTTGTTCTTTGTTGGTCACGCAAATTGTGGCGTTGACCAGCAGAAATCTGCTTGGTTTGAAAGTGACTCCATGTGACAATGGACTTTTATTTTTATTTTATTTTTTGCCTGTGCCTGTGAAATTTCATCAGTGTGACTGTGCCTTAAAGTCCCAGTGCAGTTCGACTGTACCACCACTTTTGGAACTGAGATGCAGAGCACACAGACAAACAGTAAGAAACGGGTTTTAGTCAAAATATGAAGCCATACAACACTTATTGTTAATGAGCCAGTAATGAATCATGGTGATCAATATCATCGGTGATGAACTATGGGGGCGTATCATCTATTTAAATAATTTACTCTTGTACTATGAACTACAAAGTCATTATGTGTATTCGAGAGCTATGAACCGCTACAATTACTCACTGCTTCCCAGCTTACCATAAAATGAAACAAGCCTCCTATAAAATGTGAAAGCCTCTGCAACAAAGAAAATCCATAAGCCGATAGGCCTATACAGCAGAGCTGCCAATACAGCTGCCAGAGTTGTTTAATATGGAAAGATGAAAAAGAATATTTGCCCTAATTCTAGTTGTAAATGCATAATAAACAGCGGTTGAATATTTAACAGGCCTCAAACATGTGGTGCGGCTCACATGACTAGGACACAGAGCCTGAAGCATCACAGCAGAAGAGGTTTGGCTCAGTGGTAGGAGGCGCTCAGAGGGTCGATTAGTATGCACAGTTGATGTCCTTTTAAGTTAGAACAGCCTTACCATTGCTGAAGGAAGGATTGTTGTGTGAGAAAGCTCAGCTGGTGCTTTTTGACATGTCAGATCAGCCGCTTGGTAGCCCATCATCCTCCTGTCACAGGAACATTGTAGTGTTTGCCACTAATCTTCAAATGACAACCTAAAAATTTTTGTGGAGCGTTGCTTGCTTTGATCTTTAGATACGCTGCTTTGTTGTTGCCGACAGTTCCTCAGGTAAAGTAAAATGTGAGGTACTTATATAGGGCGTTTAAATTCTTTTTTAGATTTAGGACACCGAGCACTAAAATGCTGCAATTCACCATTTTATTCAAATCAGTCCTAGTCAAAATGGAAGACGGTATGGGTATAACAACATCTGAGGAAACTGTAGTTACATGTACAGTTTATGACTCATGTAGCATGTCCTTATGTAACTCGGTCGACAATCCCTGATGATCATTTTTTCCCATTTTCCTATCGCCTACATACTGGCCTTGTTGCATGCTTTAGAGTGAGGTTCAAAGTAACAGTATGACTACTACAGGATCCATTCAACAGCCGATAGAGCTCAGTTACCATAGTTACTGTTAAACTGCGCACATATCATAATGTCATTCTCGTGAGGGGCTACTGTAGAAAAAAAAAAGCAATACATAACATATTTCCAGAGCAGACAGCTTATTTAAACAGAAGATGCACTGGGATCCATAGCTGCTGACAGTGAGAACCTAACACAAGAGAATGGACGAAAAAATACAGATAGTACAACTCAATATTACAAAAAAATGATGTCTAAATAAAGCTGTTATGAACATATGAACATGTTTTCCAGGATGTAAAGTAAATTTGCATGTATATAATTTAAGAATAGACTTAAAGGATAAGTTCACTTCCAAAATAAAAATTACCTGATAATTTACTCACCCGCCCGCAAAGAAATTAAGGTTTTTGAGGAAAACATTCCAGGATTTTTCTCCATATAGTGGACTTCGATGGTGGACAATGAGTTGAAGGTCCAAATTGCAGTTTGAATGCAGCTTCAAAGGGTTCTACACGATCCTAGCCGAGGAATAAGGGTCTTATCTAGCCAAATGATTGGTTATTTTCTAAGATGTTTTTATATATTTATGTAAAAATTATATACTTTTTAACCACAAATTCTCATCTTGCACTAGCTCTGCGATGCGAATGTGCGACTTCACACATTACGTAATCATGTTGGAAAGGTCAAAGGTTAGTACTTCATCTCTGTACTAGGGTAGGGTGAAAAACTCCCATCTCATTTTCTTCTCCAACTTCAAAATCATCTGACATTGTTGTTTTACCTTTTTTTGTAAAGGGCGTTTGACTTTCTTTGCACATTCGCTTTGTAAACACTAGGTCAGTACTTCTGCCTACGTCATGCATGTGTGATTGCGTAATGCGTGAGGTAGAGCTAGTGCAAGACAAGTATTTGTGGTTAAGAAGTACTGTATATATTCCTCAAAAACCTTGAACTAATCCTTTAAATTATGCAGACAGTGATGTACAGAGTATTTGCAATACAGCAGTTGATCATCTACAATGTTTAACTGTCATTTTGGTTTCAGCACTCAAGACTTGGTTGCTCTCATGGTTGAAACTCAAATATTGCACACCTAAGGAACTTCAACATAGTTGATGTGCTTCAAAATCTTTCATTGCAACGAGGTTACTGGAGGAATGATTGATGTTCTTTATAGTTCTTGCAGGAACTTATGAAATCCAATGTTCCTCAGAGAACTGTCATTTTTGAAAGGATGTCTAGAGGTTTTCCAGAAGGTGGAAAACCTATATGCAGTGGTGCTTTGAGTGCCTTATTTTTTTGTAACGTGGAATGTAGTAAGACCAAAAACCCAACACATGCAAAATGATCAGCACCCCTTGAGTTCCACAAAACTGGATCCATTTTCTAAAGTTCCATGAAGGCCATAGAGATTAGCAACTTTCTAAGGTCGCTGACTCACTGCCCTCAGTCCTGTTTCATCAAATTCTTGATGTTCCACTTCTGGCCAGTGCAGGAACGCAGGATCAGAGCGTAGCCGAAGTAGACATTAGCCGGCACAACCTCAAGACAGCGTCCTGTAGCTCGGTTGATGATTGCTTCATTCTTCAGGGAACAAAAATAAAAAGAATCCTTTTAGTGATCAAAGGCAAAAGGACAATTTTTACAAAGTGCTCTATATAAAACATGACCCATTCACCTGTGCAAAGTGCCAGGTTTTCTGGCGTACGCTGGAGACTTTCTCACAATTCAGGAGCTGTGGGTAGCTGTTGATTGTATCGTCCACCACACACCGCGTATCTTCGCCAGTGCTTCCCAGAGGACCCAGGAAAAGATAACCCTCCTTAGTGTAGCGACCCAGCTACAAAATAGACCACAGAGGGGATAATGTGAATTTATTTAATTCAGTGATTTGGTAACTGGGTCACTGAGTCATTCAGGGGCATTTTGGCACCCTAAGCTGATGTTGTTTGCCAGATAGTTTTTGGCAGTCCCATAATGACTATTAATTTATTATAATTATTAGCTGGGTCAAGCTCCAGTGCAGATATGCAAACTGGTCAAGACTAGATCTAGAAGTTATGGTCTCCAGATTGAATTTATAACTAGAAAATAGAATTTCTTTCATATTTCTTGTCATTTCATTGCTTAGTTGCCACTGATGAGCAGAATGCAGAGAGCTATGTCATGAAGAGACTCCCTCTAGACATAACCTATTTCCAGTGTGCAGAGTGAGTAGAGGTTTAGTGGAGGTCAGGTCTGTGGAGATGTATAGCTGTGAGGAGTTGCGGCTCTACCTGAGGGCCCCAGCCATGGCAGGGGTGCAGAGTTGCTGTGTGGTTTTCCTTTATGCCCTGGTCCACACACAGATGGGTCACATTGGTATTGCGTATCTAGAACACATTAAAAAGATGTAAGCAGCTGATAGTTTGGCCTGTTTTTTGTTGATTAAAAAGTTATTCTCTTACTATGAAACCTGTTTTAATAAAACTAAGACATAATTAACGATGCAGTGCCTTCTTAAAGTGATGGTTCGCACAAAAAATTTAATTCTGTCATCATTTACTCGCCCTCATACTACATCACTTTCTTTGTATATTATGAATATTGTTGGCTCCTTGACAGATTGATTTTGTTCCTCTATTTTTTTGCTTTGGATAAAAGTGTCTGCTAAATGCATAAATGTAAATATTTCTTCTGTGAATTACAAAATAGAAGAAGAAGTGAAGAAAAATGTTTACAGTGTTATTTTCAATACAATGGAAGTCAATGATAAAAACTGGTGCTGTTAAACTCCAAAAATGACAAAAAGGCATCATAAAAGTCTCACAAATGTGGTTCATATGACTTCTAAAGCCATAAGCTAGCGTTTTGTGAAGAACCAATTGAAATCTACATTTTGGCTTCATTGACTCTAAACACCATAGGTTTTGGTGTCACAATGGTCACTAATATGAAATCATTGCATGACTTGTCAATATTTTTGAATAAACAAATCTTGAATGCTGCAGTAAGATTGGTAAGATTTTAGCCAAATTATCAAATAACTTGGTTGACTCCTCACACTATTATATCATTGGTTTCAAATGGCTTAGAATATAGTACAAGTGTCATACTGACCACTTACGTGACACTTTTATGGTTATTTTAGTCATTTTGGGGGCTTGACAGCCCTAGTCCCTATTCACTTTCATTGTATGAAAAAGTGCCCTGAGGACCTTCTTCAAAATTTGTTTTTTGTTTCATGGAAGAAAGTCAGACAGGTTTGGAGGGACATGAGGGTGAGTTAATGATTTTGGGTGTGTTTATCAGAGAACCAGGGTTAAGGTGCAGTCACATTAGAAACATTTTGTAGGCAAGAAAGGTCCATTATCTTGTCAGTTTGTAGTGATGTATAAAGCACAGCTCACACAGGAGTCACTTTCATACCAAGCAGCTTTCTGTTGGTCAATGTGGCAAATCCATGTAACCAAATTGAACCCATTATGAACTCTGCTTAGGGAAATATTTTGTCCATGAAAATTTACCAAATGCTGATAAATGTGACCGCATCTATATTCATTTAATGTGGTTACTCACCTCTCCATAAAAGAAAGTGTTGTTGTATGTCCTCATCTCTGGATAGATATTGTCGAGGTACCACTCAAAGTTTTTGCACTGGAGTCTTTTCCTGAGCTCTAGTCTCTGGGATATGTCTCCATAGTCAATGCCATGGTTCTGTATGGGCAAAGAAAGTGAAGTATTATACTATTTATTATTATAATACTTCAAATATGTCAAGTGCTTACATTCATTGGCAGGTTCCATGCCAAATAGACATTTGATTTGTATTGGTCCATCCAGACTTCTGCGACCCGAAGTGCATTGCGCCTAGTGTGAAAGGCGATATTACTGTGGTAGGGCTTTTTTGTTCTTGCAATATGGGCCACTCTGGAACAAGGCAGAACTTCCATGCTTCCCCCACACAGCCAAATCTGGGATTTAAAAATACACATACACCTATCAAACTTCAGTTCTGGCATAATTTTAGAAGAAAAAAGCTAAAATTCTTTTCAAATGAAGGCTCTGTGCACTGAGCGTAGGGAGTATAAGTTATGAATGCTCTACTTTAGCGGAGGGATGTGGGTGGCATACTAACCCTGATTCCCAGCTCTATATTTTCGCCTCCATACACGTCCATCCCTGCGTCCAGTAGGCCCAACTCCCCAAAGTATTCCCGGTTCACCACAAAAGAGCAGCCTATCATTGCAGGCGTCCTAAAAATCCAGATTTTACACTTATTTTCAATGCTGTTTCTTCTCTAATATACTGAATAATTAATGAAGAAATAATTAATGTCAATATTGAAAAAATAAGTATAAATAATTGAAAATAATGTAATGAGAATAGTGGCAGTGTAAAAATTTAGCTTTTAACTAATAAAATATATTTTATTTTATAAGCACTGTTTACACTATATTAAGACCACTTTGCATTAAGCTACTTTCATACATTTTTCATAACCTTGGGTTATGAAATAGTGCAGTGCTGAACGGCAGTGCCAAAGGAACACAGTTTGAAACAATGCTGTGCTAGAATATCATGGTGAGTTGTTTAGCAACAGAAAACCAATCACAAACCAAACAATGCCAAGATCATTAAATATTAATGTACTTTGTACAGTCACATAAACTTTCAATGCACTCTGTTTAGTTTCAGCTTTTGAGTGAAACACTTAAAAATACTCCTGTGTATTTTCCTTCTATACCTTTTTGTATGTTTCAGAGGATTTAAGACAACCAGAGCAGATATATAAAGTAACATTTCCACAGCTGGACAAGCAAGTCCTGCTATAAAGAGGTTGCGGTCTCTTTGTGTGCTGCACTTTTCCAATCATTTCTTACAGTGGGGAAAACATTTTTTTGATCCCCTGCTGATTTTGTACGTTTGCCCACTGACAAAGAAATGATCAGTAATTTTAATGGTAGGTTTATTTGAACAGTGAGAGACAGAATAACAACAAAAAAATCCAGAAAAATGAATTTAAAAAAAAGTTATAAATTGATTCGCATTTTAATGAGTGAAATAAGTATTTGACCGCTTCGCAAAACATGACTTAGTACTTGGTGGTAAAACTTTTGTTGGCAATCACAGAGGTCAGATGTTTCTTGTAGTTGGCCACCAGGTTTGCACACATCTCAGGAGGGATTTTGTCCCACTCCTCTTTGCAGATCCTCTCCAAGTCATTAAGGTTTCGAGGCTGACGTTTGGCAACTCGAACCTTCAGCTCCCTCCACAGATTTTGTATGGGATTAAGGTCTGGAGACTGGCTAGGCCACTCCGGGACCTTAATGTGCTTCTTCTTGAGCCACTCCTTTGTTGCCTTGGCCTTGTGTTTTGGGTCATTGTCATGCTGGAATACCCATCCAAGACCCATTTTCAATGCCCTGGTTGGCTTCAATGCCCTGTCCCTTTGATGCGGTGCAGTTGTCCTGTCCGCTTGGCAGAAAAACACCCCAAAGCATAATGTTTCCACCTCTATGTTTGACGGTGAGGATGGTGTTCTTGGGGTCATAGGCAGCATTCCTCCTCCTCCAAACACGGTGAGTTGAGTTGATGCCAAAGAGCTGGATTTTGGTCTCATCTGACCACAACACTTTCACCCAGTTCTCCTCTGAATCATTGGCAAACTTCAGACGGGCCTGTACATGTGCTTTCATGAGCAGGGGGACCTTGCGGGTCCTGCAGGATTTCAGTCCTTCACGGCCTAGTGTGTTACCAATTGTTTTCTTGGTGACTATGGTCCCAGCTGCCTTGAGATTATTGACAAGCTCCTCCTTGAAGTTCTGGGCTGATTCCTCACCGTTCTCATGATCATTGAAACTCCACGAGGTGAGATCTTGCATGGAGCCCCAGACCGAGGGAGATTGACAGTGCTCCTAATCTCAGCTCCTTACCTGTATAAAAGACACCTGGGTGCCAGAAATCTTGCTGATTGATAGGGGATCAAATACTTATTTGACTCATTAAAATACAAATCAATTTATAACTTTTTTGAAATGCAGTTTTCTGGATTTTTTGTTGTTATTCTGTCTCTCACTGTTCAAATAAACCTACCGTTAAAATTATAGACTGGTCATTTCTTTGTCAGTGGGCAAACGTATCAAATCAGCAGGGGATCAAATAATTTTTCCCCCACTGTATATATTTATTTTAATCATTTCTTCATTAACTATTTTAACGATGTCCTTACAACTTTTCTGGGCATGTGTCAGTTGCATTGCTGTCTATGCAGGGTCAGAAAGCTCTTGGATTTCATCAAAACTATCTTAATTTGTGTTCTGAAGATGAATGAAGGTATTATGGGTTTTGGAACAACATGAAGGTTAGTAATGAATGACAATTTTCATTTTTGGGTGAACTATCCCTTTAATTACTAACCCAAGGTAAATGAAAAATATGAAACCCAGGACTGTGTTCAGAATGGATTAAAGTTCAGTAGGATCCTACCTGATAGGTGCAGAAGTGTCTCCTTCATCCCACCACTGTTTCGGTGGGCTGATATACATACACCAGAGCTCCCAGTTATAACCATGGCCTGAGTTCTCATAGCGTTCTAGCTCAAACGTCTCGTCTTTAATGTTATCTATGGAGGGCAGTATGATGCTCTTGTGGATCTCCTTGATTCTAGACAGAACTGGTTCAGCCCTGACAAGGGGATGTAGAGGTTAGATCATTATAAGCAAAGCTGTATTGCACAGTGCTAATAACACTTCTTCAACTCTGCTGTGGAGCTAAATCTAATCCTGGCTTGCGAATGTGTTGGCTGGTTTCTCACCTCACATCATCCAATTAGATGGACCTACAGAGGAAACATGAACTGAAACTCTGTTTACACGTGGTATTCATATCTGTTTGGTTTGCTCATGAGAACACAACACTAAATACATCTGTGAACAGAGTCCACTATGAAAGGGTTGCTTTCGTAGTGTAAGACGTTCATGTGGACAAATGCATTCAAAGGCTCGCCTTGGCTTCTTTTGAGAAAGCACACCAAAATAAATTCTTCCACATTCGCTATGCTATGTCAAAACACATTGATTACAATTGCTTTACCATTTGTACCCTTTTCATTCTCTTGGTTTCCCACTCACTCATAAGCAGCGTAATGGCTCCATTTAATTAAATTGTATTTGTGTACCGCATTTGGCGCCTCCATGAAAATGATGTAGAGCAGAGGTGCCCAATCCTGTTCCTGGAGATCTACCATCCTGCAAAGTTCAGCTCCAACCCTGATCAAACACAACACAACTGAACCGGTTAATTAAGATCTTCAGGAGCACTTGATAAATACAGGCAGATGTGTTGGAGAAAAGCTGGAACTGAAGTCTGAAGGTAGGCAGATCTCCAGGAACAGGATTGGACAACCCTGATGTAGTCTTCAAATAGTCACAGAAGACACATTTAAAGCGCATGTTAAGACCAGGGCTGTGTCTAAAACCACACCCATATCCTTAAATAGGCACTATTTGAGGATTTGAGGGGACACAACCATTTGTAGTGGTGTCCGAAACCATAGTGGATGTTATCGAGTTTACACATTCAATCCCATAATGCACTGCAATAACGAGTGTACAACCAATGTACACTCAACAGAGAATACCCATAATGCAATGTTAGGGTTGTGCCAAATTAATTACCACGTCTCGCCAGAAGATGGCACCTGCAGCTGAAACATCCATTCATCCATTTTCCAAACCGCTTGTCCAATGTGGGTTATACATGCTAGTTTCCATGAAAGAGTTCAAGATAAATCTTTTAATTACTACTGGAGCTGCCAGTTTGCTAAGTTTCAAATGTTTATTAAACAGTAAGCACAAACTATGCAAACGTGGCAGCCCTTTCAGTGCACTTAGCGTACAAATTTGCTCATTTGTTTTCATTCACTCCTTCAACTGGACTATATTAGTGGACTAATGTAGGGAATAGTGAATGAGGGTATAGGGGGCAATTACAAACAGCAGAGGTGTAAACAGTAATGCACCTTGGCTGACCACTTGTGACCAGATCACTGAAAATGCATCTTAATATACCAGGTGTCAACAGGGCCAAAACCACATGTGACGGCATTCCTTGCAATACTAGTCTTAAGTGATCTCAAACCTCTTTTAGAGGGGTTTGAATCACTTTCAGATGGTCACCAGTTTTGGTAGGCTGGAAATTCAGCTAAACCATCCTGGCAGGATGTGAGACCAGCTAAAACCGGTGTAATCCAGTTGAGACCAGTAAACCATATTAGGCAGGTTAGTTCTTTTAAGTTTTCTACTTTTCCAATATGTATAAAAAAGATTTAGATTTCAGATTAAAATTCATTAGTATATTTGATAGAAACACTGATTTTCTATGCTTTTTCTTTCTTAATTTGACTTTGTAAACACTTTAACACTGGCATAGTGATTAATGCATGAAATCACATATTTAGAGACCCTCCACTGGAAATCCAATCACAAGAGTCACAAGAGACATATTTGAGACATATGTTACTACTGGTTGTAAACAGCTGTCTGTCTTGGCTGAGCAGCTCAGTTTAGATCACCCAAGACGGTTGTTAATACCAGGTGTAAACAAGGCCTGAGAAGTCGATGTGTTAGTGAGACCATCTATAAAACCAGCAACATAGTGTAGCAAGTGCTAGATTCTCACCATGCAGGCGTGAACTCAACATGGGCATCAAAGAAGCCAGTCACCTCCCCAGTGGCCACTTTCCAGCCCTCGATGCGAGCCCGGATGAGGCCCTCTCTCTTCTGATTGCGCACTATTTTGATAAGACCCGGGTAGCGCTTGTTGACATACTCCTCCAGTGGCCCTTTCAGTTGTACTGTCATGCATAAACACACATACACATATAAACGGTAAAGAGGGAGAAATCTCGTTTCATGGTGCATGAGTGCTCGTCGCTGTGTTTAAACCAGACCAGAGGGAATGTGTCTCCTACACCAAAACTCTTGCGTGCCTTTGATCTGTGCTATGGGGATCCACACCATCCCCCTGGAAAACACGTTCTTGGAAAGTGTTCCCGATCCCCACGTTAAACACTGTCATCTGCATTCCGAGTGACAAACCGTGAATCACTGACATTATGAGGACAGAGATGGGCGTGCTGCTCGCCTGCCCCCGCATTTCAGCAAATGCAGGCTTTTCCCCCTGCGCTGATGGACGCTTGGCCCTCCGCCACCGGCTCATGCCAACAATGTGATGGAAATTGAACTGTCTCTCTGGGAAGGCCTGAGCACACACTTTGATACAATAGACAAGCATGGCCATGCGCAACGTGAGCAAAGCGTGCTTGGCAAACTACTCCAGGTTATCAGTGTTGACACTCGTGCTCAAATGCAACACAATGGATTAAACCCTGTCAGAATGGTTTATAAAACTAGATATTTGCATTTTCTATTTGCTCTATGGTTTCTAATAAGGTGTTCTGAGTGGTTTTTAGTGTATTGGTAATGTGGTATGCAGTTACTGGGGGGGGGTAGGATGAGTATTTAGTGGATTCTTACTGGTACAAGGCAAAATAACCTACCATCTAATAGAATTTTCGAGTCCTGTAGGAAAGATCTTAATTATGAGTTTAATGCATATGAACCACCACAATGTTATAACTACGAGTGGGAAACTCAGGATTTTCTTGGAGTTGGGGACATTTCAGTGAGAAAACATGGCGGATGCATTTGATGCAACATCTGTTGGTGACAGGAAGTTTGTTGAAATGTATGAAATTACTATTTTTCACTTACAATAAAACTAGCTATGTTGAATGTACAAAACACAGTAGTATTGTACAATTATGATAGAATGTATAACAATTTGCTTCACCTTTAGAAGATAACACAAAAACACACCCGATGCACATTCATTATTCATCATTGTAGAAAGTGTTAAATAAAATAGTAATAATAATAATTTTTTGCTAAATTTTGTGCATCGCCATCTTTCTCCAACCAAAGTGATCTGAACTCTTTCCAGGATGACTTCTTTTTTTCATATAATTTTATGGTTCGCCAGAGAAAACCATTAGAATAAACACTAAATATGATTTTGTACCATGTAATTTAGAGCCAAAATTGTCTTTGTTTCTCACCGTCATCACTGTTGTCATCCACCAAAATGATTTCCTTTAGGAGATGAGCTGGTGTGTGGTTGACAGCTGAATGGACTGAACGCAGGATGACAGACAACGCCTCATTTACAAAGATGAAAATGATGGAGATCTGTGGCAGGTCACGGGGATAAAAGGCCTTTTTGCATCTATAAAAACACACATACATGGATACAGAGGATCTTGTTGTCTTTGAAACAAACCACCTCTTTGAATCTTTGGTAAACAAGGCTGTGAAAACTTTCACTTCCTAACAAAAGGAAAGCCAATTCTTGCTTTGCTTATTTGCACATTTTCACTGTAACAATTACAGAGCCAAGTGGGTCTCAAAAATGAAGCTTATAGAACCTCACTTAACTGAACTTAGAAACAGTAAATGTCACTTTCCTGTCCTATTTAATCTTGGTAAAAGGTAAATCTATTAAGCAAATTGTTCTAGACATTAAAGCTAAACTATTGCAGTGGGTTTTTGTGATTAAATGACAAATATGACAAAGTATACAAAACTATGCCATACAGTCATGCTAGTCAGTTAACTCATTCCATATTACACCAAGAGCAAAAACTATAGGTTTTTGTGTAGACATTTCTCAGGGTAAAAATAAAAAAAAAGTCAGTGATGCTTACTTGCTGGGTCGATAATCTGGAATAGATCTATCCAAAGATATTTTGTCACTCAGAAATGCATTGTAGCCATATTTCTCCCTCAGGTATTTGGCCTCCTTTTCTTCCTCTGGCGTAAGTGTTGCTGGTAGACCTCCTCTACCTCGGCCTCCAAAACCTTCAATGAGTCCAAGAGACTTGGACAAACCTATTCAACACAAATGACTCATAGCTTTCTTGCTCTGTAAAAGGGCATTTTTGTGAATAATGCAGTTTTTTTTATGATAATGAAGAAGTTACCATTCAGTTGTCTGTACACCACATCTTCCAGTGATCCCAGTCTCTTTAAGAGTACATCATGAGTGATGCTGGTCTCCTGAGCAGATCCATTCAGATGCGTCTGTCCTCTCATATCAGCAGCCGCCGCCTGTTGACCAACAGCTTTGGTTGTGCGTAAATTGCACTTGCCCCAAAAAGTGATGAAGCCGGCCATCATAAAGACATTCAGCACCAGCAAGATTTTCCATCTTCTCATCACAAAGGCCATGAAAGATTTTGGTGTTCGGAATCCAGCAAATCGCATCTTAAAAAACATAAAGCAAATGTAATGTGTGATGTGCACTGAACTGATGGAAACCATAAACTGTCTATTTTATTGATAGACACAGTAATAAAGACAATAAGTCAGCAGGGGAGGCGACTAGGAAAAGAACATGACCTGGGTTGGACTTAAACCCAAGTCTACCATGAGGTATGACAGCTTTATATGTCAAAACACTCACACTGCCAACATCTAGATACCATTTTATTACCAGTTTATTAGGTCAACTTTAACAAAAATGCTTTCTAAGATGTTAAAAGATTTGCTTATATGTAAATGAAACGCAAAATAACATGCTATTATCCTGACAGACAGGTTATTTAATTATTTTCATTACATTCCCTAGAATACTTGATTCTGTTTGGTCAATCACACCATTCAGCGACGAAATAAATATAAATTAACGCTGTAAAACAGACGGCAAAATATCATATCATATATGCCGGTGTTGTGCCCATTTTCGACCCCCTGCCAAATTATTACCCCTCTCATTGAAATCGCTACCTGATTGCCTAATCCTAACCCCTCCCCCACACCTAACCCTAAACCTACCAATACTAGGGGGTAATAACAGGGGAAATGGGCACAAAAGGGGCCTGTATAAAGCCGGTTTAGCTGGCTACAGGTAAGTTTCAGTTTAGTTTGTAATCCTGGGTTTTAGGTACAAGAAAGTGGCTTGGCTTTTACGGCAAAGTACCTGCTCCGGGGCAGGTTATGTTCTGAGTTAGAGATCAAATGAAATGCAATCGGTGAGCAAAGTGACACATGTGACACAAAAAAGTCACTCCCCAGTCTCTCTTCCTACAAATGAAAGGTCACTATGAAGTACCTTTAAAAAAAAAATTCCCAAAATTGTCTGGCTTTAATGATAATTACAATTTGCATATGATTTATATAATTATAATATGATTTATAAATTATTACCCAATTAATATAAAGCATTTGTTTTATTAATATTAATATATCAGATCATTGAAATCGCTTTAATATGGCCATGTGACCTTACATGTTTGTCTCTATCACTATATATTATCCTATATAAACAAATCCAAGTTTACTTGTGACCCTGATAGAGCAAGATAATTTCCTTTATTTGTCCCTTTCATGGACAAGTACTTCAGTGGAAATGTGTTTAACCATATTCTATCTCTTAACTTTAACAAAATAGTTTTGAATCTCGCTGGCTCTCTCGCCAACTTGCTCTGTGTTGTATTGGCTGTTCGCCGCTAGGTCACACATTCATGGCACGGCTCCATTAATAATCAAGCCTGAGTTGCAGAGAAAGGATGATCAGTCATGGTACCAACAAAGCCAGATTGGAGTGGTTTGGTTTTGTCAACTCAAAACTTATCCTATAACTCTGAATTTGTTAATCTACCACATGGTACAGGCCCCTGGACTACTTTCGTGTGTCTTGTATCACTCCGCCATCTCTCTCTCTTTCTCTCTCTCTGGTCATGCAAGCACAAATTAGAATAATTAATAAGGCTTTATCTTTCGACTTGTAACGGCTAATAACTTTGTTACATTGGCTTCGCAGTACGCAAGTATTACTTTTACAGTGAACATAAAACTTTTGATAATTAGATACTCAGGGGTCCCCAGAGCCACGAACCGGTAAGACACAAGAAGATCGATGAGAGAGACTTTAAATTAAGGAATTTCCGGATGACTATGTTTTTTAGGCTATATTCATAATAATATACATTTGTATTTTAATAGCCTATTATTAAATATTCTTGCTAAATTAGCCTAATTGTTTTCTACATATTTGGGCTATTTTTCTTTGTGATGTTAATCTTACAAGTAACTAAATAATTGAAATAAAGTAATTTCCATTGCCGTGTATTTATTTACTATAGCACGTAATAAGCTAGATAATGTGCACTGTCTGAAAATAAACCATTTCAGGATGATAATGACAGACTGACCGTACATTAAAATAATGTTTTTCATTTATAATTCTCTACTTAACTTCATGTTTCTGTATTCATTTCACATTTAATTAACATTATTTCTGCTATATTTATCTGGCAAAATCCATGTATGCGCCTGTAAGGCACCCTTTCGTATCACCCAAAAATATGTTCAAGGTACGCAGCTCACTAGGTTTTGAGACACAACAGGCTTCTGAAAATCAGACATACATTGTATGAATCTCCAACATAACCAACTGACCAACAGCAAATGTAACTGACGACTTGAATCAGACTGCGTTTTTGTGATGCTTGTCATTTGGCTGATGTAGCCTAGTTTATTTTTAAAAAATTACCATAACCACTTACCATTTTGGATTGGTAAAATGCATCCTGCACTTGAATATAGAGTCCTCTTGTGCGCGTTCATCCGTGTTCACATGTTCTTATAAATAAAATCCACATGGGAAATGTATTTACATACTTCAAAGAGTCACAGCAAAGGGTCCTAAACTGCAGTCATTCATCATAAGACACCTGCCAGTCAAATCTAAGAGGTCTTCACTGACAAACACAGCTGTCCTTTGCTGGAAATAATGTCAGAAGATGTTTCGTGAAGTCAGACTTAACGTGTGTGTTTGCCCTGGATGAGCAGAAGTATGTAAGATCCCTCCACTTCAGCTACGAGACTCCGCAGACGCAACATCATCTCCAGCCGGATTCATCCACATCAAGCGCAGTGTTCATTATAAACGCTGTTTCATATGCTGCTGCTATGTGACGCTGATCGTTGATCCACGCTGATCCACGAGCATCCCGCATCTCGAGCCATCCACACTGTTTTCTGCAGTTAATGTGCCCTGTTAAATCGTTTTGTCTACATAATGCTGGATAGCGGCTCGGCTGAGACTGATGGAAAACACGGAGTGGATGCAGCATGTGGAGCAGATGTGTGGGATTAAAGAGCTGCTCACGCGCGCGCCACTTAACTCTGTTCACCTGCATGGACGATACCAAAACGTCATACTCATATACATGCTAAGTAGACAGAATTACTTACAGACTTAATATTGCCAGCGGCTATTTGCACTAAATGTACTGTTACTTTCACTTAGTGTAAATAGAATCCAGTGCACTAAGTGCAAATAGAAATGAATTATATTTACACGAAAGAAACAGTATTTTCTTAGCCATATGCTATTTACACTAAGTGCAAATAGTGATAGATTCTATTTATTTACACTATGTAAAAACAGCAGTATTTTCCTTGCAATACGCCTAATATTAGTTAGATATTAAGTATAAAGTATTAAGTAGCCTAGACATTGTGCTTAAAGGGGTCATGACATGAGAAATCAAATTTGCCTTGATCTTTTGGCATATAAGATATAATTGTGTCATTAAAACATCCTGCAAGTTTCATAGCTTAAAACGTCCTCCTCATTAAGGACAAAGCATTTATTAAATCAAGCGCCTAAAAACGGCTTGTTTTGGATCTGATGGGCAAGGTGACGTCACCTGGGCACAAACATTTGCATAAACACCGCCTCCAGAGCGACGAATAGTTATCTTCTCACCCACTGGTGTTCACTACCTTAACAACTGACTTAATTACGCTGAAAGCAAGTGTCGCGTCAAATGCAAATTACAATCACTGCCGCTATCTTGTCTACAATGGATACAGAAACATTTGTTGATACATGAAGCGGTACTAAATCTGACCAGCTGCATCACAAACCATAAGTAAATGAGTTCATAATGCTTTGTCTGGAAATGACTGTTTTATTTTTGATCATGTTGTCAAAACACTCATGCAATAGAGAGGGGCGTTGACAGTGTTTCCTATGCAATGATGTCAGCCAATCATAACAGTGGCCGATTCCTGACAAGGATTCACACAAAAATGAAAATTCTGTCATTAATTACTCACCCTCATGTTGTTCCAAACCAAGAACGCAAGACCTCCGTTCATCTTCGGAACATAAATTAAGATATTTTTGATGGAATCTGAGAGCTCTCTGACCCTCCCATAGACAGCAAGTGTCCTTACACGATCAAGGTCCAGAAACATAGCAAGGAGATCGATAAAATAATCCATGTGACATCAGTGGTTCAAATGTAATTTTACGAAGCTACGAGAATACTTTTTGTGAGCAAAAAAAAAAAAAAAAAGACTTTATTCAACAATTCATCTCCTCCGCGTGCCATTTTGGAGAGTATCCACTAAGCGTAAACAGCGTTTGCTATTCTGTGTCTGTTTTCATTTTTGGGTGAACTAACCCTTTAAAGGGCATGCCCCTAAAAAATCAGCTCGTTTTAGAGAGAAGGTCAGAATAAGGGTTGAAACTATTCATTAAAAGTAATCATTAATAATCAAATAATCATTAATAAACATTATAAGTTTACCTCAAGGAACATATTACAGGTGCATCTCAATAAATTAGAATGTTGTGAAAAAGTTATTTTTTTTCTTGTAACTTATTTCAAAAAGTGAAACTTTCATATATTTTAGATTCATTACATGTAAAGTAAAACATTTAAAAAAATGTTTTAATTTTGAGGATTAGAGCTTATAGCTCATGAAAGTCAAAAATCAGTATCTCAAAATATTAGAATATTTACATTTGAGTTTCAATTAATGACCATCCATACAGTATACATTCCGGGTATCTCTTGTTCTTTGAAACCACAATAATGGAGAAGACTGCTGACTTGGCAATGATCCAGAAGACGAACATTGATGCCCTCCACAAAGAGGGTAAGTCACAGAAGGTCATTACTGAAAGGTGTGGCTGTTTACAGAGTGCTGTATCAAAGCATAATAAATGCAAAGTTGACTGGAAGGAAGAATCTGGGTAGGAAAAGGTGCACAAGCAACAGGGATGACCGAAAGCTTGAGAATACAGTCAAGCAAAGCTGATTCAAACACTTGGGAGAGCTTCACAAGGAGTGGACTGAAGCTGGAGTCAGTGCATCAAGAGTCACCACGCTCAGACGTCTTCAGGAAAAGGGCTACCAAGCCACTTCTGAACCAGAGAAAACGTCAGAAGCATCTTACCTGGGCTGTGGAGAAAAAGACCGGACTGTTGCTCAGTGGTCCAAAGTCCTCTTTTCAGATGAAAGTAAATTTTGCTTCCTTCTGCTGACAAGCTTTATGGAGATGCTGATTTCATTTTCCAGCAGGACTTGGCATATGCCCACACTGCCAAAGGTACCAAAAGTTGGTTCAATGACCATGGTGTTACTGTGCTTGATTGGCCAGCAAACTCGCCTGACCTGAACCCCGTAGAGAATCTATGGGGTATTGTCAAGAGGAAGATGAGAGACACCAGACCCAACAATGCAGATGAGCTGAAGGCCACTGTCAAAGAAACCTGGGCTTCCATACCACCTCAGCAGTGCCACAAACTGATCACCTCCATGGCACGCCGAATTGAGGCAGTAATTAAAGCAAAAGGAGCCCCTACCAAGTATTGAGTACATATACAGTAAATTAACATACTTTCCAGAAGGCCAACAATTCACAAAAAAAAAAAAATTATTGGTCTTATGAAGTATTATAATTTGTTGAGATGTTAAATGTGAGCCTAAATCATCACAATTAAAAGAACCAAAGACTTAAACTACTTCAGTCTGTGTGCATTGAATTTATTTAATACACGAGTTTCACAATTTGAGTTGAATTACTGAAATAAATTAACTTTTCCACGACATTCTAATTTATTGAGATGCACCTGTAAAATAATAAAAAACAAATCCATGTCATGACCCCTTTAAGATTATGTCCATTTCTAGTCTAGTAGTTAATATGACATGTTTTATAGAAGTGAAAGGAATAGTACTCCCAACACTGTAAAAATGAAGAGACTTGAGGCACCATCTGGAGTAGACTGACACACTGGTGTAACCTTCTGGAGAACCTATATGCAACTTTACAGATTACATGAGGAACCATTGGCAGTCTTTAGAGTTCTTACAGGAATTTATTAGTTCCATTTATAACTGCTCTTTTTAAAGGGTTCCGATAGAGGTTCTTCTAACGTTTTTGTTTATTTTCAAGTATATTTTTCTTTAAGAAAAAAAAAATCATGTTGCTTCAAATCTGTATTGTATTGCTTCCCTAAAACAGGAATGGAGAAAATGTGCAGGATCTCCAAGCTGCTTTCTTCCATACAGAGAATATGAAAGGGAACTGCAACCACTGACCTCCAAAAACAAACTGACACCTCTAAAAATCTTCTGAATCCATACAATAGCTTGGTGTGTTGAACAGCCTGAAATTTAAAACAATAGATCTCATTCACTAACCATGCATATGCACAAATTTGTGTATAAAATCAGCATACAAACATTTTCAAGAACAAAATATGACTCATCCATAACTTTAGTCCCTATTTTTTTCTATATATATATATACTGTATATATATATATATATATGAACAACTAAGAAGACACATGCAAAAATCATATACTCTTGGAGGCTTAAATGTGATTAAATATTTCATCTTTAATAAATTTCATCATACATTGATGTGTTATACCCTGAGCTGCGATCGTTCCTCTGCATGACCCTCTGAATTCTCCAAATTCATTAACATTAGAACCAGGTTAAAAACGTTTGTGCATACATGAATTGGCCAAAAAAAGTGAGAAGTTCTTCTGTGTATAAATAAGAAATAATCCATTCAATTATTAATGAATGAGACACATTATGCCTATAAATCTATAGATTTCTGATTTCACTTGCACTCCACATCACCCAAATTTGACGTCAATGGCATCAAATGCTGTTGCATCTTGTGAATATTATTAAATATTCACTTTTGCAATGTGTATCTTGATGAATGAAACTTGAGAGCTGTGAGGATGAGTAAATGTTTTTTTTTTTTTTCTTTTTTTGACCTGGTCGTTCATTTCTTTTTCAAGATTTGGCAAGATTGATGATGACTGAATTTTCATTTTTGGATCAACTATTCCTTTAGAACGTGTCTAGGCAAGCATGCTTTATTTATGGCACAGCAGGGATCATTTTATTCACAGAGGACGAGTTTTGCATTTTGAAGTCTTAAAGGCATGTTCTAGAAGCATCACATCTGATCATGTCCGTTTTTTAATATCCATTTTGCACCTCACTCATAAGATTGCATTACACCGTAAGCCAAAGATATCAAGATATTTCTACAGTACCACTGAAATCGGACCCTAATTCTAAACCTAAAGTAACCTGGAGAATTTTTTTATGATTCATCCATCATATACAGGTATTCACTTCTATGACATTTTGAAGGTTTATTTGAAGCTGTCACCTTCAGTGTACATTAATAATCGCTATATGGGTTGTTCAGTGGCTTTCCTCTCTGTTGCACCTTTAAATTCCACGAGTTTAGGAGGAAATAGGTCACCCAGATAACCCAAGGAACTGATGTGCCTGGCCTCATAGCGGTAACTTGGTAGCTCTAGCCACACTCACATTATTCCCTCTCTGCATGTCGAGTCCTCGCACAACTGCATCATGTGACCCTTGGTTCTTCTACAGGACTGACATTCTTGTTCTTGATTACTTGATAAACAGGAAGTGGCATAATGAGGTTGAATACTGAATACAAAGATGAAAGTAAGAATGGGAGGAACTAAATACATCATCAAATTGCACTAAAAATAATTCAGGGAGCCATACCCATAACAACATTATCCTCTGACTCAGGCCGGTTGATTGGGTCAGTCTGGGATCAGTTTTGATGAGAACATTGTGTCTTATGTTCCAATAAAGCAGACTCAAGCCAAATACAGCTCTAGTTAATATAAAATCAAAACTGAATATATTTATATTCTTTGTACATATCTTATTGTAAACGATTCATCACATTATTCCAACACATGATGTGAAAAAAAACCCAATCATGGTCAGTGGTCACACTAATTAAGAATTCATTCCCTCATTTGTGACCCTGGAGCACAAAACCAGTCTTAAGTAGCACGGGTATATTTGTAACAATAGCCAAAAATATATTGTATGGGTCAAAATTATTGATTTTTCTTTTATGCCAAAAATAATTAGCACATTAAGTAAATATCACATTCCATGAAGATATTTTGTAAGTTTCCTGGTTTTGTGGTCCATGGTCACATTTTAGGTAAATCCTGGTTAAATTGTACTAATTTGTTCCTGTTCCTTAAATTAAGGCTACGATTTAACAAAATTAAAAGTACAACATCTGTGCCTTGTTTACAAACATTAAAATGCGACACTAAATCGCTCATGCACGATTCGCTGAAAAAGTGCCAAAATACATATAAAATATAAAGTCTAAAAGCACAATTAAAAGCAGTGAATGTAACACGTTATTCTCTGCGATGTAGTCATTTGCTGTTGAATCAATTTGGTGGACTGTTTGTGGGGTTTAACGATCATGAGCTCAGCTGTGTGGATCTGAATGATGTTATCGCTCCATCAATATAGAGCTCTTGAAGGAGAGGGAAGGGGATGGGATTGAGAGGCAGGTGTTCATTTGTAAATAGTCAGTTTTTTCCTCCTCTGGGACTGTCTCAAACGAGGTCAGCAGCAAATTGGTGGTGATATTGGGCTATGGTTTGTGAGAATGAGTTGCTGATAGCTGCTACTTTCTTCTCAGAGTAGGTGATGAAGTTCACAGAGGTAAGTGATGAAAACAAAACAGCAGATGGGTTGGTAGAGAAAAGATGAAAGAGTAGCAGCTTGTGGAGGAATAAAAGTGTCTGAGAAAAGAGTCCTGAATTATAATTTTTTTAAGTGCAGGAAACCTATATGAGATTTCCATTTACCATATATATATATATATATATAATTTTTAAATAATTAATTTTAAATCCTATAAAACAAGTACTAGGCTATATTTAACTGTGTTATAGAAGCAAGTATTTCAGTGCATTTCTTCCACAGCCTCACATTCACACTTATGTCCTAGAGACTATAATGTTTGTTCTGGTCTCTCTGACTCTGCCAGCTTGTCTGTCACAACAGCCTAAATATGTACAATAATATGCTGTCAGGGCCTGTCTGGAAACAGCTTCAAAATCTGTGCATCTAATTTAGTATGCCAAGCATGCATCTCCTTCAACCATTTGTAGTTTACTCCATAAGTTGCCAGCAAATTCAGATTTCTTGCCATAATACTCAAGGTAATAGTCTATTATTGTGCGCTGTGAAATCTTAATGTGATCGTAGAAAGTATTATAATCCTTTTTATTATTCACAGATGATGTGTTTTGACCCAGTTTCAGTGTATGTAGCTATAGCTTTCCGAAACTGAATTCAGCCTCCAAGATTTAAAGCAATTATAGGCTACGTAAGTGTTTTTAACCTTGAAAAATCAGTTTCAAAATCATTCTTATAGTACACCGACTTCTAATGAGGACAATGTTTCTTTTCCACGATTCCCCACCAAAAGTCTGTTCTGAGATTATATAAGTTTGGCCAGAGGATACGAAATTCCATGAAAAATGCGTATTGTTTTTTACGGAAGCAACATATGCACGTGTAAAGCAATCTACTTCTTCTTCTTTTTTTTTTTGTCTTTCGACATCCATTTTCATTTCATTTAATTTATGCATTTAGCAGACGCTTTTATCCAAAGCGACTTAGAGTGCATTCAGGCTATACATTTTTTTAATCAGTATGTGTGTTCCCTGGGAATTGAACCCACAACCTTTTGCGCTGCTAACGCAATGCTCTACCACTGAGCCACAGGAACATCCAACAATAAGGTGCATTGCGGCCACCTACTATACTGAAGTGTGGGCCTGAGTCAACTACTTCCTAAATGTCGTGGGAAGTCATGGCCTATTGGTTAGAGAGTCGGACTCGTATCCCAAAGGTTGCAGGTTCGAGTCTCAGGTCCAGCAGGAATTGTAGGTGGGGGGAGTGAATGTACAGCGCTCTCTCCACCCTCAATACCACGACTTAGGTCCCCTTGAGCAAGGCACCGAACCCCCAACTGCTCCCCGGGCGCCGCAGCATAAATGGCTGCCCACTGCTCCGGGTGTGTGTTCACGGTGTGTGTGTGTGTTCACTACTGTGTGTGTGCACTTTGTATGGGTAAATGCAGAGCACAAATTCCGAGTATGGGTCACCATACTTGGCCACATGTCACGTCACTTTCACTAAATAATTACAATAATAATAATAATAAAACCTTTTAAATTCTGTTAATTAAGCCAGTTCTTCTCAAGTAATTTATAAGACTTTCATTATTATCACCATTAAATATTTAAGTCTTTAATGCTAACTTCCATTGTACTTTGTTTTCTAATTTCTTTCTGTAGTGACACAGTATGTGTTCAGCTGATTCAAAGCGATCTACTGTAATTATGACAGTGATATATTTACAACAGTGCATTACACTCATCACTTCAATTTTGAAGTAAGAAGTGTTGGATTATTTCGATCATGATTTTTCTATTTTTTCATTAATAAAAAAATGAAAATGTATTACTTTTTTTATTTTTGTCTATTTAAATTGTTTACAAACTCACCACACAACATTAATGGTCAAAAAATGTACTTTTTTGAAAGCCATCAGTTTTCTGAAAAAAATTACACCTTGCACTTGAAAATAGCACATTCTGTTAGAATTTTACAGTCAAATAAACAAAATATGTGAAAATGACCTATTTTACACTTAGGTCTTAAAGGGTTAACTGTAGGAGGTTCCAAAGCTGCAAAAATGCGCAAAACTACATACATTTGCTTTAAAGAAAGTTTTCGTTTGCTGTACCAAGCATGAGAGTTTGGACAAGTTTGAACTGCTTTAGTGCTTAATAATTAATAATTAACGATTAATCGCATCCAAAATAAAAGTTTTTGTATACATGATATATGTGTGTGTACTGTGTATATTTATTATGAATATATAAATACACACACATGCATGTATATATTTAAGAAAACTATGTTATGTTTATATATTAAATATATTTATATATGATATAATTTATATAAATATAAATATATACATGTAAATACATGTAAATATTTTCAATATATATGCTGTATGTCTTTATATATACATAATAAATATACACAGTACACACACATATATTATGTAAACAAAAACTTTTATTTTGGATGTGATTAATCGCGATTAATCGTTTGACAGCACTAAACTGCTGTAGTCTTTAGACCAGGGATCCTCAAATTTGGCTTGCAAGATTCACTTTCCTACAAAGTTTAGCTCCAACCCTGATCAAACTCCCCTACCTGTGACTTTATAATGATCCTGAAGACATTGATTAGCATGCTCAGGTGTGTTTGATTAGGGTTAGAGCTAAAGTCTGCAGGAAAGTGGATCTCGTGAACCAGATTTGAGGATCCCTGCTTTAGACATTTAAAATGGGCAAAAAATGAAACAACGAGACTGGAGATGAACATATTATGCCTGGATCACTAAAATTCCTGTAGGCTGCTCCTTTCCTAGTTGTGTTTGGGCCATACGGAAGCTGAATCAACAAACATTACACTTTGAGAAGTTTGAGCTGTTTGAGGAGCCGCCAACAATGAAACAACGAGACAGAAGATTACCGTTCTATGGGAGTTTCGCACAGTGGACAAGTGTCCGGATGTTTCTCTACGCCATTTGTTATTCAGCCGTGTTTTAACTACACGGGATTGGAACGCTGTAACTGTGAGTGAGTTTTGTCTTGTCTTGGGCAGACCACAAATCCACTGACTGTGTGTCAGACTAGGCCTTTGAACAGTTCATTCTTCCTCCTCAATGAAGCCGCCTAATCTCCATCGGCTCTCGAAAAAGATGAGTTTAGTGGACATCTAACCCACACCGCAACCAGACACACACAAACATCAATCATCTTTCTTTTGAACCCTACATTTAAGGACACAAACATTCAAATGAGTTATCTGAACTGTTGAAAGAGTCATCCCAGCAGGCACACAACGTCATTAAGACGTTGATATTTGGTTAAATTTTGGTTGCGACGTCGGGTGACCAAAATTCAATGTAAATCCAACGTCTAATGTCAATGTTAAATTGATGTCCAATACCGACGTTAGCGGACGTTGAGATTTTGTTGTTTTTAGGTTGTGTAACCAAAATCCAACGTTAAGTCAATGTCAAATTGACGTCAAATATTGACGTCAACCCGATTTTCATTTTCAACCAAAATGCAACGTCTGTCTGACGTCATGTCCAACGTCAACCTGACGTTACATAGACGTCTGGTGCATGCTGGGATGGGTTGATGTGTTATGTTGAGTTGATGATTATCTTACATTATGTTTACATTATGGCCTTTAAAGGAACACTCCACTTTTTTAAAAAAATATGCTAATTTTACAACTCCCCAAGAGTTAAACAGTTGAGTTTTACCATTTTCGAATCCATTCAGCTGATCTCCGGGTCTGGCGGTAGCACTTTTAGCATAGCTTAGCATAGATCATTGAATCGGATTAGATGGTTAGCATCTCACTCAAAAATGTAGTTACATCGTGTACTAAGACGGAAAATGAAAAGTTGTGATTTTCTAGGCTTATATGGCTAGGAACTATACTCTCATTCCGGCGTAATAATCAAGGAACTTTGCTGCCGTACCATGGGTTATTACACAGCACCTGAAAGTAGTCCCCAGCTAGATAACTATAGCTGGGGACTACTTTCAGGCACTGCGTAATATTATTATTACGCTGGAATGAGAGTATAGTTCCTAGCCATATCGGCCTAGAAAATCGCAACTTTTCATTTTCTGTAAGTCTTAGTACACGATGTAACTACAGAAGAGTCAAGTTTTAAATTTAAGTTAAGTGTTTAACACTTGGGGAGTTTGAAAATGAGCCTATTTTCAAAAAAAGTGGAGTGTTCCTTTAAATGAATGAATGAATGAGGTATTTATTCATTCATTTGAACTGAAAAATACTTGATGCATTGACAAATACTGTGAATGCATATTTACAAATATTGTTTTGATCTCTTGATTTACTATTGATAATTCCTGTATATTTTTCTCCCTCTTTTGAAAGATTACTGTGATCCATTGATGCCGTCTTGTATGATAATTTATTTCATGAGATGAGTTTTTAGTGATTTGTTTGTTGGTGTGTACTTTGATATGCTTTGAATAAGCAAGGTAAATGGTATAAAAAAGAAATGAGTCCAACTTTATTTTAAATTAAAAGGACATTTATACAATTGTAAAAGTGCTGGTTTTGTTTTATTTTGTACTGTTCTGTGAAAGGTGATTGATTCAACGGGCATAGCTAGGATCACTACCGTCACAGAAAATGGCATCCGAACAGGGACTGGAAGACTTGAAAACTTGAAGCAAAGTGATGACCCTCATCTTGATAAATACTTTTTGTTTGCTTTAGAAAATGAACTGAACTCAAGTGCAAACCCCGTTATGAGGTACAAATTGTTTTGAACTTTCTCACTTTGTGCTGGAAACCTTTGAAGTTTATTCATTATTTTATATGCACGTAATTGTTGAAGTAAAGGTGATGAACTAAACTGATGTAAACTAAAACTTGTATAACTAAGTGTGGTTACCAGATTTTGTGAATTGTTTTAGAAACCAACTCCAGTCTTTGAATTTGTGGTCTTAAGCTTCAGTAACCAAAGTGTTAAGTAATCAGTAACCAAAGAGTGTGTAATCTCAGTTGTGAACTGTGTTATCACAAGTGATTGGTATTATTGTGAAGTGAATAATTGTTTATTTGTTTTTCATTTCATGTATTGACAACATATACAATCAGGGGCGTAGAATTGGGGGGGACGCTAGGGACATGTCTCTACCAATATCCAGCCACTACCAAACTGTCCCTAGCAATATTTTGATCAAATAATTAAATATATGTATATGTTTTTGTCATTTCAGACACATCTGAAACGTCATATCATTGATATTACCTAACAAGTTAAAGTAAATACGTTAAAAGACTGCGCGCTCTCAAGGACGTGCATTTAATACATGTGCGGAATGTAGTCCGGACGAGAAGTGCAGCCGCGTTTAGAACTCACAGGTATTGCACCCAATTCAAGACAGCAGTCTAAAACAGTTAATATAAAAGCCCACTTCAGAAATGAACAAAGTTGCAACGATGAGTTTGAAGTGGTGTTTGTTTGACAAAACAGAGCAAACGGAAAGAGAATGCGCGATCTATGGCTATTATTAGCTCCCTATATAAAGCATACAGACAGAAAGACAAACGTTGTGTGGAAAGATACACAATATTTCAGCCTAGGATAAAGTCATGAACATCAACAATTATTTAGGACAAATATAATGTTATTTTTCAAAGATTTTATCATAAAACAAACAACAGACTGAAACCGAGACTGATCAAACGGTAAAGACAATGAAGTTTTTAATAACAGATGAACTCCAAAAAGTTAAAATCATTGACATCAAATATTTGTTTCACGGTAGAGCAACTTCAACAAGAGGTATAAGACATCAAAACCAGCAAAACTAAAAAAAACAAACAATGAATTCGCTAAAGATTTCTTGCGTTGGACCTTTCAGTTTGAACGTCTTAGTGATAAAGTAAATGAGCTGCCAGTGGGTACAGAACACAATAATCTTCACAATCAGGATGGTTTTCTCCGGTAGTCCTAGTCCTGAAAAAAAAAAATCACAGCTTCGATTCTGCATTGATTATCACAAGTTAAATGCTATTACGGACAGCGATGCATACCTACTGCCAAATCTGGATGAAATCTTGGAATCGCTTTCAGGATCTGCTATCTTTTCCACTCCAGACCTTAACAGTGGGTACTGTCAAATTACTGTGGATGCTTCCAGTAAAGCAAAGACTGCCTTTACTACCCCTGCTGGGCTATTTCAATGTAATGCCCTTTGGACTTAAAAATGCCCCAGCCACTTTTCAACACCTTATGGAGACTGTCTTGGGAGAGCTACGTGGAAGTTTTTGCTTTGTATTCCCTGTTTGTTGTTATATGTTAGAGTTCTCCCTTTCCTATTTTTCTCCTTTACATCTCTCCAATCCTATTCTGCTCGCAGGTGATTGAGATGAGTTTTGTTCCCACTTTGTTGCAGTTTGCAGATTTTTGTAAAATAACTTCTATTTTTGCTTTTCAGATAAAAGTGTGGTTTCAGTTTAATATGTTGCAGGTTCATTTATTGGTACTAAATAATTGATAATAAATAATATTGGTGATAATAAGTAATCAAACAATATTGGGCTTGTTATTGAAGCTGCGTTTGCTTATTTGTCTCACGAGAGTTGACAACAGTGGCGTTGTTTGCTGCACCGAGAGTAAGAGTTTTCGTTTGCTGTACAGAGCATGAGAGTTCGGACAAGTTTGAACTGCCCAGAAGTCGTTACATGTTTAAAATGTGCAAAAAAATAAACAACAAGACTGGAGATTACCGAAACGAGTCCCGCTTATGAGTTAAATTAAAAAAGGACATTTATGCAATTGTAAGGGTGCTGGCATTGTGTATTTTGTGCTATTCTGTAAAAGGTGATTCAATTGCATAGCTAGGATCACTACTCATAAACTGTAACAGTATCTCAATGACATAAAAGTAACACTACTAAATAAATAAACTGCTGTATGCTTCGGTTGAATTGAGCTACAGGTTTTTGACAGTGGGACCGGATCAGACTGCATGTAGTTTTCAACACCTCTTTCTGCAGCGGTCACAGCACTAATTCTATTTGAAAATTTAATGCAGCTAACATGTCTGTCAGCATCTGTAAGACGGCTGCAGTTCTCTGTTTACAGCAGCTGGCTGTCAGGCAGTTTGTTCTCATGCTGTCAGCAGCAGTCATGTTGTGCCAGCGCTGCATCCTAATCCCAGCACACTGTGTGACTCATGTACTTCTCTCATAGATCGATAATTTCATCAGTTCACTTTTCCTCCTAAAGCATGATGCAGCTAAGTGGTTAAAGCTCTTAAATTGCCTTTTTAGAAGGGCTATCCAGACTTAAATTCAATAAAGGCATTGGCTGGGTCTGTTACTTAGTCACCATGTTAATGTTAAACCCTAAGGACTTGTGTTAAGATGAGCAACAGCACTGCAATTACACACATCATCTCTCCTCTCAAGTCCTTTGTGGTTGAGACTTACTGTACATTTACATTAAACATTTACATTTAATCATTTAGCAGACGCTTTTATCCAAAGCGACATACAAATGAGGAGAACAATAGAAGCAATCAGACCATCGAGAGAGCAACAGTATACAAGTGCCATGACAAGTCTCAGTTAGTCTAGCACAGTACACGTAGCTAGGATTTTTTTTATTTTATATATATATAAATAGAATAGGTAAGTTTTAGTATTAGTTAGTCAGGTGCTGGCAAAAAAGATGTGTCTTTAAATGTTTTTTGAAAATGGCTAAAGACTCAGCTGTTCGAATTGAGATCGGGAGGTCATTCCACCAGCTGGGCACAGTCCAGGAAAGGGTCCGTGAGAGTGATTTGGTACCTCTTTGGGATGGCACCACAAGACGTCGTTCACTTGCAGAACGCAAGCTTCTGGAGGGCGCATAAGTTTGAACTAGCGAGTTTAGGTATATTGGTGCAGCGCCAGTTGTGGTCTTGTAGGCAAACATCAGTACCTTGAATTTGATGCGAGCGGCTATTTGTAGCCAGTGTATCCTGATGAATAGAGGGGTAACGTGAGCTTTTTTCGGCTCATTAAAGACCACTCTGGCTGCTGAATTCTGGATTAGTTGCAGAGGCTTGATAGTACATGCGGGAAGGCCCGCCAAGAGAGCATTACAATAGTCCAGTCTGGAGAGAACAAGAGCTTGGACAAGGAGTTGTGCGGCTTGCTCTGACAGGAAGGGCCTAATCTTCCTAATGTTATATAAGGCAAATCTGCAGGACCGGGCCGTTGTAGCAATGTGGTCTGTGAAGCTTAACTGATCATCGATCACAACTCCAAGGTTCCTGGCAGTCCTGGAAGGAGTTATGGTTGACGAACCCAGCTGTATAGAGAAGTTGTGGTGAAGTGATGGGTTGGCGGAGAACACGAGCAGTTCTGTCTTAGCAAGATTGAGCTGAAGGTGTTGGTCCATCATCCAGCTAGAAATGTCACTCTGACAGGCTGCAATGCGAGCAGTTACTGTCGGATCATCTGGTTGGAATGAGAAGTAGTACTGTAATAGAGGAATGACATGATTATACAAACATTTAATACAAAGATGTTTCCCTATGGGTTTTCCATTTTTAAAAATAATGGTGCGCCCAAATAGCGTCCTTCGCGTTGCCAGGCGTGAATTCGTGCCTATTCACGTTTTTGCATTTGACTTTGTATGAAATTTTGGCGCACACACACCATAAGAGGCTCAGTGTCTCCAATGTGAAAAAACAAATACAAAAATACATGAGAAATACAAATCAAAAAATAATATAACTAATAAACAATTTAATAATACATAATAATGTACTCATCATTATATATGATTAAAATTAGCCATAGGCATAGCAAAAGTAATAATTTATTCAAATATTTAATATTAATTATGTTCATTGTTTTTAATAATTAAAATTGGATGATATATTCAAATAAATAAATTAGTGCTGTCAAACGATTAATCGCTTTCAAAATAAAAGTTTACATAATGTGTATACTGTGTATATTTGTTATGTATATATAAATACAAACACATGCATGTATATATTTAAGAAAAATATGTTATGTTTATATATAAAATATATTTATATATAATATAATAATATAAATATATAAATGTATATACATGTAAATATTTCAAAATAGCTCACGTGACCCTTCGACTTCGATGCACGCGTAGTCTTTTGCTCTGCTGACTTTGTCAAGTATTTTGTAATCCTGTCAGTAAATTTCGAACCACTTTGCATCGGACTCATCATGAGTGCTTCAACAGTCAAAGGCGATCGGAAAAGGGAGATTGGGCAATCGCCAATAAAGAAAAGATTCAGGGATTCCACCATCTCCAGAGAGGATATCGACGTTGCTATTGCTAACAGTATCAAGTTAGCATTTAAAGATCAGCAAAGCACATTTACATTTATGCATTTAGCAGACGCTTTTATCCAAAGCAACTTACATTGTATTCAAGTTATAGTTTTACATTTTATCAGCTCTTGCTTTCCCTGGGAATCGAACCCATGATCTTGGCGTTGCTAGCGCCATGCTCTACCATTTGAGCTACAGGAAAGCTGTCCAAAAGCACTTTGGATTCGGTTGTGACTTCGGCAATAAGAGATGCTGTGGACTCTGTGCTGATTCCAGCATTACGTAAACTGCGTGAGGACATACAAGCGACTAACAATTCTGTTAAAGAGCTAAGAGAGGAGTTTGAGGCCATGGCTGCCGCGGCGAAGCAGACACGTGACCACGTTGATTCTGTTCAGGCAACTGCACGTGAGGATAGGAGTGCAGTCACGGACTTAAGAAATCAGCTAGAGCGACTCACCGAGAAGATGACGGATATGGAGGATAAAAGCAGAAGAAATAACGTACGACTGGTGGGGTTACCAGAGGGGCTGGAGGGCTCCGATGTGGCTGGTTTCCTCAGAGTTAATCTCTCCAAGTGGATTCCTTCCCTGAAAGGTCGTAACATCGAGATTGACCGGGCACACCGCGTGTATGACGGAGGGAGGGGCTCCGATCGGCCGCGCACTCTCATCTTCCGTGTGCTAAGATGGCATGACAGATCGGAGATTCTGAAAGGTGCTCGGCAGGCTTATCCAGTGAAATGCACGCAGGACAATGTCACGCTACTATTTTTTCCTGACTTTAGTCCGGATACAGCCGCCAAGAGAAAAAGCTTGGTTCTGGTTTTGAGGTCGATGACGGCGCTTGGTCTCCAGCCCTTCCTCGCTTATCCGGCGGTAATTAAGCTACGGCACGGGGGAGAACAGAGAAGCTTCAATTCTCTTCAGAAAACGGAGGATTTTGTCAGCTCCCTGTCACAGAATGGGACATTTGCTGCGGATCCACAGGGCAGCGGGAGGGCGGCAGCCCCCCTCTCTTCAGCCCGGCGGGAGGGACTTGGTGGCCGGGATGGAGGAGATGCCGGCTGCCCGGAAGAAGATGGTGGCGGGAGGGATATGGATGCTCGCTAGATCTCTTTTTTTCTTCTTTCCTCTCTCCTCCTGGGATAGTGTTTATATTTATTCGATGCAATTGTCCCTTTGCTGGTAAGACTAACCCCCCCTTTTTTCTTTCTTTTTTTCTGGAGGGGACTAATGGAGAGCAGGTTTCATTACAATAATGTTTTGTTTCTGTGAGCCTTTTGAGGGGCTCGTTTTGCGCTGAAGTGGATCGGTCACGGATCATCACAAATCATCACCTATGTTCTTGGTAACGTGCGGCCTGAGTTTTTTTTGTCTATAGTTGTTGGTCATCTCTGTCTGTGTTGCTTTTACAGATACTCATGCTTTTATTTACTTTACCTTGTTTCTAAGGGGATTTTTCATCTAGGTGGCTTGATATCTAGAACACACACTAACCTTTACATGTCATTTACAGAATGGGAGTGCTTTTACTTCTCTTCATTTATTGAATACAATTTTGGGATTATAAATATTTAATGTATATTCTAAATATTTTATTACTGAATGTGACTGGCTTAAATTCTGCTGTTAAACGAACCTGTGTGTTAGAATATTTACACCGTAAATCTATTTCTGGTGCCCTGATATGTAACGCTGCGTCATCAGGTTTTTTTTTTCTTCATTTGTTTTGGGAATGTCCTGTTGTCATGGATCTATGGATGCATGTAAACCTGGTTTTATCCTCCTCACTACGGACTAATTGTTTTGCTAATACCAGTGTGTGTCTTCTTGATGTTGATTCTGGTCTCTCTATAAGCTTAATACAAAGGAGAAGGCTGTTTGCTGGTTTTGTGGCTGCGAGGAGGACATGCAGAGCTGGTGTGCGCCGCACGTGTGTGGAGAGGCATATTGGATTGCATATTATTATTACTTTATTTCTATTTTTTTCTCTAACATACGTGATTATATAAAGGAAGGACCTGTTTTGTTGTTACTTTTTCCCTCCCTCTCTCTCTCCCCTTTGATTGGACCTTTAAAATATGGAGTATGTTTCTGTTGTTTAGTTTTGTCTGGATGTTATGTTGTGATGTTGTGTGTGAAATTTAAAAAAAAAATGTTGATAGAGAAATATTTTCTAAATATTTACTGTATGTGTGTATTTATATATACAGTACATAAGAAATATGTAGTACACATACATATATTATGTAAACAAAAACTTTTATTTTGGATGTGATTAATGACGACTAATCGTTTGACAGCTCTAAAATAAATATTAAAATTAAATAATATGAATAATGAAAAATGTTTAAAAATATATAACTATTTTGTAAACAAGTAATAAATATTATTATTAATTAATTTAAAATAAAACTGCAATAAAGTGATGATTAATAAGATGTTATTCATTACATGCCCTTAGGTGTAACACCCTCAGAAGGCATCAGATGGGTATTTTTTTAGAGTGCATGAGAGCATGATGATTGCGGTTGCACTTGATAATTGTCACCATAGCACACTAGCTGTTAGGAGAGCTCTGAGCTGCCGGCGGTGCTGAGACAAGAGCACATTAATTACAGCCAGGCTTTATCCTCAGGGCTTCTCACTCACCGTCTCCATGAGTCAAGACTCTGACACTTCCACACAGCCAACAAAGAGACAGAGCAGTGGTTTTTCCAGCGCTGAACAAAGACGCATGAAGATCTCCTCTGCTCTCAAGTGCTGTGAGGTTATTTTAATGTCATGCCTGGAGGGTGTGTGTTCAAGGAGTTAAAAATTCTGGATTAATGTGGTGGAACAGGCTTCTGCTGCTGGGATGTGGAGTCCTCCACGCTCGCTGGCAGATTAAATATTGAGAAGATTAGGAGAAAAAGCTGAAATCTAAGCATTTAGGCTTAATTACGCAGAATGTTTCATGTGCATTGAATGACTTAAACAGTAAAGAATATAATCACCCAGCAGAAAATACTAAATTGTTGAAATACTCCTATGTTCTCATAATGATGTTTAAATGCGTTTTGCACTTAATTTGTTCTGTTGCATGCTTATATTACGCAACACTTGATGCTATTATGAAGCTTAGACACCTGATGCTGGACAGCAGCCCCATGTGCTTTAAGAAGATTTAAATATGATGTGTTTCTCTGGAGATTTCATTTTATACCACACAAGCTGCTCCAGAAACGTCATCACATGGATCTCTTTACTGCCCTGTTATGAGATTCAGTTACTCATTTGGGCCTGAAATATGATGCATGATGCATCATATTTGATGCTCATATTTTAGCATGATTTTTCTAAAAACTATGTATAATAACGTAAACCTAAGTTATTTCAGTCTGGTAGTAGTAGTAGTAAGTAGTAGTAAATTTATTGTCACATACACAATCATACAAAGTACAATCAGCAGTGAAATTCTTTGATTTTTAAGGAAATAAATGTAGCAAACATGAGGAAAGAGACGAGTATGATAAAAAAAACAACCCCCAGACTATACTCCTTTAGGGAGTAAGTAAGTGTTAAGTGGTAAGTGTTTATCTTGAAATATTAATAACAGTTTTAATAATTCAAATTATTCCTACATTTACTTTATAAAAATAATTAATTTCACAGCAAAATTGTACTTTTACTTGTTAGAAATGAATGAATGAATGAATGAATGAATTCAGTCAGATGACATATGGCGTGTACATTTGCAAGAAAAAGTAAGTTAACCATTTTCAAATTTCTGGTTTTCTACATATATTGGTCATGAAATTTGATTTGATTTTCACTCATTAAACATACAAAGTGATGGTGGAAAAGGTAAGTGAAACACTTGGCTTCTGGTGTCACTAAATTGAAGAGTCCAATCAATGAAATGAGAATAAAGGTGTGGTTTAGAGCTAAACAGACTTATATGAACACCCAAACAGCATCAGTGTGCTATTCACAAGCAGCATTAACTGATGTGAGCCATGCCTCGATAAAAGACATCTCAGAAGACCTACGATCAAGAGTTGTTGATATGCATGTTGCTGGAAAAGGTTACAGAGTAATCTCAAAGACTTTAGATATTCATCAGTCAACTATGGAGACGATATGGTACTGTGGCTACTTTCCTTAGAAGTGGGCACTCAGCAAAGATCTCTCCAAAGGTACAATGCAGAATGCTCAATGAGGTCAAAATAACATTAGAGTAACAGCTAAAGACTTGAAGGATTCATTGAAGCTGGTTAACATCTCCATTCATGTGTCAACCATGCTTAAAACATTGAACAGGCATGGTAACCATATGGACACCATGAATTGCTCTCCAAACAAAACATTGCAGCATGCCTAAAGTTTGCCAAAGACCACCTTGACACTCCACAACTAAATTTCTAGTGGACAAATAGAATTGTTTGAGAAGAACATGCAGCGCTGTTTATGGCGTAAAAAGAAAACAGCGTACCAACATGAAAACATCTTCCCAACAGTAAAGCATCAGGATTTGGGTCTGCTTTGCTGCCTCTGGACATTGACTACTTGCCATTGTGGAGGGGAAAATGAATTCCCAAGTTTATCAGGATATCCTACAGGATAATCTCAAGGTGGCTCTCTGCAAGTTGAAGCTCAGAAGAAGTTGGGTGATGCATCAGGATAATAACCCTAAAGATTGAAGTAAATCTTATCATAATATCCATCTTTTGGAGTGGCCCAAACAAGCCCAGACCTCAACCCAATAGAGATGCTGTGTAAAGACCTCAAGAGAGCCATTTACACCAGACATCCTAAGAATATGGGGGAGCTGAAGAAGAACGGTCCAAAATTACTCCTGGATGTTGTGCTGGTCTAATAGCTACATGAGGTGGTTGCTTGAGGTTTTTGCTGCCAAGGGTGGTTCAACTAGTTATTCAAGCACTGTTTCACTTAATTTTTCCACCATCATTTTGTGTGTTTAATGGGTGTGTTCGATAAAGACATGAAAGATCATGATTGTGTTTTATCAGCTTAGAAATATCGTGTTTGTTGATATTTGTGACTTTGGTGAAGATCAGATAACATTTCATGACCAATTTAAGCAGAAAACTGTAAATAGTTCACTTACTTTTTCTTTCCACTGTAGAAGTTTTGACCATGTTGATAATTTAGAGGCCTTAGAAACGTATGTATTAAGATTAACTGCTAATTTCTAAACACATTATAAACTTGGTCTTTGCTGTTTTAGCCGGTCCCCCAAAACCCACCTAAAACCAGACAGACATGTTCTGTCTTTTTTCAAGGCACCGAGGTATAAAACATTTTAGAAAGTAGGCCACAAAGAATAGTCAATTAGATTTGTTTTTAATCCATTATTTTAATGCATTAAAGTGCAAAGATGATGGATGGTGACATGAAAATGAGGCCCAGCATTTTAAATAGTGCTTTATATTGAAATAAAAAAAGACTTTCTACAGGCCAATGAGTATGTGCTTGTGCGTATGACTCAAACATTAGGCTATATGTAGAAACGTGCACTCATGGCTTTTTTCCTCAGAATTACTAGTTTATTTCTGTGTTTGGCTCTTAGAAAACAAAGTCAGAACTCTGAGATATAAACTCAGAATTGTGGGATTAAAAGTCATAACTTGTTTATATTTTTTATTCCATAGATGAAATAAGCTTCTAGCCTATTCAAAACACTGCAAGGTCTTGAAATGTGTTTTTATCCCCGAATTACAATTACCCTCAAATAATGCTTCTTTCACTCAAAAGCTGAGGTGCATACGCTCCAAACATTTAATGAACACAAGTTGACAAAAAGATTGAATCCAAGTCGATTTGTTGATAAAATAGCACAATGAGAGATTTACAAGTGATTTTTGGAAGTCATTTTTGACTGGGAGCACCATTAAGTATTTAACCAAATTTCAGCACAGCACAACGGTTAATAGTTCCTCTAAAACTCGAAGCCCGCGTTTTTACAATGCTTCGAGACAAAGATGTCCGTCTAGCGTGTTTACATAGAAAATAATGGGGAAAAAAACGAGTTCTGTGTGAACGATCCTACCTGTGACTTTAGGAGCAGCGCTGTCTGATTCACACTCTTTTTGGTCGCTTTCTTTTGTACTCAGATATAAAGCTGGGAAAGAGTACTGCCAACGTAACGTGTGTTTTTAAGCTAAAAGACGCCAGTTGTGAACTTGTGATTTCAGTTGTTTGATGATTAGTCTTTTTAAAAGAGCAATCCTGCACTAAACATGTTAACCACACGGTGTCAGTGTTTCGTAACAAATAACCTCCGCACGGTAAGTGATTCGTGACTTCAATAATTCTTATTTGAAAAAGGATACTTTAATTACATAAAGTTGACAGTTTATATGAGCATTTTAATGGAATGAATGAACATCGACAGAGACAGGGTCACATTACATTTATTACATTTGGAAATAAATACATGCACCATAAACATGCTGAGTTAAATCTGTGTAAAGAGCATGTATAAAACTACCAAATTCTCCCCGTATCTTCATGGCATATTGGGGTTAGTTTGTGTATCAATTGACCCACTAAAGAATATCCTGTCATACAGTTCTATGGTTCCTATAATGTTTGTCCAGTACACAGTATAGTACATTACCAATGCCATACAAAGCACATAAACAGTCTATGATGCGCTAATGCTAAATGGCTAAATCTGACATGGCTTTAATAGTTCTTCATTAATCAAACATATCAGAGTGCTTCACAAACAAACACTGAATCTGTTTCTATGAGAAGGTTTCAGGGGCCTATTACCCAAGCTAAAACAAAATAAATAAATCAGTTTTATAAAGATTTAATTAAAATGGATGGTAAGCAGATAAAAACTATGAATGAAATCTATATATCACAACGAGGAGTGTGATATCTTGGCTTTATCATTTGGTGTTTTCATTAGCATGTCAAATAAACACAAGGAAAAGTGACTTTGTCCCTTCACAGCACGACTAAACACAGCAGAATAAATGTAAAAACATGTCAAACTCTACTGCAAACCGCCACTCGATCTGAACCGAATGAGGAAAACGAGGTAATATAACTTTCACAGTGACAAAAGAGTACACCATCTAGATAAACCACTACAAAACAGAACATTATTGTCCATAATAGGTGATTTCAATTCATCTCATGACAGATATTACAGTATCTAGTGTAACTCGTGTTAATATTTAAAAAGATTTTGTCAGGCATGGCTGTCATTCAACTATACAAAACTATCTGAAAAATGTCTCAACTCTGTTGTCATGAACAGCATTGGATTGGTTGGATATCCAGACATGTTTCAGAGTTTGCTAACAACATATGATAAATCTCTCCAGAACTAAATTTCTTTTAAAAAACAAATTGTGTCCAGTAATATAAATTAAACAAAACAAATCACACATACAATCCAACAATCTTAAAAATGTACAAGCAAAAAGATTCATCTGTCCTATTGATGTAAGTTAGATGGATGGGTTTATAAAGGCCATGTCTATTTATATGTCAGCAACATTTAAAATGAAGAGAAGCACTTGGCTTGATTCTACCTAAGATGACACTGATATTTACCCGTAAGGCAATGCTTTTGCCCAAGAGCTTAGTATACTGAATGCTACTCGCTATTCGCATCAGTGGCAGTCTTCCTGAATGTTAGAAATCATGGCAGGATCTGTAAGGTAACATCGCCTCTTTGTAGCTAGAAATATGATTTAATATGAATTAAGAAGTAGTGCTTTGGATGGATAAAAAGATTTGATTGTAATCTAAAGCTGACTCACCATTGAGTGTTAAAGTCTCTGTGTAGTGTAGAGATGAAAGTGTATAAAATAGTAAAGGAAAAGTGTGATAGGTTGAATTTTGTATGCTGCCACTACATAAATATAAAACAAAACAAAAACCAACACTGATTGTTCTAATGGTCTCTGACGTGTGTGATGTACAATGACTCCAGCGGCAAGTGATTTAAAAATAAAGTGAACTGTGGAATGTGGGAGCAGCAGTGCATGCAGATATTCTGGTCCTATGAAACATTAAGGCACCAGAGGTATCAAAAATCTACTTTTTTTTTTTTTTTTTTTTTTTTTTTGAATGTTTTTGTTTGTTTTTTTAATCCCCCCCCCCCCCCCCCCCAAAAAAAAAAAAAGATTTCCAAGTCTTCTAAAGGCAGTTTCTGTGAGTGCATACAACATATCATGGAGGAGACGCAACTGACTGACTTCATGCTTGAGCACCTGTCATCTTCTGCAACAGAGGGATCTGTGAAAGTAGAGACACATCAAGTAGATCATTATTTGATATGACATATCATGGAACAATATGCTATATATGGTAGCTGTAGGAATGAAACTGCATTTTTAGCCTGATTTGCAAAATATATCATCATACTAGAGATTTATTTATTCGGTTTATTAATATTTCTTGTTCAGAAATTTGATCAGTATTGATAATGGATATTTATTAATTTATTTAGCAGACACTTTTATCCAAATATATAAAACACAAGTGATTCATCTTAAATATTTAAATTAGATATTTAATTGTGCATGCTGATTTCCTTTATTTTAACTTTATTTTATTTATATTACTTTTGCCATTATTTAATGTTCACTTAAAGTCTTAAAAAACACTAATAATCTAATAACTGTTCAATTTAATCATCATATCAAAATTTAAATAATAATAAAATCTCAAAATGATTATTAATTTTTCTTACTGTACATTAGAATTTTATGATGCCTAAATTCACTTGTAGCTTTTAGTGTTTTGTTTTATTATTTATGTAGTCAAAATAAGATAAGAACTTCAAAATCAGACATTTACAATCTTTACTAATCTGGGCTTGAGAAGCAAAATTATTATAAAAATGTACAATAGTTGTCTATTATTTAAAAAAAAAAGTATGAAAAATTTTACTTTTTGTAGGTTATCAACTCAGGATACAGGAAGTATTAGATTACGTGCCAATAACACTTCAGTATATGGACCAATTCTCACTATTTAACTAGTTGCTTATTAGCATGCTTATTATTAACATATTGGCTGTTTATTAGTACTTATAAAGCACATATTCTGCATGACCATGTTTATGAGGCAAAAGTTTATTGAGGCAAAAGTCAGGGTTAATGGTTTGTTAATACGAGAATTAGACCTTAAAATAAAGTGTGACTGATTATTTATTCATTCATTCATTTATAAATAAATAAATATTTCATTAACTACTGATTTATTATTGTGAATTTTAATGTATATTTTGCATGAATTGTCCATCTAACACTGTAAAACACTTTAAACCACAAATGCCTGATTAACTTCATTGTTTTGAGTCCTAATCATTTGATTTAATGCCCAGTCTCACCTTGGACAGGTCCACACCCGTGAGTGCATTAATAGACACAGGCAGCTCAGCGAGGAGACGGTTCACCTCCCCGGTCACACGGTTGCTGTCCCCACTCAGAATAACAATCTCATTGGTCCTGGCCAGAGGAGCTGCTACCTTTCCAGCAATCTGTAGGTGACGGACATTAGAAAATCAAAATATGAAATCCAGGCCCATCCTACAATACCCATGTAAAATTCTAGTGGTGATCTCTATCAAGGTATTCCAAATAAATAACATACGAGAAACGTTCATTCACCTTGGGAAGTGCTTCCAGGACGAGTGCAGTCTTGGCGGCATCTCCGTACTGCTGGTAGGCCTCTGCCTTCAGCCTCATTCTCTCGGCCTCGGCCTTCCCTACAGATGAGATAGAGATGGCCTCTGCCTCTCCAACCTTCCTGATCTTCTCTGCCTCGGCCTGAGCAGTCAGCACTTTCTTCAACCTGTTCAGTGTCACGAATATAGCACAATTCATCTTGGTGTGTGTCACAGATCAGTTCCTCAAATACATAATGGATACACGATTAATCAGACATCCTATTTGGGTTTGATGCAACATCTGTGAAACATTATTCTAAAAGTAGAAGAGAAGCACAGATGGACACTAAAAGATTGCAGGTTCAAATCCCACAGGGGACAATCCATCAACTAGCAAGGCACTTTATCACGGTTACACAACAACATGCTGAGGTCATATTTCACCTCAAAATCAAACAATAAAAAACAATTATATTTTTAAAATACTTTTAAGTATATTCCCACCCGAATTCTCATGATCATATTGTCTCCTGAGTGTTTTGTACTTTCCGTTAACCTCGGTGGTGTTTAATTTGTTTTCTCTTTAAAAGTGCAGTGCCACAATATTTCAGTGAACGTTTTTGCACAAAAAAGGATTCCTTTTCTTCAAGCAAAATGTATTTTTATATATTTATTTATATATACAATTATTATTATATATAATAATTAATTATTATTATTATTTATTATATATAGATATTTATATTTGTATATATTTTTATACACTATATATATTTTTATATATTAAAAATGTTAATTATATATTTAGTTTATCATTTATATTTTATTTTATTTGTATTTTATTTATAATGTCTATTTTCTGATTTTATTGTTTTAATAAATGTATTATTTTGTTATTAATAACTTTACTTAAAAATAATTAATACATATAACATTATAATAAAACATTATTGTAATGTATTAAAATATTAATATATTTAGATGATAGATAAGATGAGATAGACAGACAGACAGATAGACAGACGGACAAATGAGACGACCCCCAAAACAGGAAGCCACTGACATTTTTTCCCTACTCATCTTTTCTGACTGTTTTTCACTAGTTTTGCATTTGGCTAGGGTCAGTGTCACTACTGGTAGCATGAGGTGATACCTGGACCCTACAGAGGTTGCACAGGCAGTCCAACTCCTCCAGGATGGCACATCAATACATGCCATTGTCAGAAGGTTTGCTATGTCTCCCAGCACAGTCTCAAGAGCATGGAGGAGATTCCAGGAGACAGGCAGTTACTCTAGGAGAGCTGGACAGGGCCGTAGAAGGTCCTTAACCCATCAGCAGGACCGGTATCTGCTCCTTTGTGCAAGGAGGAACGGGATGAGCACTGCCAGAGCCCTACAAAATGACCTCCAGCAGGCCACTGGTGTGAATGTCTCTGACCAAACAATCAGAAACAAACTTCATGAGGGTGGCCTGAGGGCCCAACGTCCTCTAGTGGGCCCTGTGCTCACTGCCCAGCACCGTGGAGTTCAATTGGCATTTGCCATTAAACACCAGCTCAGTGGTGCCCTGGTCCAGATCTGGGAGGAAATACCCCAGGACACCATCCGTCGTCTCATTAGGAGCATGCCCCAACGTTTTCAGGCATGCACCCAAGCACGTGGGGGCCATACAAACTACTGAGTACCATTTTGAGTTGCTGCAATGAAATTTAAGCAAAATGGACTAGCCTGCTGCATAATTTTTTCACTTTGATTTTCGGGGTGTCTTTGACAAAACGATGTGGCATCCTTTCGTTCCTAACACATTACCCAGTCCATATCAGTATAGATATCCAGCATGATATTTTCTCTATTGAGATCTGATGTGTTTTCAAAGTGTTCCTTTAATTTTTTTGAGCAGTATAGATAGACAGACAGACAGACAGATGATAGATAGATAGATAGATAGATAGATAGATAGATAGATAGATAGATAGCCACACTCACTTGTGTCCTTCAGCCAGCTGCTGCATCTTGTAAGCCTCTGCTTCAGCAGGACGCTTGACCGTCGCTATCAGCTCCTTCTCTGTCCTCTCAATCTCTTTCTCCTCAATGGAGATCTGCTTTTTCCTCTGCACAACCTCGATTTCGATCTCCTCCAATCTGATTTTCTGCTGCTCTTTAGCTGCCTGTAATTCATAGGCCAGCTGAGACTCGGCTTTCTGTGTAGAAGAGAGACACATATCACATGATTACTATCACTGTCATCTGAGACTGATAAATGTGAATGTATAAGCTCACATCCGGCCAGCTAACACGATGACTGTGATTTAAGATCATGGCCCTGGACTGAAATGAAATTTAATCCAACCTTAGTGTTCACTTCTTGATTGAAAGCAGCTTTCTGCAGCTCCAGTTCTCGCTTGGAGTCGGCCATTTTAGTGTCGGCCAAGAACTTCACATCCATCATTTCTTTCTTGCACTCAGCTTCCTGATCAGGGAGGTGGGAGAAAACAGAAGCTAAAGAATGCCACACATCTAATGGATAATCCATTAGCAATAAAACCAGTGAAGCCTGAAGTCTCTTACTCTAATCCCAGCATCCCTCTCTGCCTCGGCCACTCCGATGTCAGCGTCCCTTTGTACAGCCGCTGTCTGAGTTTTTCCAAGAGAGCTCAGGTAGTCCATCTTATCATAGACATCCTGTAAAGAAAAAACAAGTATCACTATTTTATTTAATTTTTTATTACATTTGAATGTTTATTTATTATTATTGTAATTATAATATTTGATTATGACTTAAAATTATATGAAATATATCATACAATGATGTGAAATCTTGTGTGGGTTGTTAACTAAAACTATTTAAATAAATCATTAATTGAAATGAAATAAAATAAAATATTAAATATAAAAAATGTAAAAGCTTTAAAATTAGTAAATGAAAATGAGAAATGTTGCCTTTGTAACTAAGTGAAATCAAGTAAGTTTAAGTTAAAGTATTAAAATTACTAAAACTCTAAACACAAAAAAAATGACAAAAACAATTACTTTTACTAAACATTTTACTATTACAATTACTACAATTTATTTAATAAGTAAATGAATTAATTAAATTATGACTAAATTAAATAGAAATTAACTAAACAAATTTAAATTTAAATAAATAAATCAAAAATGAAAGCTAATTCAAAATATTAATAAATACTATAAGTAGTGCTGTCAAATCGATTAATCGCATCCAAAACCAAAGTTTATTTACATAATATGTGTACTGTGTATATTTTATGTATAAATACACACATGTATATACATTTAAGAAATATTTACATGTATATATAATCATAATGATTTATACTATATATAAATATATATTACATATATTTCTTAAATCTATACATGTCTGTGTGTGTATTTATATTCTACCTATAAATAAACACAGTACAAACATATATTATGTAAACAAAAACATTTATTTTGGATGCGATTAATCGATTTGACAGCACTAACTATAATAGTATTTTATTATTATTATTATTATTTAAGACATCTATCTGTCACGCCTTGATTTAATATTTATTGTACATGTATACTGGTTGAAGGTGTCATATTGAGGTCTAGAATGGAGGCGGGTCACTTCTACACCTTGTCCATGAGTATGATTTTGCATTAAGAAACACACACATCTTACTTTTATAGTGAAGCTGAGGATCTCAATGCCCATCCGGCCCACATCAGGAGCTGCCACCTCCCTCACCAGCCGAGCGAACTCATCTCTGTCCTGGTAGATCTGCTCCACTGTCAATGTGCCTGTCGTAAGAACAGCAACAGAACATCAGCTTCATAGAATCACACACGCAAGCTTTGTATTTTAATGAGGCTACTGTAATTTGTTAGTAATCTATTAACCTAAGATAGAACGCAAATGTCCCTCCAGGGTTTGCAGGACCACAGCCTTGATTTCTATGACAGACTTTCCCAGAAACTGCTCACAGGCAACCGCCAGCAAGTCTTTGTCAGTCATAACCTTGATCTGATGAAAACAAAATCAAGAGATAAACCAGCCCTTCATTTTGCTTTTTGAACTCTTCAAAAATCATGTGAAATAAAAGTTAAAAAAATGTACAACCATTCAAAGGTTTAGAGCCATAACAAAATGTTAGGTAGCCATAACTCCAGTGTTCAGTGTAGGGTTAATAATTAACCATAAAACTTTAATTAAAATAAATAAAAATAAAATATGAAAACAAAACTTTAACTTATTCTGTTTCAGCTACTTTCCAAGGCAACATTTCTCATTTTTTGTATTTTGATATTCAACTCTTGACTATACAGACTATACATTATGTTGTTATTTTTAAACAACATAAACTAATGAAAATGACCAAAAGAACCGCACAAAAAATTACAAAAAAAAAATAAAATAATAATAATAAAACTAATTCAAAATATTAATGAAAACTATAATAGTATCTCAATAACACTAAAATAACATTGCTTCAGTGTCACATGATCCTTCAGAAATAATTCTAAAATGCTGATTTGCTGTTCACAAAACATTACTTATTATTATCAATATTATTATCACCAGTTGTGCTGCTTAATATATCTGTGCTAGTGTTATATATTTTTTTTCAGGATTTTTGATGAATAGAAAGTTCAAAAGAACAGCATGTATTTAAAATATAAATCTTCTGTAACATTATTAATGTATTTACTCTCATTTTACTCCTTACTCCTTTACATCCCTGCTCAATAAAGTATTCATTTCTTTAAAAAAAAACCATTTCTTCCAAACCTTTGAACGATAATCTATACCATAACTTTCAAGACCCAAAAACACTAAGCTGCAATAATGACTGCAACAATGATGCAAATGATGGAAATCTAATGATGGAAAATCTAAAAATAAATGTAATGAAACAACAGTAAATGAGCTCTGAGTGTTTACTTGAGCAACTCCTGTAACTGTAATAGCGACTCCCTCCGCTGTCTCCACGTCTTCACACTTAGGCTGTAGTGTCATAATCTCTAGTGTAATTCTGGGGGGAAAAATACCAAAAGTTAAACACAACCTTTAAGTATAACTAAACAATGCCTAAGGCAAGAAAAACCTGCTTTTCTAAAGCTAGTTAGAGTTGCAGAATTCAAAAAATGGGACAAGAGTGCAAAGACAAGGGCAGTGGCTGACAGGAAGTTCAGTATGCAATCAGAGAGATGTTCATGGGAAAGCATGAAGCAAACGCTCGATAGAAAAGCATCAGATCAGCTCATAAATCAACTAATTCAGCCGATCATGGAAATTTAAGAAGTAAACAGAAATAGTACCACATCGATATCTAACGACAGATTGAAGTATCTCTTAAAGCAATCTCTGAAGACTCTATACAGCCAAACTGGTTTGACAAACACTCCTGACCAGGTGTGCCTTTTAGTTTACTAAGGTCAGGCATTATAGTTACAGCTAAACATTGACTGTGTGTTGTTTTAGTGAACTTTGACTACATTTACTGCACTGCAGAGTGAAATGTGATCCTGTGATCCTCATTTATTTGACTGGCATTACCTCTGTGTGTCTGATATAAGCCACCATGCCCATGCCCAGCCTCCCACCACATATGTCTTTGCGTCTGCCCCACAACAGGCACCTAGAAGAGGAAAAAATCACTTGTGATTGCAGTGATAATCTCAAAAGACACAGTCAAACATTACAAGGATAGGATCTGTGTGAACTGAGTTCAGTGGTGATTCATACATGAAGTGAACTAGAAGATGCTATGAAAGATGCCCTTCTCAATCATGGTACTCTGACTACATCATTGAGATACTATTATAGATTTAATTCATATTTGAATTATTTTTTATTTGTATATATTTTGAAAGTTTTTAGTAATTTTGTTGTGTTTTGTCATAGGATCTGTGTGAACTGAGTTCAGTGGTGATTCATACATGAAGTGAACTAGAAGTTTATAAAGCTGACAGTACAGTACTATAGTGAGATAGCCCATATTTATTTTTACATTTTAATATTAATTTGTCACAGTATAAATGGACCAAATGTACCATGGTACTCTGACTACCATTAGTGTTGTTTTAGTATCATTGAGATACTATTATAGATTTAATTCATATTTGAATTATTTTTTATTTGTATATATTTTGAAAGTTTTTAGTAATTTTGTTGTGTTTTGTCATTTTTATTTTTTGTTAGTTGTATTTTGGAATATGTATAAATCAGTTTTGTATACAATTTTTTTCAGCTTTAAGTTTTAGTTAGTTTCGTAAGTTTAATCAGTTAACTAAATGAAACTAATTTTGCCTTGGCAACTAGCTGAAATAAAATTTATGTTTAAGTTTATTTTACTTGTTTTTTATTTTTTAAATGGGTTCTAGGGAGTGCTAGGGGGTTTGCTCGCTTTAACAAGACTCAAACTGACACAGGCAGAGTGAAAACTGGATTTTTTCGAGCAGGTAGGGTACAAGTGATTATATATATCGTGTATATACTGTATTATTTCTCTCATATAAGATGCATTTGGTTGAGTTGCTCTGGAGTAAAACGCTTCATTGTAGTACTACAGTGATTATCTCTTCAGCGAGCAGCGCGAGCACTACAAACAATGCAGAATATTAATAACTATGACTGGGACTGTCATATACATAACATTATAATGAGAACACTATTATAATAAAACGCTGTGAATTTTTTTAGTTCAGTTGCCGACTTGCTGTGTTTCTGCACGTTGTTGCGTGAAGAACGCGTCAACAAAAGGAGTTCATTCAGAGCCGCGCAGCCACGTTCTCTTCTGCATTCGGGGCGTTTCGTGCAGATAGCCTATAAATCGTGATATTAACGTTATGTTGTATAAATAACGACGCGTATTCTATACGAGATAAATGATGAGTTAAATCCCATTGATTATAAACCTGCTGTCAAATGCTTCATTCTACTGGTCATCTTCAGCGCACGCAGCTCAAAACAGAAATGCAGAAGATTAATAACTTCTGTCATATACATAACGTTATAATGAGAGCACTATTGTAAAAAATGTTGTGAATTCTTAGGGTTTCGCTGACGTTTAATGTTAACTTCTATATTTTAATCAAAACATAAAACATTATTTACCCCGTTTGTATGCGAGGCGTCCGTTAGGCTATTTTCCCTGTGTGTTAACGTCAGTATTTATGACCGTGGAATGTAATGTGTTTTGCCCCGCCCCCAAACATATGATTCGACTATCAGTCGACTATCGGCATGATTCGAAAATCCCGATTCGACTATGAAAATCCTTAGTCGGGGACACCCCTAGAAGCTCGGCTTCCCCTATAATGTCAAAAAAATAATGGTCAAATATGTACTATTGTGTTAACATTTTATTGACTAAAAATGCGTTAGAACACGTTCATCTCGAAGACGAGTTCGTTCAGAATCAGCTACATATAGCAGGTCGCTGACTCTATTTCCTTCTCATACATTCCCGTAGCGTCACAGTGTATTTCCCTGTTGAAGCCTAGCGTCCATTGACTTCAATGGGGCTGCTTTGAACAGTTTTTTTCAGTGCTTCGAAACTAGACGGTCATTGGATAAATGCTGCGATTATGTCCCGCCCACGGATGCTCAGCGTCTCTGGGGGTGAATGGAGGAGAGGGTTGGCCTGGACTCCGGGCTTCTGCGTGATGATTGGAGGGTCTGTCGAAAGACTGCATCTCCTTTTGATTGACAGCGATTTTGTACTATAAAAAGTCGCTAAAGCTGAAGCACAGTTGCCAAGTCCGCGTATTATACTCGACTTTGGGCTTCTTTTTTTGTAAAGTTGCGGGAAAAAAATCCCTGGTCGCAGGTTGCGGTTTTTGGGCTTATTTTAAAAAATATGGTTGCTTGTTAGGGAAATCTGACAAGCAACTTTGTTTCTTTATTTATGTTCGCCATATTCTCCAATGCATTGATTGACACGCTGTCTGCTCGCAGTTAAAGGGATAGTTCATCCAAAAATGAAAATTCTGTCATCATTTACTCACCCTCAAGTAGTTCCAAACCTGTATGAATGTGTTTGTTCTGCTGTATACAAAGGAAGATATTCTGAAGAATGTGGGAAACAGAGCAGTTCTGGGGCACCATTGACTTCCATAGTATTCTTTTTCCTACTATGGAAGTCAATGATGCCCCAAAACAGCCTGGTTACAAACTTTCTTCAAAATATCTTCCTTTGTGTTCAGCAGAACAAAGACATTCATACAGGTTTGGAACTACTTGAGGGTGAGTAAATGATGACAGAATTTTCATTTTTGGGTGAACTATCCCTTTAATAGCCAACCAGTGCAATAATATAAGAGCCATAGCGTAATTTGCCAAATGTTCCACCCCCTCATTGGAGAAAAATCACATTCAAAAAGAAGGAGCGTGACGCTGTAATCCAAGCGATGATAGAAGTAGACGTAGAGGAGTGGGAGGACTTTCTTTTAGCCTAATTGTTTACAATGTTTTTGTAATGTATTAATAATCACGGGCTGTAATAAAAAACAAGCAGTTATATCCTAATACTGAGTAAATACATTTGGTTTCAATAGCCTGGTATGGCAAGATGTCTTAAAATGTATTTCTTTTTTAACATTTAAACTTAGACCACATTATTAGATTACCTTTTGACTTCATGAATACACATAAATGACAGCTTAATGATTTTTAAAAAATATTTTTAATAATATTATATAATATTTTCTTTTTTAATAATATATTATAATTTAATATAATATTTTATATATTTTTCTATAATATTTATGTGGCATTTTGTTTTTTTATGTAATTTATTTGATAGTTATGTATACATTATTTTATTTTAAATGGAAGAAACACCTGTTTTTGACCAAAATAAAGCACGTTCCCTCTGTATATGGCTGTAACGAGCAGTTTTGTGGTGCTTGGAATTCTTTATAATTAATTAAAAACAAATATTGCCACATTGATAGCTCAAGAAGGTGTAATTGTTCAAATAACACCTCGTTTCATTTTAAAATATATAAAAAAATTGTAACCAAGTGTTTTTCAAGTGTAATATTTCTGTAAAGGCTAGGGACAGAAAAAATGACATTTCCATAGAATGACCCCTATATATTTTAGGCTATAAATATGTGGCTCATTTATTGGTAATAAATAATTGATAATAAATAATACTGAAGATAATAAATCATCAAAAAAAATGTTGGGCTTGTTTTTGAAGCTGCGGTTGCTTATTTGGAGACTGAGGTCTGAACTTCAAGTCCTGTATTCAGATCAGGGCTTGCAGGGTAACAGGGGAAAGCTGTGTGATTACTTGGTGTTCTTTAAAGACATGGAGTTGGACAGTGCAATGCCTCAGCTTTACAAACTGTTCTCATTAGTGGCAACAATTGGAGCTACATCTGCAGGTGTAGAAAGGAGCTTCTCATGTTTAAAGCGGCTCAAGTACTACACCCGTAACACAATGGGTCAAGGCCGTTTAAGCAGCCTAGCTCTGCTGGCCATTGAGAGGACACTGGTCAAGTCACTGGAAAAGACGCCTAGTTGGTACGACAGGGTCACAGAGCATTTTCTTGAAAAGGAACGCAGGGCAGAATTTACGTATAAATAAATGGACAATTTTTATGATGTAAAATGAGCTTCCCCTCTTTGAAAGACCAGCAGCCGCCACTGCTTGGAGATACCCTGGAGTACCATGTAAATATGGTATTGTTATCTGATACTATCTAAATGCTGGTGATTAAACGCTGGGTCAAATAAACATAGTAACGTTACTTCACGTTGCCATTTCTTAGCCTTTTAAAGAAATCAGCACAATGTAGCGTCACTATTAAGCATAAAAGTGGCCGTTTCGATATGAACAGTATATTTAGTTATGAATGAATGTAAAGAGCTATTAAATATTACATCACCATTGAAGGGTAACGGGATGCACCTAGCAAACATAAGATACAAAAGGGAAATTAACTGAAAACACTGAGTTTTGTAATTGAATATGTTTACGCTCGAATTTATCATACGTTTCAAAAATGATAAGTTAAAATGACAACAATATTTTAAACAGTTATGAATGACTCGTGTAAAATGCGGAAGAGCTGAGCTAACGTAGTAGCTGTAGCTAGCTAATACACGACTGGATGATATTATTTACCACAGTTCATAATAACGTTACATGCTGAAAACAAACATTTACATGCACACTTCATTAACGAATGAATGCAATAACTGCATATAAATATTAAACTCCTAATAATATAAGCTATAGTAAAAGATATATCACGATACCTGACACAACGAGCGCTTCATTTGGTCCAACAGTCAGGCAGCAACCCATACTTGCATTTAATACCAAACAATAATCCTTTCGTGTGTATTCCTATATATTTAATAAAGCGTTAATTTAGCAGCTTTTTGACTCGCAAAATGAAAAAATCTCTGCCCTAGTGAGAGAATAAATGTTTGTCAACACAGGCGACCCTGCCCACCACCACAGGAAGCAAGGGTGGTTCGTGATACTGTATGTCTGTGGTGTCACACCTAGCGAGGTCTCTACCTAGACAGCACTTTTCATAAGCGTTCGAAGCTTATGATGGCCACAGGTGCTGTCTAGGTAGGCAGCTCAGTAGGTTTTGAGACACAGACTGTGTGTTGTCATGATTACTGTAAATGCTGACTGTATTCATGTCTGCGCAGTACATGCTTTTATTGATGAGCTGCATGGATATACTTTGTGTTGTACATGTGATATTGTGTTTTATTGGCTTTTAAATGTTTATACACGTATTCTGTTAGCTTTTAAATGTTTATTCCCATTCTGTCGCCATGTATGTTGTAATTTTAGTGGCCTCATGAGTGGATTTTATACTTTTATACATTTTACATTGAGAAAGAAAGACTTACTGTGGTAGTAGCTACTATAGTGCACTGATGGTATCAAAAGGTACCACTATACTTTTTTATATGTATACCATGATGACATTGATGATGAAAAATGACTTTTTTTTTGCATTGTGAAGAAAAAAAAAACAGAAATCCAAATGACATCATGACAATCATGGTTTGATTTATTAAAAATATATATAATTCATTAAAAATATTTGTATTACAGTCATTTTTAATGCAATATAGACAAATATAGAGTCATGGTACATAAAATATTGAGGGTCTTAAAAATAGGCTTATTAAAAATAATTTGACATAAAAACATAAAATAAAATATTTGCATTACAGCCATTTTTAATGCAATAGTGTAAAATATTGAATTAGGAGTCTGGACTCATTACAAAAATGAAAAATTAGACTTTGTTTTCTTTATATATAATATAATATAATAATTATTAACCAGTGTAATTCCCATTCAGTAGGTGGCGCGTTGAACTCAAGTTACCTTCGCGTTTCCTCGACCTCAGCGAGGAAGACACGTGGGAAAAGCTCACTGCGCATGCGCGGATATGGGCTGCAGCAGTGGGCACTGGGCAGCAGCATGAGCAGCAGTGACTAGACAAGCGCTTTATCGACACAAGCAGAGCACAGGTGCCGAATAACCCAGCAAAATGCTCTTTTAAACAATCGCCCGTCTCATCCCGAAGCCAGAGAGTAAGTTTCGCTTTCGACACCTCCCATCCGATTATTTTAATGCGGCTTTAAGAAGCTGTGAGATGAAAGCCGGGCAGTGGCTCGCACAAAGAAGAAGATACAGGCTATATGCTAGTGGTTGTAGCAAGTGTATAGACAGAGGTACCAAGACAGGCTGAGATCTCACTCTGATCACCTTTTAGATTGGTTGGTAGTTAGCTGGGCGTTTAATGAGCACGACAAACCTTCAGCCAACCGGATACATCTTATCTACAGGGCAGATGTGTGCTACAGTGACCCTAAATTGTGTAAGTGTGTCTGTGTTGATCTGAGATAAATGTAATGCATGTAGCTTGTGGCTAAGCAAACTTTGGTGGCTAGCAGATTTATTATAGGGTGGATGAAATGGCAACCACAAATTGTACTTTAAACTCAAATGCGTTGGTTTTATGATTGGCTAATTGTGTTTGAGATTTCACAATGTAGCTCAGCTCTTCCAAAGCTCCTGTTGTTTTTAATTAAGACCTTAAATGTGTGTCAGCTTAAATGCAAGCCAAAAATACTGCTTGGCTGTACAGTATTTGCTTGTAAGAGCTGTGAACTGTGAGTTCGTTTAGATATTGAACCCAGTTTAAAGGTTTTTTTTTTTTTTTGTAGAGCACCACCTAAATAAACAACTCCCCCATCCATTGGTCCATTTTGGGGATGATATAACAGGACGTACATGGGTCATCTCTGATTCTAAACAAACCCAGGATGTTTAAGGCAGTGTGGATCTCAGCTTTAGCTGATAACACCTCCTTCAGTGTAAAATTAAAAGCAGCTCCCTGATGAAAATAGCTGGGGGTTGGGTGCGCAGAACATGTCAGGCTCTGTCTCGACTGCACTTTTTGACACCTGCACATCTCAGATTGGAGGAGTCAGCTGGGAGCGTGTGGCCTGTGGTCGTGTTGCCGCATCCCCTGCCGTGCCCCTGGGCACCTGCCAGGCAGACGGGAGAATGCGTTTGCATCGCACTCCTGACACTCAAACTGCAGGGTGTGCACCGTGGGCCCTGACACCAGCTGTTTCAGAGAGCTATTTAAAAGGTCATGCTTGAATGCATGATATTTAAATAAATGGCTACAATGAGGCAATTACAGAGATCTATAGTTAGTTTGATGGATGTTCAGGTGATTTAGCAAGGGTAGGGCCTTTGTAGACTTCTGTGATTGGTGGTTTCTTGCGGCCAGCTGTAAATCATGTAATTTGTTGACTAGCACTCTCTACTCAATATTACTTACTTAGCTTGTTGGGATATTCACTGTGTGCTGGTTTTCAATCTGCAAGTCTTTTAATCTAAGGCGTTCTGATTATTGCTTCTGCTGCTTCTGTGTTGCAGCAAACTGCCACTAATTAAACTAGAAATTTCCTCCTAATAATTTATTACTCTCATTAAGTCCCATTGCACAGTGTGTTCCATTAAACCTACATCTACACGTAAAATTGGATCTCTTTAATGATGCCCTCGGAGGAGAAAATAGCCAATGTTTCTTTTTTTACACCATGTATTTTAAGAGACGAATGATGTGAATCCGTTTTTGTTCCTGACGTGACTGTTTCCTTTGCAGTGTGATGAGGAGAGAGAATCCAATGTTGCATTAGTTTCATTGTGACATGCTGGCCTGTCTGCCGGTATCAAACCCCTCCCTCCAGCTTCTCTCGCACACGCAGATGAACACTGGACTTCAGAAATGTAAGAAATGGCCGTTAACCGAAATTAGCTTTGTTCTGATTAGACTGCATGTACGTTTGACCTAGTTTGTCCCTTTGTTAGCTCTGCCTTTTGACCCTGCTCCGTCTGAGCCCTGAAAGGCAGTTATATGCTATCATATGAGTGCCACATTTCTTGCATTACACTTCACGTTTGGTCTTCTCTTGCTCACAGGGGACACTACACAGAGGATGAGATCAGCACACTATCCTACCCCAGTGGAATTGGATGCCTATGCTAAGAAAGTTGCCAATAACCCACTGACTATAAAAATCTTCCCCAATAGCGTGAAAGTACCTCAGAGGAAGCATATTCGCCGCACTGTCAACGGTCTCGACACCTCCAGCCAGCGCTACAGCCCCTACCCACCTCAGGTCAACACCCGGACGGGCCTCTTGGCCATCGTCAAAGTCCCCGTCAAAGGGATCCTCAAGGACATCGAAGGCGGCCGAGCCCGTTTTCTCCCTAAGCTCATCATGAACCCGCACAGTGGGCTTTACGCCAATCCCAGCACTTTAAATGTTCCTCTCACTGTTCCACACCTTCAGACTCCTTTAGGCCAGAAGAGTCTCGCTCACTCTCAGGCCTTGCAGGCCCATCCACAGTCCCTGCAGCAGAAGAGCAGTTTACAACCACAGCAGAGCCTGGCCCACCAGGAGGTTTTACATCAGAGCCAGGCTCACCAACCGCCAGTACCGCACCACGCCCTAAACCACCAACAGACTCTCATGCAGCAGCAGCCACAATTGCCTGGTCCGCAAGGACTCCGGCATCTGCCCGATATGGCGCAGTCGGTGAACCTGCAGCACACCCAGGGCTTCTCTCAATCCCAGCCCATGCCACAGGCCTCTTGCGCCGGCCCTCCGGCCCCCGGGGTCTTACAGCCCCCCCTGGCAGGCTTACAGATGCCACGCAAGCTGCCTGACGCCGATGCCCCTCCCAATGTGACTGTGTCTACCTCAACCATCCCACTTTCCATGGCTGCCAGCCTGCACCAGAACCGGCCCAGTGACCTGAGCAGCATCGTCAATCAGATCAACCAGTTCTGCCAGGCTCGGGCCGGCATGGGCTCTACCTCCATGTGCGAAGGACAGATCGCCAACCCCAGTCCCATCAGCCGCAACCAGCTCATCAATGCAAGCTCTCGGGTGTGCACCCATCCCGGTGTGGGTCCTCTGCCTTCTTGCGTTCTTGGTAACCCTGACAAAGGCGGTCCTGCTCCCGCTCTGCCACTGCCTGACATCTCTGCCATGAACAGGATGCCTCTTTACCACAATGACATGAAGCAGCATCATTCCCAGCCACAGTTACCCCAGCAACAACGTCAGCAGGGCCCTTGGGGGCAACACCAGTTGGCGCACCTTCAGCACCTTCCGGAGGGAGCGGCTCACCAGGGCAAGAATCTCCCTAGAGAGGCCCTAGTTGGACCGGGGTTCCTCACCAAGAACATGGGCTACCCACAGGAGGTGTGCATGGCGCAGCCCTTCAACTTGAAGCCCTCAACTGATAAACCAACGCCATCTCCTCCGATCAATGGGATGCCCATGAGTTATAGTAACGGCCACTACATGCATCCTCCCTGGAACAACATCCTACCCACGCCAAACAGTGACAGCTCAGGGTCTCAAGACCTGGTGGGGCCATTCCACGGGGGCCTCTCAGGAGCCTCCATAGACTGCACCCCCGGAGCACAGTACAGGACCGGGGCAGCCATTTCCAGCCAGACGAACCTGATGCAGACCATGGAGTACATGGGTGGTGACTTCCAGCCGCCTTGCTTCCGAGCGCAGAATCCTGGCACAATGGCAAAGATGCATAGAGCATCAGTCAGCAGGGCCACAGATTCAGGTGATAGTAGAAATGTGCACATCCACCACCCAGGGTACAGATGAGCTGCGGCCAGTTGACACTAGTCAGTGTTAGTCTGAGCGCAAGGAAACAATTCCCCCTCTTCCCGTTTCGTTCTCAGTCTTGCAAGTGATCTACTGAATGTTTCCAGTACAATGATTTATGTGGCTACCACAAAGCTGAACCCCCATGTGCCACTTTTTTCTTTTCATTTTAGTAGTTTAGTTTTCGTAAATAAGTAGCTTTTGGAAAACACTGTAGGCATTTATTTATTTTAGTTTAGTTTAATTATTTTTTCTTTCCAGAAAACAGCCATAACAGCTTCAGTTTATGAGATCAGCACTGTTTTTTTCCATTCCTATCTGGTCTGTGTTATATAAATGAAAAATGTACCACACAACACGTATATATTCGCTTTCTCCTTTTGATTGGCAAATGTCCATTATTTAAAAAGCTGAGAAGAAATTCCCAGCAAATGCCATTTGTATGTAGTTTAGGCCTACTTGAGATTTGAAGTACTAACACAATGAAGACATTTAAGGGGTGCCATGATACTGAAATATTTGTCTGTTCCATCTAAGCTAACAGCTTGTAAAATGTATAGAGGTTGATTTTATTTTTGTTCCTCTCAATGTTTACATATTGTGCTTTTTGTAACTAATTCTGAATCGATATGAAAGTGCAAACTGATACTGGGATATGCACATATGACAAGACTGTTTCTTTTCCAGACTGTTGAACACGAATCAGGTTAAAGTCTTAGATGGAAATGTTACACTAGGGCTGAGTCAAGCCACATTGTGTACGATGTTAATCCTTCCCTTGAAGTGTCAGCTAATGCACTATCCTTTTTATTCCCTCTTTTTTTCTCGAGTATCCTATTAGATTTCAGTTTAAATGGAGACTGCTGTAGACTGAAATTGCTTCGGGACTTGTGCTGTGCCCTAATTGCATAGCTTAGGGTTTTATTTTGTCTCTCAACTTAATTGTTACTACTTGAATTTCATTGGAAAGAGACGGTGACGGCAGGCTTCGACTCACTACAGGACCGATGTTTAGCAGCCGACCCAAAGCTACCTTTGGGAAGAGTGTCATCATCCGCTCGTGCATTAGTTCATCGTTAAAGGAAAGACGTCCTTGACCGTAATTGGATGACGGAAGTGTGTTGATGTAAGCGCAATATAAATGAGCACCACGGTGGCTTTACTGCTGTGCTACTGTAACTGAGAGGTGTGATTAGCCGGTGTGAATGCTGTGTGTTGGGGCGGATTGGCTCCCTGCTTTTGCTCCATCATTAACACCATACCGCTCTTCCCTGGCGGGATCACTTCCATCTCCGTCACACGCTGTTGTGTCAGCTGAAGCCTGCCACTGCATTTTCCACCCACCTTAGGCACTTGATGTGTCATGTCGGTCTTATCTAAAATAGCTGAAATGCACCGCCGGTGACAGTCTAGGTCTGTTCGACGGGAAATAACCTAAACAAAAGACGCATTTTAAGTTGAGTTGTTCTATGAATTCGATAATTGATCCATCCCTTGCTCCACGGTTCAACTCCCATGGAGAGTTTCTCTTTTTCTCAGGTCTACCTGTGCCTCTTCTCACATTCTCCCTGGACTTTTACGTCGACTGAGTCTCTCCACCTTTATCAGGGCAGGTCATCTGGCAGTGGAGCATGGGTGTTGTCAGACTTTGGTGGAGCAACTGCAGATGAGCGAATGGGTGGAGCCGTGACACCCAGTATCATAACCTCCCTGTTTGCCCCTCAGAAGCCTTAAATATTTGATCCTAGAACTGTCCTTGACAATAGGCATGATGTAGAATATAAATTAATGATATTTAGCTAAATTTGTTTTTGTGAAACCATAAAGCGGGGGAGCGAACTCCCGAAAGGAAGAGGTTTCTTTTGTATTTAGCAATGTATGTGTAGTACTGGGCTGTAACAGTTGTTGCATTCACACCACATCATGTTATGTTTCCCCACATTAGCATCTTTAATTGCTCCGTTTACCATTGCAGCAAAACCTGTTCCAGTCCTTTCCCATAATGGGCGAACGCATTCGTCGGAAACGCAAACTCGACTAAAAGGTTTGTGTCCAGGCTGATGTTTTTCAATAACAGCAGGCCTAGTTTAAGCTTTCACGTCAGGATACGTTGCCCATTAAGCTGCTATTTTATTCCGACTACGAAAAGTTATTTCTTATAAATGTTGTGAGGATAGAGTTAAGATCTAATTTATATTATGCCTTTTTTTTTGCAATGCAATATTGTTGATAGGTTGAGCATCGGTAGGCGTAATAAATTATTCCATTTGCCTGTCGACCATGTCATTGTAAAGCTTGAACGTTTAGACTTCCTGTATTTTTTTCGATCCTCTTTTCATGCCTTGTTACAGCTCAAGAGTACAAAGTCAGGTTACTCTTTTAATAGTTACTATCTCTATGTGAAGTGCCTCCTCTGGGCTGATGTGGACCGTGTGTATGTGACCATTGGGATGGAAAATGGACCGGCACTAGTGCACATTCCGTAGACGTAGTGCACTGCTCTAGAACGGGGGACTGAGCTACTTTAAAAACTACTGATATCGTTCAGAAAAAAAATGAACACCGTGTGCTGCTGCAGGTGCAAGATCTGTTCGGATGTGAATAGTTGCTGCTTAATCACTAGTTTAGGTGGCGAGAGCTACGCTGCTGAACTCCCTAGTGTCCTTGAAACATTCGAAGGAATGCTCTGGAAAGTTCTTTGTCTTTTGGAGCACATGCACTCCTGCCCCCATCACCCCCCTCCCTCCCCGCCCCCTTCCCAAAACAACACAATGGCAGTTTTGGACTACAGGAGTGTGTGTTAGGAGTTGAGTGTGTCTCATCTTGTTCCACCAAAGAACAAAATGTCACTTGAATGGTAGCAGTGCGCACCTGTTTTGTGTAACCGAAAACTGTCATTCCAGATACACATTTTTTCAGGAACGTGTTGCACAAACATTCCCCTCTAACCAAAATAAAGTTTGACTTGCATTTGCAAAGTGTGTCTTGTCAGTTTTTGTTTTCTTGTATAGTTGAATATTTCACTGATTATTGAGTACTGGAATAGAACTGGTTACAAAATTTTATTTGGCAAGTAATTATTTTGGATTAATAAGACATGTTCAGACATATTCGGGTCAACCACGGAATCTGTGCCTTTTGCATCCCTAAGAACTAATCAAACATAGATGTAATATAACAACAAATAAATGTGCTATTTAAAAAATAACATAATACTATGTATGCTTTCATCAATATTACATTAAAAAAAGTCAATTAAATATTATTTTAAATAGCATTTATGCTAGTAAGGGTAAGGTTTTTGGCATGTCCCTCACTATGATTTTTCTTTTTCAGCAGGACTTTTAATTTGCAAAATGATATAAAAATCACATCTCCATGTTCTAAATATAGTCTCATTGTTACGCAAGGTTTTGGCATAAGTATGCATTTTTTCTATAAAATATAATCCTTTTTATTGGTGTCCCCTGATTTCATGTCAGCACTGTTACCCTCATCAAAAAACCCTTGTAAAATAATGTACATTCAAGTGACATCATTTCTAGGAGGTTGCATCATCTGTCAACCAGGATTCCAAAACTTAAAACATAAGCGTGTTTCTCTCTCACTTCTATAATGTTCTATTCTTGATGATTTATGAGGCTTGACTGAGGGGGGAAGGGGCATCATGCAATGTCAATCCTGTTACCATTTTTTAAATATAAATTTAAACAATTATTTCCTACATTTAATATAATCAATATCTACAATTAAAATCCTTTCAAAGTGTACAATATGTGCTTTTGTAAACTTGACTATTAGCTAGCAATTAGCAAATTTGTTTGAAATTGTCAAACCTGTCAATCTGTTACTTTTTAGAGGAACAGGTTTTGATATGTAGGTAACAGGAATGACATTGATTAGGTTTGACCCTGTTTTTAAAGATTGTCTGTGTAAAATTCAAACATTTTAAAGGTCACCCTCGGTATATTATTGAGCTAATGCCTATAACATTCAGTGGCATATGAGTTCTATTTAAACTAGTATCTAGTAACGCTTTTGTCGGTAGCAGGAAAAAATACCAAAACATGAGGTAGAAAAATAGTCATAAAATAATAAATTACATAGGCTGAGATGGCACAATACAATTTCTTGTCATTTTAAGGTGTCTTCATTTCATGGATATTTAAAAAATATTGTTTAACTTATTTACATTTTAAATTTTTCCAAGTAAGGCACCGATTGGATTGAATGACCCTTTCATCTATATTTGAGTGCGCTCTCCTACTTTCATTTTTGCATTTCTTAAAATGTGTTTTCCTTAACTTTTAATCAGTAATAATGTCAATTATTATAGTATCAATTATTACGTTTGAGAATGGAGAGTAATTTAAATCATGCGAGATTTTCTAAATGTTTTTTTTTTAAATGCTTGCCAAGGATTAACAGGAAGTTCCGGTGTTGTACACATTCTCAACCCCCTGCCAAATTATTACCCCTCTCGTTGAAATCGCTATCTGAATGCTTAATCCTAACCCCACACCTAACCCTAAACCTACCAATACTAGGGGGGTAATAATAATCTGGCAGGGGTCAGAGTTCGGCACAACACCGGTCCTCGGATTCGATTGGCTGAGTGGTGTTGGTTCATCAGCGCTAGGACGTTTCATTAGCCTATTTGTATCTGCGCAATCTGCGATTGTGTTTCAGACAGACTGTCAGTCGGTGAATTAGTATTTTCACTTAAGTGACTCTTTCCGCGGTCAATATCATCGACATGCTAAATTAGTGCAAAAAAGTGACTGTATCTCTGAATAATCAACAAATAATTTAGTTCTACTATTGAGGCAAATGCCTGTATTCAATAAATCTTTCACTCAAACGATTCGTTCAAAATAATTGTGTTGCTCAAAGATGCGAGACGTTAATTTGTATGGCTCTGTTTTGAACTGCTGTTGGTCTAAATGAATACAAGGCTGTGATTGAGGCAACTATAAAGTATTGAGGAACAGGGGCGTCGCTAACAGGAGGGGGGAGTGTGGGGGGGGGAGTGTGACAGAGAGCATAGGGCCCAGAGGTTAGTGGGGCCCCAGCAATCGTGATTTTGAGGGGGCCCATAACAAATTCAGTGCACAGGGCCCAGAATTCCTAGCGACGGCCCTGTTGAGAAATACTGAGTAGGCCTACCGGTGGTTTTAGGGTTGGTAAGGGTCGGGATAATGTCCCCTGCTGAAAACAACAACAACAAAACAATAGAAACCATTGTAATGGTTTTCCTGGTTACAATGGGATTTGTACTGGTTTTAATGGAAACTGTAATGTGCCTGTTGGTTCTGGTTATGATCGCCTTTGGTGGCTTGTTAAATTCACTAATCTTAATGGAATATGTCCCAAAACACACTACAGTTGATGGTTAATGTTTATAAAGGTATTTGTAGTGGAAACCATTACAATTTCTGTGATGGTTTCTATTGTTTTTTTTCCCCAGCATGATCATACCATAATTTTGACAGAATAACGAGGATAAATTGTTTGTCCCATATCTCAAGAATCAGTGATTTCACTTTTCCTCAATTATAAGACAAAGATAAATTGCACCTGCATATCTAAACACGGCTCAATCTGACTTTAATTTCCAGTGGTGTTTGTTAGACCTGTGTAAGTGCAGCTAGCCTACATCAGTGTGTTATTTAGTGTTCTTGGGGGCTCAATAATAATCTTATCAAAGGGGTTTAGAAGTGTCTACTGAAAAAAAAAAAAAAACACTTTATTTTTACATGGATTACCACCCACAGGATCTTGACAGATTTGGCACTTGCGTCGGAGCTCAGTTAACCTCAGGGCATTATGTGACACAGCTCTAATTGGCTTTGTACAAAACTGTGCCATGATGCCATCTTCAGAGAACACAGGAGTTAACTGAGGATACTCAAAAATCTTTTGCCAAACTCTCCAGCATCTGGGGCCACTAAGGCTTTCAGTCCCGACAGGTTCTGATAATGAAATATAATAAAATATACACTACATTGTTGTATATTTTTTAGAATGAAATGTGACAAATTGAGAGTGAATGGACGGATGGTTTGGGGGTGGGTGGCACAAATGCTTCATGTTTTATCAGGATCTCAAATTTTGTCTCTTTGCAAATGTATTCTGTTTTATTATGTACTTCAGCACAGATCTTTAAATGCTCGGGGAAAATATTTTAAATTGATCATTTTAAACTAATTGTAATCACACGATCTAAACTGTTTTGAGTTTTGTTTTACTATGACCTCTTCTGGTAAATTTGTGTCGCTACAACTAACTCTTTCAATGTTTTTATGCAGGACTTTTTAGCAGGAATTGAATTAAATCTGGTGTAGTGGTTAGGAGAGCCCTATTATCATACAGCAACAAAATCATTGTAGTATAGAAAATTAGTTTTTAGTTATAAAAGGAGAGAAATAAAAAGAATGAGTCAAACATGATTAATCCATTGAATGTTTAATGTCTAAAATCATATATTAACTAATATAATTGACTATGAAGTTAATGCAATACATGTATTGAGTCATTTCATTTCAGTCTTATATGATTTCTATCTGAAGTCCATGCATCCAGACCACGCATTAGCCTAAAATAAGTGGTTAAGAACCAGCAATTCCCTCATTTGCAATACATGGCAGAATCACATCTCATGGAGCAAACTTGTCATTGAGATATTTCCACAGAGGTGATGAAAAACAAGACATTTACAAATTCCAGCTGATTGATAAATATGCTTTACATTTCCACAGGTCCTTTAGACACAACATTAGAAAGCACAACACAAACATAAATCTGAATATGAGATTGTATTTATATAGGCTACAATATATTATGCAAATAACATTTACTAAACTTCAGCTTATAATGCCTCAGAGAGAATAAGAAGTACAGTGAGATTTTAATCAACTTTTTTTTTATGTGAAAGCCACTTTCCTCATTACTGTTATTGTAATTTTCATAAACTGAATTTTCTCTTCAGACCCTCTGGCATTATTTTTAATGGAATTTCTTTGTCATTCCTAAAGGAGATATAAAATAAATGAGATTAATACTTGCAGTTTCATTTTTTAGTATGTAGTGACATGTGACATGAAAGAATATATAATGCATTACCTGTATTATATTTATTCTTAAATCAAAGTACACAGCACAGTAGCATTTCTAGCAAACAAGCTTTTGTTACATACGTTATCATTCTCTCAAGCTTCGACTCTGTGTAAACACTCCTCTTCTTCATCACGTACAGTAGGATAATGTCACAGATGAAAGCACCCTTGGGGATAAACAAACTTGGTATATAGATTGAAATGGATGATGTATGATGTATGTATCTGAATATTTACATACTTACAGCAGCCATTAAAGTCAAAGCAGAGGCTATGTTGACAATCGTAGGAATAATACAAAATTTTCTTGCCTGGAAAAGACTCATATATGTATTAAAAGCATGCATTACATCACTTGTGCATTGATGTCTTTAGCATTTGAGTCACATACCGTTCCAAACACCATGATGTCCAAATGAATTCCAAACACTTTGTAAAGTGTTCTTCGCCTCTGTCCTGCAGCATCAGTGGAATAGCGAGCAAATCTGAGAAGACAATTATTGGGGATATTGAGCATAACAACATTCCGTGTCAAATGAACCAAATTTTAGAAACTTCCATTGCTCAAATTTTTTATTTTGTTAATATTTTTTTCTGAAGAAAGACAAACATAAATAGTGATGAAATCCTAAATATTCAAAGCCATTCATGAATATTTACTGAGTAATCCACTATTTTGTAAAGGGGGTCAAAATGACAATTTTCACCTGATATTTGGTGACAAATTACAGGGAGAAAAATATTATTTATTATTATTTTGGCATGCACAAAGGTACATTCTATGCAACTGTTTTGATGGGAAACAAGATACATTTCTAGTTTCAACATTATTTGTTCTCTTTAAAAAAAAGGTATCAGCTGAATGCAGAGTGACCCACATGTATTTTTTGATCACTGAAAATGTACAATTTGACCATTTACTCATGGAGCCACATTGCGATCCCCATATCTCTGGAATTGAACCATATCGGACCTTAAAAAAGATTACGAAAAGAAAATGCTTGAGAAACAAATCTAAAAGGACATCATGATATCTTTAATACTTTTTGAGAAATGTGTCCCCCCCCCACATTGTTTCACTATCACCATTGGCATACAATGCAACACGGATTGTAGTCAACAGATTTAACTTATAGACCTACCAATAAATAAATAAATAAAATACTGTAACTTACCCACTGTAACTTGGCTCAGAATCTCAGGTTAAAATCATCACTTTGACCCCCTTCTATCTATTATGCTATCTATATTCATCCATGGCATGTCATATTTTGGCTTTCTTCTTCATTTATGTATTTCTTTTACCAGAAAAAAAGACCAAAATCAAATGGGACCTCCGAAAATGACACAAAATGGAAAACAAAAGAGGACCCGCATTGATTTTGACTAGTAAAAGAGCAGTGTGAATGTACCTGAAGTTAAATCCCACTGTTTCTGACGAGTTGTCCAAACGTACAAAGCTGTAGTGAGGACGACAATCTGAGTCTTTATCAAGGTCACAGAGCCACTCAATCAGAACCCCAATTGAACCACCCTGGCATTATAATATCAAAATAATAGATTCAGTGTAATAAGCACAAAATGTCTATTAAATAAAATTTTGCCTCACATTAAAACTACATTCACTATTCTCACCCTTAGAGCCATATCTTCAAACTTATTTCCAGTTTTGTCCACAATATCTCCAAGACGAAATATAGGACAGTTCGGGTGAACAGCTTCATCATACGTGCAGTTTTTTAAATACAATTTTCTGTTTTTCTTTGGATCATTTGATCTGAGAAGGAAAACAACATTTGAGATAATTGAGTAGTAACACAATAAATACAGTGTCCTCCACTAATATTGGCACCCTTGGTAAATATGAGCAAAGGCGGCTGTGAAAATAAATCTGCATTGTTTATCCTTTTTATCTTTCATTCAAAAAATTCACAAAATTCCAACCTATCATTGAAGTAAAACAATTGAAAGTGGGGAGAAAATCTCATTGTGAAATAAATGCTTTCTCTAGTTCATGTTGGCCACAATTATTGGCACCCAATTATTGCAACGTCATTTTCCCAGCACAACAGCTCTGAGTTTTCTCCTATAATGCCTGAAGAGTTTGGAGAACACCTGATAAGAGATCAGAGACCATTTTCTTCATACAGAATCTCTCCAGATCCTTCAGATTCACAGCTCCATGTTAATACTTCTTCTCTTCAGTTCACCTCACTCATTTTCTACAGGGTTCAGGTCAGGGAACTGAAATGGCCATAGCAGAAGCTTGGTTTTGTGCCCAGTGACCCATTTTTGTGTTGTTTTTGAGGTTTGTATTTGGATTATTGTACGGTTGGAAGATCCAAACATGGCCCATTATAAGATTTCTAGCAGAGTCAGTCACTTATTGATTTTTTTATCTGTTTGTATTTGATAGAATCCATGATGCCATGTGTCTAAAACAATGTCCAGGACCTTCAGCAGAAATATAGGCCCACAACATTAAAAATACAGCAGTATATTTCATTGTACACATGGGGTACTTTTTATCCCTGTGTGCACCAAACCCATCTTGAGTGTTTGCTGCTAAAAAGCTCATTTTTTAGTTTCATCTGACCATAGAAGCCAGTCCCATTTGAAGTTCCAGTCGTGTCTGATATCTGAATATGCTGGAGATTATTTTTGGATGAGTGAGGAGAATTTTTCTTGAAACCCTCCCAAACAACATGTGGTGATGTAGGTGCTGTTTGTCAAATTTTTTTTGGGGTTTTCTGCCCGCGAGACTCAACTATTTTCTACAATTCTCCAGCTGTGTTCCTTGGAGAGTCTTTAGCCACTCAAACTCTCCTTCTCACCGTGCATTAGGACGATATAGACACACGTCCTCTTCCAGACAGATTCGTAACATTTTATGTTGATTGGAAATTCTTAATTATTGCCCTGATGGTGGAAATGGGAATTTTCACTGCTCTAGCTCTTTTCTTAAAACCACTTCACTAATTTGTGAAGCTCAATTATCTTTTGCTGCACATCAGAAATATATTTTTAGTTTTTTCTCATTGTGATGGATGATTAAGGGAATTTGGCCTTTGTGTTCCTCATATTTATAATCCTGTGGAACAGAAAGTCATGGCTGGACAATTCCATGCTCCTAGTCACCCTGGTGTGCTAAAAAAATGTAAATATGAATGGGAATATACTTCAGAGATATTTTACTCATAAGAATTTCTAGGGGTGCCAATAATTGTGGCCAACATGAATTGGAGAAAAACATTTATTTCATCATGAGATTTTCTCCCCACTTTCAATTGTTTTACTTCAATGATAGGTTAGAATTTTGTGAATTTTTCGAGTGAAAGATCAAAAGGATAAACAATGCAGATTTATTTTCACAGACACCTTTTCTCACATTTATCAAGGGTGCCAATATTAGTGGAGGGCACTGTAGTTTTATATAGTAAAGTTTTGTGTGCTTTTTAATTAACAAACGCAGACAGGGTTTACACTCATTACCAATGGATGCATCAGAGTGAGTTTCTTACGTTGAGATGCTGAACTGGGAAAATCTGATTAAGTTTCTTATGTACAAAGTGAAGTTTTCAGCTTCTCTCACAATGTTGGCTGGGCTAAAAAAAAAGAAAAAATGTCTCAGGGTGACCTTACTTTTTATTTTAAACTTGAAATTGACAATTACTTTATTAATTGCATACAGTGTATGGGATGAACATTGTAACTATACTTTAAAGAATGAGAGAAAATATTCTTACACTGGATCTCTGCGTTTTTCTGTGGGACACCAGCCATATATTTCACAAGTGCCATTGTGTGTTTCCAAACAAATGCCAGTTTTAATTCCTAAAGAGAATAAAACCATTTAGTAGGTTTTTACATATTTATAAACAACTAAGTTGAGGATGGAAAATACTTATTATGCAGCATGGCTTATTATGCTAGCATTATAGGTGCATCTCAATAAATTAGAATGTCGTGGAAAAGATACACAACCAACCGAGAGAACCGCAGCCTTATGAGGATTGTCAAGCAAAATCGATTCAAGAATTTGGGTGAACTTCACAAGGAATGGACTGAGGCAGGGGTCAAGGCATCAAGAGCCACCACACACAGACGTGTCAAAGAATTTGGCTACAGTTGTTGTATTTCCTCTTGTTAAGCCACTCCTGAACCACAGACAACGTCAGAGGCGTCTTACCTGGGACTAAGGAGAAGAAGAACTGGACTGTTGCCCAGTGGTCCAAAGTCCTCTTTTCAGATGAGAGCAAGTTTTGTATTTCATTTGGAAACCAAGGTCCTAGAGTCTGGAGGAAGGGTGGAGAAGCTCATAGCCCAAGTTGCATGAAGTCCAGTGTTAAGTTTCCACAGTCTGTGATGATTTGGGGTGCAATGTCATCTGCTGGTGTTGGTCCATTGTGCTTTTTGAAAACCAATGTCACTGCACCCGTTTACCAAGAAATTTTGGAGCACTTCATGCTTCCTTCTGCTGACCAGCTTTTTAAAGATGCTGATTTCATTTTCCAGCAGGATTTGGCACCTGCCCACACTGCCAAAAGCACCAAAAGTTGGTTAAATGACCATGGTGTTGGTGTGCTTGACTGGCCAGCAAACTCACCAGACCTGAACCCCATAGAGAATCTATGGGGTATTGTCAAGAGGAAAATGAGAAACAAGAGACCAAAAAATGCAGATGAGCTGAAGGCCACTGTCAAAGAAACCTGGGCTTCCATACCACCTCAGCAGTGCCACAAACTGATCACCTCCATGCCACGCCGAATTGAGGCAGTAATTAAAGCAAAAGGATTTTAAAGCAAAATGAGCCCCTACCAAGTATTGAGTACATATACAGTAAATGAACATACTTTCCAGAAGGCCAACAATTCACTAAAAATGATTTTTTATTGGTCTTATGAAGTATTCTAATTTGTTGAGATAGTGAATTGGTGGGTTTTTGTTAAATGTGAGCCTAAATCATCACAATTAAAAGAACCAAAGACTTAAACTACTTCAGTCTGTGTGCATTGAATTTATTTAATACACGAGTTTCACAATTTGAGTTGAATTACTGAAATAAATGAAATTTTCCACAACATTCTAATTTATTGAGATGCACCTGTACATTAACTGATTATCAGCTTACTTTGCTGAAAAAAAAAAATAAATGATTAAGCCGTTTTAAATCATACCGTTTCCAGCCCTAACAGCCTCTCCCACTGTGCATTCTTCATCCTCAGAGCATTTGTTATTCGGTACTTCTAGGTTCTATAAAAAAAAAAAAAGATGATGCCATGGGATAATAATTTAAAAAGGTAATTCTGACTTTTTGTCTAACAATTCGAACTTATTTTTCTCACAATTCTGAGAAAAATAATGGACAAAACTCAGAATTGAAAGTGACGTGACATACGGTCAAGTATGGTGACCCATACTCGGAATTCATGCTCTGCATTTAACCCATCCAAAGTGCACACACACACAGCAGTGACACACACACACACACACTGTGAACACACACCCGGAGCAGTGGGCATTTATGCTGCGGCGCCCGGGGAGCGGTTGGGTGTTTGGTATCTTGCTCAAGGGCACCTCAGTCGTGGTATTGAAGGTGAAGAGAGTGCTGTACATTCACTCCCCCCACCTACAATTCCTGCCGGCCCGAGACTCGAACTCACAACCTTTTGGATTACGAATCTGACTCTCTAACCATTAGGCCACGACTTCCCCAATTGCGAGATATAAACACAAATTGCTATAAACACAAACTTGCGGTGAGAATGCAGAATTGTGAGAAAGTCGAATGAAAACATAAATATAAAATGTCGCAATCATATTTTTTATTTTTGAGTCTGAATTGTGAGATATAAACAGAGCTGTGTACTTACAAATTGTAGTCTATTACTGATTGCAGACTACGTTAGGAAAATTGTAGTTAGTAACAATCTAGGTTACTCATTTTAGGTAATGTATACTTTTTAGAGTACTTTTAGATTACTTTTTTATCTAACTTGTTTTAAAACTACAATTAAACATACCATACTGATATAAAAAAGGAAAGAGAAAGAAAATATATTCAATTTTTTTTGATTTTATGAAACCAGGATTTCCCAAACTGGAATTAATTCATAAACTGCAGTGGGCTTGAGAGTTGTTAAAAACTAATTAATTCAATCATACAAATTTAAAATAAATTATTTAAAGATTTGAACACTAAAAATAGAAATATTTAATGCGACCATTTAGCATCACTGAACTGTAAACGTACAACTGTTTTGTTACATGATTGAAATATTACAATAAAAATACAATAAACAGCTGGTAGGGACTACAACGAGCTACTTCCTGGGTTAGTGACATCACAAACCCTGACATTTATATAAACCCTGCCCCCGGAAACACTCAATAGAGGGGGTAGGGCCATGTTGGGTTGTTTTAGAGAAGAGGAATAGTTGTTGTATTTTTTAAAAACAAAAACTCTTTCTACATAAGAAATGGTGGTATGGAAATCGACACATAAACCAGCAAGCCTATAAAAACAATCAAAGCCGCCTGATAATGGGGAAGTAAAAGCACTGTAGTGTTTCACTATCAGTTCATACAGATAACCACAGTGCTCTCACACACTCTTACACTGGTAATGGCCTGAATGGAACATGACAGAGACAGGATACCAAGCTGTCTGTAATCAGCAACTAATGCAACAATATCAAACAGTTATATGATTTTTCTTAAAGAATATGTCACTGAATAAAAACCAGATATGTTTTTTGTTTTGTATATACATGTTTTTAGAGAGCAGCAGATGAGTTAAATGTTGTTTTAATAAATGTTGTTGTCTTACCTCTGAACAGTTGCCTAATGTTTGGTTTAGTGTCTCGATGAAATTGGTTGTTATAGATAGAAAGTTCTCACCCTGGAAAAAAAAAATTACCAAAAGACTTATTATTAAAGCAAATTAATGCTAAAGCATATCATTATGAATATGATTGACACAAACTCAAAGTTTTTAGACTATGGTTTGGTTCGACTCACCTGGTTGGGGAAAACATAGTCCTCTGGTCCCCACAAATCTGAATCTGTTGTGTTGACACGTGCAACTCCTTTAACTTTAGTTATCACAGAACTCTTGATAGTATCATCTTTTACCTGGTATCCTTTGTTTTTCAAAAATACCCATCTGTTGAGGTAAAATATGTTTAAATATTTGCCATCAAACCAGTAAAAGCAAACATTTTTTTAGCTGGCATCATCACATAAGATGATTTTACCTGAAGCTCAAGCAAAACTTTTGATTGTGGTTAGACTAAAATTAATTATAGCTCTTACCCAATGAGATATCCCATGATAGTGAGTTGAAATATTCTGTACAGAAGTCCGATTGTCTTATTTTCTGTGCCCACATATCTGACTGTTGTATATTCAAAGAGAAACAGTAATCGATTTTGACTGTTCTTCCAAGCCATTCCTGCTCCTGCTGCTGGAGACGTGCTCGTGATGTGCTCATACGCCCTGCATCCCTAAGAGACACACTGTCGTGTGCATCACGTCATCTTGCAATTTACATACCCTCCATAATCTACTCCTATTCATTAATTTCTTGTTTAGAATGTGAATTCATAAACCCATGTCCATTAGAGCTATTAAACTTGGCTTGAAAAAATGCCCAGTTTTAGCAGATTTAACTAAATCATTGTTTACATATTGTACAGTTGTCAATTTTTTTTAAAAAATGTTTAAAAAATACTGCAACTGTATATATACTGTATTAATGCTGTCAAATAATTAATCGCGATTAATTGCATCCAAAATAAAAGTTTTTGTTTAAATAATATATGTTTGTGTACTGTGTATATTATATAAAAGACACACACATACAGCATATGTTTTGAAAATGTTTACATGTATTTACATGTATATATTTATATTCATATAATTTATATTATATATAAATATATTTAATATATAAATGTAACATATCTTTCTTAAATATATACATGCATGTTTGTGTATTTATATATACATAATAAATATACACAGTACACAAACACATACTATGTAAACAAAAACTTTTATTTTGGATGCGATTAATTGCGATTAATCATTTGACTAATATATATATTAGTGCTGTCAATCGATTAAAAAATGATACAATTATAAAAAAATATATATATACAGTTGTGCCCATAAATTTACATGCCCCTTGCAGAATATACAAAATGTTAATAATTTTAACAAAATAAGAGGGATCATGAAAATTGCATGTTATTGTTTATTTAATATTGTCCTGAATAAGCTATTTCATATAACAGATGTTTATATATTCTCCACATGACAAAATCATTCTATATTATATATTATTATTATATATCTATATTATTGTTTATGCATATATTAAATATATAGTAAAATATGAATAAACAATCTAGAAATAATATTTCAATTATAATATATGTGTTCAAAATGCTCAATTGTGGTGCAACTAATACATTTTTAAAAATCCAGACTTTTATTTTAAAATAGTCCACTCTTATTTTGGCAGAAGTACAAGCGCATTTCCTCACACTTCACTCACTGCTGTTAGCGTAAATTCTACAGTCAGCTGACTTGATCAGTCTGCTTTCTGCTGCTAGAGTTGGCCTTTGTCACTGAACAACTGATTCCCAGTAAACACTAAATAGTAAATAAATCATGACTAAATACGAGGACGTTGCTGTTCACGGCTACGAGGAATTTTGTAAAGCTGTGTCTGAAAGAAAAGGAAAAGACATATTCGCTTACTTCTCTGGAGATAAAGATGACCAGGGCAAGAGCTGGTGTCCGGACTGTGTGAAAGGTACATTAACATTACACAGTAGCTGTGCTGTTATTAAAATAAGAACTAAAAGAGTTTTTCTTCTCTTTTCACTCATGCAGGAGAGCCAGTGGTCAGAGGAGAGCTGTCTTATCTGCCGGAGGGATCTGTCTTCATTTACTGCCAAGTGGGAGATAGACCTTAGTACGTTTACAAAACATTCGTCCAATTACATTGGTAAACAGAAATAATTAATGTATGTTGCAGCATATAGTATACACGATTAAAGTTATAGTTCACTCAAAATTAAAATTAGCTGAAAATGTACTCGCTGTCATGCCATCCAAGATGTAGATGAGTTTGTTTGTTTATCTGAACAGATTTGGAAAAATGTAGCATGATGTCAGTAGCTCACCAGTGGATCCTTTGCAGTGAATGGGTGCCGTCAGAATGAGAGTCCAAACAGCTGATAAAAACATCTACAAGTAATCGACATGACTCCAGTCTTTCAGTTAAAATCTTGTGAAGTGAAACCTGCTTGTTTATTAAGAAACTAATTCATTCGTTAATATGTTTTTAAGTTCACACCATTGCTTCTTCCTGTGAAAAAGTTGTCCCCTTGAATCAGTAGAGAAATATGCAGAGACCAAGAAACAAAACAGTCATAAACAAATATGTCGGTGGATTTTTATGTGAGAGAACGAGCATGGACTTTTTCACTGCATGGAGGAAGTGTTATAGATTTAGTGGCGTGGATTACTGTGATGTTTTTATCAGCTGTTTGGACTTTTATTCTGACGGCACCCATTCACTGCAGAGGATCCATTGATGAGTAAGTGATGTATTGCTAAATTTCTCTAAATCTGCTCTGATGATCAAACAAACTCTTAATATTTTAATTTTGGATTTGTTTTGGTTAAGTGTTGAGATCTAATTTGACTGTTGTTCTTGCCAGCTGGAAGGACCCAAACAATGACTTTAAGAAGAATCTGAAGCTGGCTGGAGTACCCACACTACTGCGCTATGGCACGGTAAAGATCAGTAAATGTTCCTTGATAAGTGAATTTAACACTTTAAATTTGTACACATCTTGCAAATGTACTATGTTTGTCTGTTTTAAGCCCCAGAAGCTGGTTGAAGAGGAGTGTTTTAAAGCAGACCTGGTTCGAATGTTGTTCACAGAGGATTAATGTCCTGTGATGTACTGCTTGATGACAACCACATTTTAAACATTCTCTTTGAATGATTGACAACGGTTTTTCTGCTATTACTTTTGTCATTTGTAATCTATGCTCCTGCTCTGCAATGTTCAGCAAAACAAATTGTGGCCTGGAATTATGCTGTGGTGACTGTAAAGCATTTGTGCAAATAAAACTGTGTATACTGGAAGATTTCATTTGTAACATCATCAGACATTTCAAGCTTATTTTCAAATGATATTCGAAAAAGGGACTTTGACTACACTTTCAAGTCAACTATAATAAAGGGAAAGTTCACCCAAAAATGAAAATTCTGTCATCATATTCTCACCCTCAATTTGTTCCAAACCTGTATGAATTTCTTTCAGCTGCTGGATGCAAAAGAAGATATTTTGAAGAATGTTTGTAACCAAACAGTTGACGGTAGCCATTGACTTCCATAGTATGAAGAAAAAATACTTATTTTGTGTTCAGCAGAAGAAAGAAACTCATACAGGTTTGGAACAAGTGGAGCACAATCTTCATTTTGAGTGAACTGTCCTCTTACGACTGAAGAACTGAATCAATTACAATACAGTAAACATAAATTAAATTTGTTTTATAATCCTAACCTATGGGATATGATTATGGCTGTTACCATTTTGATTGTTTATATTCAGAACAAAATTAAAATGTTTTGAAAAATCTATCTGCAAATGTAACTGTGCGTTTTTTGTGCTTTCCAAGTAAATACGATGGGAAATTATTGTGCACCAAGCAGTTGTGGGTTTTTGTTTTTATTCCTAACTTCGGCTAACCTATTGTCAAGCAATACAGTTATGGGTGTTTATCATACAGAATCTGGTTACAATTTTCGTACGCACTATTATTTTGCTTAAGTAGTGCAGTTTTTACCCTTCTGTTGTTTTTCTTTCGCTTTTCACGAGTTCACACTTACATATAATAAACTGAGTAAAGGGTTATGCATATTTGGCGTGCTGTCCGATGAGAGGGCTCCGAGCTCGGCGTTTAGCCCGGACCCAGAATGCTCCCCCCCGAGTGCTCCTCCCCGTGCTGGGGTAGAAACGGGCTGAAGGTGAGGAGTCGGGGTGGTGGAGGGACTGTGGAAGACGAGAGATAATGAAGGTAAGACTGCTTTGATTATAGGGATTCTCTCTCGTGCTGATTGGATAGGTGGTGTGATTACTGATGTTGAATTGGCCGTGTTAATTATCTGCGCGTGCTCCTCCCGAAACTTGTTAATAAAACATCACTTAGTGGTAATTGAAATGAACAGGGGATGCATGAGGTAATCACTGTAATTCTGAGACACCGCTTTCTGCTTAAAGGAGTGAATACTTACTCAAAAACATGACATGTACTGATACTGTTACTCTGAGAATCCGTATATACATTCATCTATAAAAAAAAAAAAAAAAAGTATAATTTATGCAGATAGAGACATGGTAGGACTGTGATTCGCTAGACATCCCTGTGGACCGAGGACACCGACGTGCAATTGCAGCATCTCGCCACTAGATGTCACGACAGTCTCGCAGCGGGAGTCGGCCGGCGCTGTTGCTGAGGGCCGGTTTATAACAGGAGCGCATTCCTCAACACCGCGCACAGTGGAAGAGGCACACGACGGCCGCTGTCTCGCCACACTGGGCACCAGGGCCTGCGGATATCCATCGAGCACTTTGGGTTGACCTTAAAACCGCCCGAATAAGCCAAGAAAACCAAGCGCAGTCCGCTTCGAGGGCTCAGCAGCGATGTCGGAGTTTCTGGTGAATCTGCTCGGAGAGCGGCTCGTCAACGGAGAGAAAGCCGAGGTGGATGTTCACGCGCTGGGCAGCAAGCTGTCTCTGCTCGGGCTCTACTTCGGCTGCAGTTTAAACGGTCCCTGCAAGCAGTTCAACACGAGTCTGTGCGAGTTTTACAGCAAGTTTAAAAAATCCTCGGAGCACAAGGACAAATTGGAAATCGTCTTCATCTCTTCGGATCAGGACCAGAAACAGTGGCAGGACTTCTTGCAGGAGATGCAATGGCCGGCGTTGCCTTTTAAAGACAGACACAAAAAGGTAAGATGAGCCAGTAGATTTAATAGATGATATAAGACTGGAAATTATATAATTGCCCTTTTTTTTTTTTTTTTAAAACAACAAACCCAAAGTGTGTGCAGGTGTAAAGGATAAAAAAAAGAAGTCTGATCTTCTGTTTTAAACCCTTTGACCTCTTATTGTCAGATGATAAATGATCAGTTTCATCACTTTATTCTTCTCAGTGGTTGGGAACTAATTAAACTAGCTTTTTTTAGTAGTATAAAACTGTGGTCTTGCTTTCAGAACTGAGATTTTTTTTAAAAGGTAGCAAGACATTTCCAGCGTCCACCTAATGCATTTTTATTCAGTCGTTCTTGTTGCAAAAGAGACTTTTGGATTTTATGGACAGAAGGTGGAAAAAATCCTGGAGTATTTTCATTATGAAATACACAAAGGAAAGCAGCCACATTTGAATTGTATAATATGCCTCGCACCTAACAGTATATGAATTACCTGTAATCCCAGAAAATAATAAAGCATTCGTTGTAGGCAGGTGTCTTTTTATTATAGCTTGAGGCTGTGTGCTGCTGGGTGCTGTCGAGGTGAAAACATCCTTTACAAACCACAATATACACATACTACCCCTAAACCATTACACAATGACTGTCTCAGAGACTGCCAACTGAAACATTTCTTTTCTCGTTTGCACTTGCCTATACAGTCAAAAATGCAGACTGGTTTTTAGTTTTTAAGGCACATCCAGTGTGGAAAAAGTGTTGTTCAGGAAAACCCTAATTACAAAAATTTGTCATTAATTGCAGAACTAAACTATAAGCTATTAAAGAAAATTGTAAAAACAATTAGTTGCTAAATGCATCTTTACAAGGTGAATAAAATAGCTTTTTTTGTATTTGTTAAAAGTAATGCTCAGGTTCTACAATAACACAAATCGTTATAATATATCTAGATTTATTTCTGTTGTCTTATTATTATTTTTAAATAAGGGTGTAGCAATGAGTTTAAATGTTTTTGCTAAGACCTAAACGAACCTGTTTCTAAAGCATTTCATTATTGAAAGCACATTTGCTGTTCAGATTTTTAACAGGCCCATTTTATGTCATTTATTAAAACAAATCTGGAAATGATTACTGCATCTCAGAGCACTTTTAATTGAGTTATCCTCTTGCTTATTCAAATGAGATTCTGTGGTTGTGAATATTTCTGTTCTGGTATACCAGTGATGAGAAAAAACCTTTATTAAATTTGGATTACCATCAGAAACGTTAATTTATCATTTTGATTGTCATTCTGAACACACATTCGGCTTTGCATAATTTGCTTTGTAAATAATGATGTGTTACTGTGGGGGTTTTCTGTGTGTGTTTACTGCTGTATTGTTAGGTTGATATTGTAGTGCAGTTTATTTTGGGTTTGAGTGTTTGTTTTAATGGAGGATAGCATTTGGATCATGCTCAGATTTGCCCCTATGTGCTGGTATCCATTTTGGTCCACTGCACCAGCTCCTCCTCCTGCAGCATGCCTTGGCACGTCTCACTGACGAGCAAATGATGTGCGTTTAATGGCTCATACCGGTTTACAGTGGCATCGGTGGCAGCCATATACATATTTAAGATAAAATCTGCCACCATGCAAAATGCTGATTGTACTCCATGCAGTGTTTTAATAATACACACTGAGAAATGCTGTGCGTGGTGAGAAGAGAATATTGTAGTTGTGTGCGTGTGTGTGATTTAAGGAAGGATAATGCAATTTAGATTCTTGTTTTTGGTTTTGTGTAGCTGTTAAGTAAAAATGGATCTAGTAATTTACTATGTAGATGACATTGTTTGTTATAGGCCTAGGCCTTTTATTTACATGCTGACATGGTGTGCAATTTTTTTTTGCCATATTTGGTGTTTTATTGAATGTTTTCTCTTGTGTTTTAAGGTTACAAATATGCATTGTTGTAAACGAGTATGCCACAGATGGAAAAAAAACTCCCACTAAGTCCAACTACAGATATTGCCACATCTCTGCTCTAAATTATGATCTCATGCCAGTATTTTATTAATTTTTTTTTTTACACTGTCCTAGTCTCCTCTCAAATCTAAAATTTATTTTTGTTTTTGGGTCCTTTGTTAAATTGCTTGTTTTTCTACATTTTTAAGTCTGTATAAAAGCATCTAATCAAAGAATCAGTATATTGTAAATGTCATTTTCTTTGTATACTATAATAATAATAATAATAATAATAATAATAATTTAATTATTATTATTATTATTAATTAATAAATATTATTATTTGTGTATAAAAATATACAATATTTGGTGTATGAACTTATTTGTACTCTCATTCATACAATTTTGTTCTTTGTATGCTTGCATAAATATTAAAAAAAAATGTTTTTCTTATTTCTGCTTATTAGCAATGCTTTTACATTGCACGCCAAAATGCTTTGCCGTTAGCAAGACAGACTAAGCTCTAACATAATGAGCCATAAATAATCCAAACCCATTGTAGGTTGCTGTTACGTGGATCACACATCTTTGAGTTGTTCTTGAGGCTTATTTAGTTTGCTCTTAATGGGAGATGTAAATGACTTGGGCCAGTCCAGATAAGAGTGTTTGTTTTGAAGTAATATCATCTAGCGTCCTGCAGAGCGTCTGAGCCATAAAGACTTTGACCGACCAAGGTCACGTTCCTATTCGCAGCCCCAGCATGAGGATGAATCGTCCTTCCTCTCTTCATGGGAGAGTGAATATAGTGGCTCTTTTGTGTTTGTGTTCTTTGAAGGCTTTAATTGCTGTGATGTTGGCCTGCTGCATAGCAGAGCTGAGGTTGTGGTACCGTGGGGTATTAAGTGGCTCATTTCCCTCTCTCTCTTGGGGCAAAAGAGAGGCGGCTCTGTGTATCGCTGCAGGACTCGTCTCTGAGACATGGCTGTGTTTGGAATGAAATACTAGCTTACTACATACTGGATACTGTGCAGTGTACACTATATACTGCATACTTGTTTTTTTTATATAGCATTATCACATGACCTCATTATGGTTATCGAATTACTTGTTTAGTTCAGAAATGGAGGGTTGAGTCGAAAGCTTTGCATTGTGGGACACAAGTATTCCTCATAATTACTCTTCAGCTCATTTTAGACTTTGTAGTTGGTCATCCATGTATTTTATGCTTTATAGAAAATACTGTGCACTATATGCATGCTACTATACTGCAGAAATAGTAAGTAGTACATTCCCTGTTCTTTTCAGTTGCCTTTTTCAGTCTGCTCCATCACCTGGTCTGTCTCGTCCTCTTTCACTTCACTCCGTCTGTCCTGCTTCCCATCAGCCAGAGATTTGCTTACCCAGTCATGCAGAGATAAGCCCTCCACACCAAAACAAAGCCCCTAACCATGTTACGACTCTTTTACAATGCTGTGGATTCAGAATTGACTCTGTAACATCTGCAGCATGAAGGCAAGTGAGAGATACGATAACCCACAGCACATTCACAAGCCATATGAAAGCAAAATGTATTTTAATAACCAAGTTAGTTTGAAGCGGAAATTATTGGATTTCTATAAGCATTCGACTCGACTTGAAATTTCACACTTTCTGAGTAAGTAGCTCTTTTGAATAAGTAATCTGCAATCATTAAAACAGTATGTTCTATATAGAATGATTGCGTGTAGCATGAATCTAATCCAGACATGCTACATTTGTCATGTTGTCATTGTCATGTGACCTACCAGTGTTTGTTGCAATGCTTCACTGGCATTCACAAATCCTCTCCCGTGGCATCATGCAATATTAAAGTGTCCAGTGTATGTGCACTTCAGAATCTCACAGAAAGTAGTAAGACTTGGTACTTTTCACCTCCCTTTTTTGTGAAGGCTGTGAAATCAGACCTACTACTCTTTTTACATACGGTTTTTGTTTTTTGCCATACTGCAGCTATTCTTAATAGTTGACATTTTAACTTAATATTTGCTGTTGAAGTAACCAGGACTGGAAATGGATAAAAAATCAAGTCTGCATTACTTTTGTCCCTGAATATTTAAAAAGTGCCACAATATAGAAGTTAAATGTGCTGTATATACTGTTTCATGTCGTCTTATATATATTTTTTTTTTTTACAGGAGTGGTTCACCAGAATTGAAAATTCTGAGATTATTTGTGACGGCTCATGAATTTCCGGCAAATAACTGTACATTTTTCTCTGTTCCTCTCTATTATATGGCTGTTTTTCAAGAAAGACTTGAAATATAGTGCAAAAGGCGTTTGGACTAACATTTATGGTGCTTTTATGTTTTTGTTGTCATTTTTTTGTTTCATTTACTTTGATTGTATGGAAAAGAGCAGCTTAAACATTATTGTAAATATCTTATTTTTTGTTCTGTGGAAAAAAAGAAAGGTAACGTCAAGGAACGATGTGAGTGTGAGAAATACATTTTTGGATGAACTGGTCCATTTATAGTAAAACCAATCTGACAATTTTGTTCTTTTGAAAATAAACTGAAACATGTAATTAAGTGAATATGGTTTCCCAAAATGGCTTCTGTTTTCACCTCTGACTGGACCCAGTGATCGCAACCATCATCGGTGCATTTAATGTCTGCAGCCGTTGAGCCATAATCGTATTTATTTAGTGTTTTTTCGAGTCATGTTTTCTTGTGAAAGGGTCAGAGGAGTCGTGGTTGGTGGTGGGCGTCTGCAGGGTATCAAGGGAAGTCTGTGCTGGCACTGCCTTACAAGGACACTCACGTCAGGCGGAGTGGGGAAAGCTGCTCGTAAATCAGTTAGGGGTTTGGCCCAGTTACTGCCAAAGCCTAGATCTGCCAGCATCGTAAAGTAAACGGAGAGCCGGCGGTCTTGCATCCGAGAGAAAGAGGAGGAGGCCTTCTGGAGCTCGGCTGTGCCATCGTCTCTGCAGATTCAGAAACAGCTGCTCGGAGCTTTTGAGATTGCTAAGGGCTGCTGTCATCAGGGTGTCAGTGATCTGATGAAAAACCCGGCGCTCCCCGTTCATCACATATCCTAGAGCTGCGCCCCTCCGCGAGGCTTTGATTTCAGGGCTGGCGGCTAGAGAAAGACGGCCTTATCTGCAGGTGATAATACCGGCTTCGCTATCAGTGAACGGTACATTTGGCTCAGTGTGACGAACACAGATTTTCTCTCTGCTGAGTGACGCTGTGTGCTGATAATGCTGCTCGGTGGGAAACGCTGAGCTCAGGTTAATTGAGATGGACCTGTGAATGACACACCAAATTCATTTCAGATTACAAAGATTGTACTTTTTTTTTTATTACATGATGAAATTTGTAACCAGTTGGTGTGATCATATAAGGCCCTTGGTTTCTTAAACGGGTCATATTTTACACATTAATAATGTTTTTTTTTTTTTTTTTTTTTTTAAACCCTTAAGTTTAATCCTAGTCAAGGATTTTTTTTTTTTTTAATGTTCACATTTTACCTGACCATTTTACTTTTGGGAAGCCAAACATTAATAATATGGCCAGTAATTATTTTCATTTTTATAGCAGATCTTAAAATTCCACTAAACTAAAATTAGTCAATTAAGTGAATTTTAGTATCACAACATTATTCGTTTTGGATATTCAGTATGAAAAATAGATATTGTAAAGTGCTCCTATTATTGACTTTTGAAAATTACCTTTCATGCAGTGTGTAACACAGCTCTAAGTGAATGAAAACATCCTGCAAAGTTTTAAATCTGAAAGTGCACAGTGTATAAAGTTATTGTCTTTCAAAAGAAAGAGTCGACTCTGAATCATAGAAACGAGTCGTTTTTAAAATGAATCCCAAGCCGTTTCTTGTTGACGTCAACATGAAACATTAGCATATTGCCCGCCCACTTGTTGGTCTGAATGAAAATGCAAATTCATTCTTTGCCACTAGGTGCCGCTTTTGGAGCAGTAAAATAGCTTTTTCCCTGGTAAAGCAGCACTGTGCTCACAAACGCAGCTTTTATTATGAAATGGAAACAAAATCGACCAATCACCGCAGATTAGAGTCCCGCAAAGGAGGGGTTTGGTAAAAATGAATCGTTGAGCGAATCATTTGGGAGTTGTTGTGCAAATAAGGTAAAAATATATGCGTATTATAAGACAATGAAAGTGTTTTTTGACCTTTGCATGCATGTCAACCTGTTGTTGGGGACTCCCAAAACCAAAATATGAACCTTTCATAACCCATAATAGGGACACTTTAACGGATATTTTAAGTCTAAATCTCTATATTTAATAGTGTTTTTTTATGTAGTAATACTTTTTATGAAGTTTTGCATTATATATTTGCGTTAGATGACATCAAAGGTAATGTAAATGTAAAATAGCAGAAATAAGCATGAACAATTTAATATCGGCCAATACCCAATATCTTTAAATTGAAAAAATCTCCAATATCAGATTTTTACTGATATGGTACCAATAATTCATGCTTATTAACATAAGACCACCCACAATCTTAAATCAACATTTGATCAAGAAAGAATGTCGTACAGAAATTGTAAGAAGTTAAGTAAATTATTTTATTTTATTGTCACAGAATTTTCTTCTAAGACATGTTAATGTAACACTCTAGTTAACCTCTTCAAACATGACGTTCACACCGTCATTAAAGACCCAGTCCACCCAAAAATTTAAAAATTTGCTAGCTATTGACTTCCATAGTATGTCAATGGCGACCGTCAACTGTTTGGTTCCCAACATTCTTCAAAATAACTTATTTTGTGCTCAACAGAAGAAAGAAACTCAAAGGTTTAACTTGATAGTGAGTTATTTTGTGCTCAACAGAAGAAAGAAACTCATACAGGTTTGAATTGTACGACTTGCAACGATAGTAAAAAGCGCTATACAAATAAACTTGAATTGAATTGAATTTCATGTCAATTTCATTTCTCTGGGTGGTCTTATGTTAATGAGCGCATGGTCAACATGTCATAATCATCATGACTATATTTGAATAATGTGTTTTCTGCAGCTTAATTAAAAAAAAAATATGGAGAGGGGACTGGGAAGGAGGCTCTCTGTTGGAGTTTAACATCGTTCAACACACTTATTGCAGAAGATCAAAGAAAATCCTGTTTTCCCAAAAATATTGCCTAAAGCTACAGCGGCTGTTTCAACACAGAGAAGTGTGTATGTCTGTCTGTGACCCTGTTGAACCTACATATTCTCGCAATTGTATGACGAGAGATTATGTAAGAAATGTGTGTGTGTGTGTATAGTTGCTAGCGAGATTTTGCAGAGCTTTATGAACAGCACTTGTCAAAGGTAACTTTACAGCAGACTAGATTTACACCTCCTTTCAGTCCCCATTGTGTGTTTCTCACTGGAAGCACTGTAATGCTGTGAATGGTTACAATGGGAGTGTGGACGTGGTGAATCCTAGTGGAGGACTGTTTTCTTAGGTTTTTAGTTACCTATTGAGGCTAGATGAAAATAGGCGGGGAAAGGACATCCAGGGGAAAGGGCTTAATCTCAGGCAACGTGAGACCGTCCTGTTCCCAGCAGTCTGTAGAGGGAAAATAAAACAATAGCTGTCGGGCTGTGACCCTGGACAAGTTTGTCGTCCAAGTACAAGTTTCAGATGATAACCTATCTTGACTGAAATAGGCCTTTCTGTCCGTTTATCACCTTGTGGCAGGGGTACAAAATTTGCAAGGAAATCGAAAACGAACCACACAGAAATGTGCAGAGATTTCATCTTCAACACAACATCAGATTAAAGTCTGTGAGGATTCAGTGGGCCAGATTTATTACAGATTTAGAGTCTGCAGTTATTTTAGGAATGTCTAGTCCTCCATTACTGAGCAAGTCAGAGTAAACACTGCAGTCACATTATTTCATATGGGAGGATCTAATCTGTTAGTTTGTGTGGATGTATTTACTCATCTAACCTACATGCTATATTCAATAAATGTTTGCAGGAATTTCCCTCATTATAAACTCGAAAGCTGTGGGAATGAGTAAAACTATGCGATATACACACAAATTCAAGACCTAATTAAATATAACTATTATACCAGGGCTCTAGACTCATTCTTCCCACTGGTCGCACTTGTGCGACTAACTTTCTCAGTTGGTCAGCGCATCATTTGGACTAATACATTACAGAATGTTTAGCAAACACTAAGGAATCTAATAATAATAATATTAAAAAAATAAGGAAAGCCTTTAACATGAGGTAAACAGCAAAGATAAGCTTTTCAAAACGAAAACAAAAAGAAAAGTAAAACTAAACTGTCTGTCGCTGACAGGACTTGCATGTTTTCTCTACAAGAATACCAACATGTTCACCTTTTCTGGTTTAAGAAGCGGTCTTTTTACTTTAGTTTGAAAACCAAATCCTCCGTTGCGCTCCGTCCACTGCATGCACCTTCGCGCTCATGGCACAATGGGCGCGTGCTGCTTATTGTGAAATAAAATTCCATGACTTTTACAAAACTTTTCCAGGCCTGGAAATTGCTGTTTTAAAATTTCATAGTTTTTCCAGGTTTTTCATGACCGTATACGAACCCTATAAAAGCAACTGATGCACGCTTTCAATCACTAAAGATTGGTCCTCTCCCTCCTCTAATCACATGTCGGATCAGTTACCCCGCTTTATTCCGGGACCTCTCAATTTACAAATTAAGCACTGGGCTACCTTATTAAAAGTATTGCTCTTAACAGACCTGTGTGTTTTGTATCACTAGTGCAGTGTCCGTTCTCGGAGCATATAAGCCCTGTCCGCGTGAAGCGTGCCGCTTCCGGCTCGTGCTGTTCTGTAGTTTATTAAAAGTTTATTAATTCTGAACGGGTCACGTGTCCATATTGCACCAAAATGCGACACTGCACTCCCTTGGGTCCGCAGCAACACACCCGCCACGCGTGAAGTCACTGGATGAACGGTTCTCGACATAATAAAAATGCAAACAGACAGACACAGAGATTCCTGCCTTTTTATTAGAGCGAAAAATATGTTTAGGCCCCCCCTCCGAAGCTTTGAATATTCGGTGTTGATTACTACCGAAGCTTCGAAGCTCAAAAAATGGTATTCGGACCAGCCCTAGCTTCTAGGGGTCCGGAAAAAAAAGTTAAAAGCAATGTACTGGATTTTCAAATATTAGAGTCATTTTGCTTTCTGAAGCCTGTTTGGAAATCATGAGATTTACCTCTTTTTTTTTTTTTTTTTTTTTTTTTTTTTCTCAATTGGTCTACTTTATTCAATTTATTTTATTCAACAGAAAAGTTTTTTTAGAGAAATAAATAAATATATAATAAAATATCAGGCCCTTTCTGACAGAGCATGCTGCACAACTTCTTGTCCAGGCCCTTGTCGTTTCTAGGCTGGACTACTGCAATGCTCTTCTGGCTGGTCTTCCATCAAACACAATCAAACCTCTACAAATGATTCAGAATGCAGCGGCACGACTGGTCTTCAACGAGCCCAAAAGAACCCATGTTACACCTCTCTTCATCTCATTGCACTGGCTACCAGTGGCAGCTCGCATCAAGTTCAAGACACTGATGCTTGCATACAGAACGACCACAGGCTCAGCACCCTCCTACTTCCACTCACTATTACGAATCTACATCCCCTCCAGAAGTCTGAGATCCGCTAGTGACGCCTCGTGGTACCATCACAGAGAGGCTAAATGTAAATGTAAGAAATAAACTTATACAGGGTTGAAACAACTTGAGGGTGAGTAAATGATGACAGGATTTTAATTTTATTTATTTATTTTTTACTTTAGTGCAGTGAGAACATAGGCCACACTGTATATTTAATTTAAAAAAATGCAGTAAAAACTAATATTGTGAAATATTACAATTTAATAGAACTGTTTTGTATTTGTTTTGTATTTAAATATTTTAAAATGTAATTTATTCCTGTGATGGCAAAGCTGAATTTTCAGCATCATTACTCCAGTCTTCAGTGTCACATGATCTTTCAGAAATTATTATAATATGCTGATTTGGTGCACAAGAAACATTTCTTATTAATATCAGTGTTGAAAAAAAGTTGTGCTGCTTAATATTTGATGGCACATTTTTGTGCAAAACCTTGATTCTTTAAATAGAAATTTCAAAAGAACAGCATTTATTTGAAATGGAAATCTTTCTTTGCTGTAACTTTTGATCATTTGGCATCATGGCAGCCGTTGGCCTTACCAAGAAAATCATTATTATTATTATTTATGAGTTAACTTCTAAGCTTCAGTACAATAGAGCCGTGGAGTCACACTGTGCTCATATTGCCAAAAAAACACCATGGGGAAGTTTAATTTGGTAGACACTGCATGTTCTTTAACACTTCTCCTCGGCTCATCTTTCATCTTGTCATGTAATAACTGGCTGGAAACTTTTGCAGCAATTGGATCTTATTCCCTTCCCTTCCATTTTTTTTTTTTTTTTTTGAGTGATGCTTGTGCTGACTTTCCCTTCTCTGTTCCTCAGAAGTGCGCATGCTGTCATCGGAGAGGATTGTTGAAAGGATGCACAAATGACTCTTTTATGTGGACAAAATAAATATCAGATGCAACTGAACCAGAGACACCCGTCCCAGCATGTTTGAGGACAGCTTAAAATGATTTTGGATTTATTAATGCTGTACAGAACTGTTTTGATCTCTGTCCCATAGTGGAATCGTCCCGCAGTGCTTTGTCATCCGTCCCTATAGCTGTGTTCCCACAGATGTGATCTTATCAATGCTGTCGTTGAGTCAGTGATTCAGTGATGGTGTGTGGTGGCTGGTTGCCCGATGGTTTAGTGTTGAAGCACAGCACAAACATGTCGACTGTCTCTCCTTGCAGTCTGGCACCTTCACAAACTGGCGCCGACCCTGCTGTGAATCTGCTGTTGACTTGAGTGTGCGTGGAGAGAAATGAACAGTTTTTTTTTGTCTTATCTTACCACAAAGTGAGAGAGAATCCTGCCACAGTGTTGCTGTGGTATCAGTCACAACTTGTCGCTAACATTTACTAGAATTACTCTCTTCTTGGTTTCAGCTTGCTATTTGTATTATCTTTCTTCGGTGAAACACAAAATAAGATTTTTGAAAAGGCTTATATTTTCCAAAACTAAAGTAAATGGCAAAAAAGTGCAAAAAACACAAAATTAGTCCATACCAGGGAAATTTTAGGACCCCTAAATATTCTATTCACACCATGAGGTATGAATATTTTCATTACAAGATTTTTTTTATTATAAATATTTATTTATTTGAACATATCCAAGTTTATTATGTTTAACAAAATAAATAGAGGTTAATATTTGAAGTAAACATATTTTATTTTAATTAATTTTAACATTTAATATCACCTTTTTATGTAATGTTTTATTTTGTTAAACATATTTAAGTAAACATTAATTTATTAATTTATTTGAACTTATTTATTTTGTTAAATATTGAACTTGGATGTTCAAAATGTTTACTTAAATGGTTAACAATTGTTTAATTTAATGTTTACTTAAATGGTTAACTAAATTATGTAAATGGTAATATTAACTTAAATATTTAAAATAATTAAAAATGAAAAGTTGTTTACGTTAAACATTAACTTGTGTATTTATGTTAAATATTAAACTTAGATAAGTTAATATTTTGAGTAAACAACTTTTTTAATTTTAAACATTTGTTAACATTAGTTTTTATATTTTTTTTTGTTAAACCTTTAAGTAAACATTAACTATTTATATATTCGAAGTCGAACATATCGAAGTTTTATGTTTAACAATAACTTTTTTTATTTTGAATTTAAACTTTTTTTGCATATTTTGTTAAACATATTTAAGTAAATATTACCTATTTATTTTAAGTTGAAATATTAGCTTTTATGTATTTATATTTCTAACTATTTTGTTAAACATTAAATAATTTAACATTTTATTTGTTTATTCATTTTATTTAAACATTTAAACATACGTCTCTGTGCAACCCCGTCAATTTTGAGACGTGAAGAGCTTTCATGTGTTTTAATATACAAAAAATATTGTCTGTTCCCAGCCATCATTCTGCTGGAAGAAATGGAAGTTGAGGCAAAAGAGCACTCCAAAACCACTGACATCTTAATTAAGGGTCTTGACGCCTGGGATGAAGATCTTCATTTTTTTTTTTGGCCTTGAGATCAAACGACCCCACAGTGGAAATATGTAATTAAGGGTTTTATTATAGTTTACCCTCTGCTAAATTCCCTCAAAGTATTAATCCAGTTGGCCTTTTTCTTGTCAGAATTGCCCAAAGCTATAAAAACCAGAGTGCATTTGTGATTAACAAGAACCAAATTGAATGAGTCATGGGGGTTGATGAAACGTTATATAACCCTAGTGCATGAACTCTGCCACATAGCCTGGGGAATGAACCGGGAGCGTGTTTCTCCTGCGGTAAGGGGGAAGATCTGGGGCCTGGCCAAATCCTTCTAATCGCTTCATCTCAAGTGGATTACAGCCGATTAGCGCCTCTGAAGTCATCAGAGCGACCCCTCGATCCGGATGGCTCTACTTGTCCCCTCACCTCTGAGGGACGAGACCCGCTCTGACCTGAAGTGACTCCTCTGTGTCAGTCGGTCTCCACGAGCTTTGCTCTTGGTGATTTAGACAGATGTTAGATTTGGAGGGAAGCTGCTAAGCTCCGGTCGCTGACTCGTGTACAGGGAGGGTGGGAAATTAACACCAGCTAAATGCAATTTTGTTTTCACAGTGGCGGGTAATTTTGTGGGCGACGTGTTTCTCATAATCCTTTGACAAAAATAGCTGTTGTTTAGAAACAATGTTGTGCTCCTGTTGAAGTAACATTATATTTAGAAGCTTGTTTGAATGTTTGTCTCCATCTTCTGTGGTGTTTGTGGCTGTCAGCAGTTTCTCAGAGCTGAAATTGTAACTTATGTTAAAGTTTTAGCCCACCAAGGCTTCATTTATTTGATCAAAAAATACAGTAAAACAGTAATATTGGGAAATACTATTACAATTTAAAATAACTTCTTACTTTCTGAATATTTTATATGTATTTTATCTATCTGTCCATCTATCTATCAGTGCTGCTTAATGTTTATGGAAACATGATACTTTTTTCCCCAGAATTTTTTTTTTTTTTTTTTTTTTTTTGAGTAAAAAGTTCAGAACAGTGTTTTTGAAATAGAATATCTTTATAATGGTACAAAATATTTGTCCCTTTTGAGTCACTTAATGACTCTTTATTTATTTTTATTTAGTTTTTAATTAAATGTGTTTGTTGTTTGTTTGTACTGGGTTCCAAAAACAGTGAACTGAGGCTCATAATCCGGTTTGAATCCACTTACGGCAAGAGACAGTGTGAATGCAAAGACAATACAGTTATAAAACCTGTCAGAATTAGGATTGCTCACAATTGTTGATTTATTGACTAGTCATCCAAAAATCACTTGGGCTATTTAGTGAGGCAGAGTAGTTTATCTATGTATGTTTTTCCTGGAAAATGTTTTTAATGCATTTATTTTATGCATTTCTTTAAATTAAAATTCACATATAGCCTATATGGAGTGATGGTAAATAAAGCCTATTTCAGTAGAAAAATTTAAAAACAGCTGAAAATGTCTGTATTCATCAGCTAATGGGCATGCTGATGGTAAAGTTCTCCAATCTGATCATGTAATAGTGTGACTGTATCTAAAGGAATCAGACTAAGTTGTCTGCCATGCCTCTTTAGCATAATATCCAAATGTTCCTTACAGGCATGTGCTATTGAACCTCGGCCAATAAACCAAAGATATTGAGTGCTAGCTTCTGAAGGCTATACGTCTGTTTGTGTGGTTTTTATTTGCCAGAGATTATTGCTAGTCCTGCACGCTTCTCCTGTTTCAGCTGTAACTGTTGGAGGGGCTTTATGTGCATGCAGACCCAAAGCTGTTGATTGACTAAAGGTGCAGGTGTGGCTAATAACAGGACCGAGGTGCTGCCCTACAGCATGTACATTAGCTTTAACAGATGTGAAGCGTGGAGGAAACGGGACATCGTGCCGCTGACCCTGAAATTAGCTCCGTTTTATAACGTCTCAAAGTGTCCGAGTGCAAAACTTTCCAATAAACGAAAACATTAAAAGACGTTTCCAGTCTTTTTTCTTTTTATTAGTATATCATCTGCAAATGTGCTTTTAACATTTGTGCCGAAAGTGCTTGCGGCCTCTGGAACCTGAAAGTATTTCCTGCTGGCTGCTTTTGTTGTATAGTGTCAAATAAAATTCCATCTGCTTTTTATTGACCTTATTATACGTCTGGTGTTTCGACAAAGGATGTCATACAATCTTCTCGGCTTGTGCGCCCAGTATGCACTCAAAAATCCACTGTCCTGAGCTTTCTTTGGGAAATCCTCTTTATTTTTAAAGCGAAAGAAAACCATGCAAATCCTCTTGTGTAATGCATCTCGTTTCTTTGGGATTGATGTTATCAAATTGCACATGAATGCAGGGCTATCGTTAGTGTGTGTTGGCACAGCCGAGCAAGTAGGACAAGCCTCATAATTGAGTTTTCTTGCAGTGTGGTTTGGACTCGCAGCAGACTAAACTGCTGCTCTGACAACTGTGAGCCTTCAGTACTTCACAATTGGTGTCTTGTGATTTGAATTTTGGGAAAACGACGGAGAATTTCCAGAATGCAGGGCAGTAAGTGTGTGCTAAAATGAAAAGTTAAGAACGGAGAGAGTTTTAGTAGGTTATTTAGGGGTATTCTGGGTAGGCCAAAGTGGCATTCACAGTGAATGACAGGAAGTCGGTCATTTTCAATGACAGTTGCCGACTTCCACCGACATTAGCTGTGAGTTTTCAAAAAGTTGAGAAAAGTTTGACTTTATGGAAATGAGCGTCAATGAAATATTATTTTTCAAGGCATTAAAGGAATAGTTTACCCAAAAATGAACATTTGCTCAGATTTGGAGAAATGTAGCAGTACATGACTTGCTCATCAATGCAGTGAATGGGTGCCGTCAGAATGAGAGCCCAAACAGCTGATAAAAACATCACAGTAATCCACACGACTCCAGTCCATTAATTAATGCCTTGTGAAGTTAAGAGCTGTATGTTTGTAAGAAACAAATCCATCATTAAGATGTTTAAGTTTGACATTTTGGCCATTTATAACACAATTCAATTATTCAATTATTTGGCAATTCAATCCCTGTTGTCCTCCCTTCAAAATCCACTGGCATATTTGTTGAGAACCGTTTTGACTGTTTTCGACTGTAATTAGTGCCTGATCTGTGCATATTTCTCTCCTGATTCAGAGGATATGTCCTTTTCACTGAAGGAAGTGTTCTTATGGATTATAGATTCATATTCTACAGGGCTCGCAAAATTTCAAAATCCCTGGTAGACCTTCGGGCAGGTACTCTTCAGATTTTGGTAGCCCGAAAATTAGTTTAACTAGCCCAAATAAAAAAAAGACCTTACATGTCAATCAAAAACATTTTCAATACACAAATATCAAGAGAAGAGTTTTATTTTACTGTTTACAGGCAATGTTCCCTCTAATTTTTTTTTTTTTCATGCTGAGCAAAACTTTTCTCTATTGGGCGGACATTTCGGCCACCTGAGCAAAAACATTCTTTATACCAGACTTGTACAGCGCACACACAAAAAAAGTGTAACTTAACTTTTAATGTGCTATTTATATTTGATTTGACCCTTGATGTAACTAAATGATGTACATGTTAGATTACCTGAGAAAACATTTTTTATAGTATAAATACTCTGCCGTTCAAAAGTTTGGGATCAGTAAAGTTTTTTTTTTTTTTAAAGAAGTGTATTATGCTCATCAAGGTTGTAGCCTATCTATTTGATGATAAAAAAAACTGTATTTCACAAAATAATATTGTGAAATATTATTGCAATTTAAAATAAATGTTTTCTATTTTAATATACATTAAAATATAATTCATTCCTGTGAAGCAAAGCTGAATTGTCAGCATCATTACTCCAGTCTTCAGTGTCACATGATCCTTCAGAAATCAGTCTAATATGCTGATTTATAATCAATGTTGGAAACAGTTGTACTGCTTAATATTTTTTTGGGACCTGTGATATATATATATATATATATATATATATATATATAAAAAAAAAGTTAAAAAGAACAGTGTTTATTCAAAATAGAGATTTTGTTACAATATTCAAAAGTTTGGGGTCAGACTTTTTTTTTTTTTTTTTTTTTTTTTTTTTTTTTTTTTAAAAAGATACTTTTAAAAAAGTTTAAAGAAACTTTATTCAGCAAGGATGTTACATGGATAAAATTGATAGTAAAGACTTATTGTTAGAAAAGATTTCTATTTTGAATAAATGCTGTTAACTTTTTTTATTAATCAAAGAATCAAAGAAAAATAGCACAGGTTCCAAAAAAATATTAAGCAGAACAAGTTTCATTGTAAATCAGCATATTAGATCAGCAACACTGATATTTCAGCATTTCAGAATGATTTCTGAAGGATCATGTGACACTGAAGAAGAATGATGCTGAAAATTCAGCTTTGCTTCACAGGAATAAATTATATTTTAAAGTATAGGTATTAAAATAGGAAACCAATATTAGAAATTGCAATAATATTTCACTATCACTGTTTTTTTCTGTTCATTCTGACGGCACCCATCACTGCAGAGGATCCATTGGTGAGCAAGTATGTAATTCTAAATTTCTATCTGTTCAGCCATATTTGATGGCCTGAGGGTGAGTACATTTCAGCATATTTTCATTTTTGGGTGAACTATTCCTTTTAAACCCCATTTGTATTTAGAATTTTTAAAAGCTATGCTGAATAAAATTACTGTGGGTGTTAACATTTCACTACAAAATGTGTTTCACAAGCTTGTTGCTTTGAGACCTGAAATAATGGGCTGCAGGAGATGAATTGTCTCCTTCCAGCTGTTGTTCTACTGAGGAGGTGCTTGATTGAGGATCATGAAGTGACACTGAGAAATGATTGTTGAAAAACACAGCTGGGATGAACATTAAAAAAACATGTTTGGAGTTTTTCTACACAATAAATAATTTCAGGTCTAAAACCACTAGATTCACATGCCACTGATATTCAGATAAGTCATCTGGTTTCACTATTTCAGAAATAATTTTGCGTGAATTTTGTGTAATAGTTTCTGTAGTAAATGAAGCAGAAGAATCACAGGCTTTTTCCATGAGAGCTGTGGCAACAGTCGGCGGTCACCTCCCGCTGAGAGTGAACAGTGGGGAGTCTGTGTGACTTTGTGGATGGCCGTAATCGCTGTTTTGATTAATCATTTTCTCTGCAGCCTTTGAAACTGAGGGGGAATTGATCCCGAGGCCAGATGAAATGAAAGGGTTTATCAGCTTAAGGCGCTTGTATGAGCACGAGAGGTTGCATCTTTTGAGAGCATTCTGGATAGATGTGTCCGGGCAATTAGAGACGCTTCAGACGTCTGTGAGATTACTGCTGTGGAAAAGCGTAGCGTGTCCCATTTCTGTTTAGCATTGTTGGTGCAGGTTAAACATTAAGCTAGATGTCAGTGCTTGTGTTTAATGTGTGTAGTTCACAAGCAGATATGCTGAAAGTGGAAGTTATACAGTTTGCCATTGTTAAACTTTGTGAACTTATTCTGTTGACGTTTTGAATAATCTGCCTTTCTGGTGAATTATTTATTTGCCTAGTTTATTAAAGAGTTTCTCTGCTTTGTAAAGTACATAAAATTTTACCAACATTTTCTTATTTGACAGAAAAAATAATATTTATCTATGTAGATCTGTCTGCCTACCTTTTCTATAAAAATATTGGTCTTTTCATTTGTCTGTATAATCTGTATCTATTCATCTATCTGTCTAAACTGTATTTATCTGTCTAGTTCTGACTGCCTGTTTAATCTATATCTATCTGTCTAAATCTGTCTGTCTAATCTGTATTTATCTAAATCTGTCTGTATAATCCTTATCTATCCGTTTGTTTCTCTAATCTGTTTGTCTATCTAGATCTGTCTATCGGTCTACCTTTCTACACAAAATATCAGTCTTCGCCTGTCTGTCTATAAAATATCGGCCTTCGTCCCTCTGTGTCTATACAAAATATCAGCCTCTGTCAGTTTGTCTGCCGATACAAAATATTGGTCTCTGTCTGTCTATACAAAATATCAGTCTTCATCTGTCTATACAAAATATTGGCCTTCGTCTCTTGGTCGGTTTATACAAAATATCGGTATTTGTCCATCTGTCTATAAAATATCGGTCTTCATCCGTTTGTCTATACAAAATATTAGTCTTCGTCTGTCTGTCTATACAAAATATCTCTCTCTATCTCTATATACACACCTGTCTGTATAATATGTACAGGTGCTGGTCATATAATTAGAATATCATCAAAAAGTTGATTTATTTCACATTCCATTCAAAAAGTGAAACTTGTATATTATATTCATTCATTACACACAGACTGATATATTTCAAATGTTTATTTCTTTTAATTTTGATGATTATAACTGACAACTAAGGAAAATCCCAAATTCAGTATCTCAGAAAATTAGAATTATACTTAAGACCAATACAAAGAAAAGATTTTTAGAAATCTTGGCCAACTGAAAAGTATGAACATGAAAAGTATGAGCATGTACAGCACTCAATACTTAGTTGGGGCTCCTTTTGCCTGAATTACTGCAGCAATGCGGCGTGGCATGGAGTCGATCAGTCTGTGGCACTGCTCAGGTGTTATGAGAGCCCAGGTTGCTCTGATAGTGGCCTTCAGCTCTTCTGCATTGTTGGGTCTGGCATATCGCATCTTCCTCTTCACAATCAGGCGAGTTTGCTGGCCAATTAAGAACAGGGATACCATGGTCCTTAAACCAGGTACTGGTTGCTTTGGCACTGTGTGCAGGTGCCAAGTCCTGTTGGAAAATGAAATCTGCATCTCCATAAAGTTGGTCAGCAGCAGGAAGCATGAAGTGCTCTAAAACTTCCTGGTATACGGCTGCGTTGACCTTGGACCTCAGAAAACACAGTGGACCAACACCAGCAGATGACATGGCACCCCAAACCATCACTGACTGTGGAAACTTTACACTGGACCTCAAGCAACGTGGATTTGTGCCTCTCCTCTCTTCCGCCAGACTCTGGGACCCTGATTTCCAAAGGAAATGCAAAATTTACTTTCATCAGAGAACATAACTTTGGACCACTCAGCAGCAGTCCAGGCGAGACGCTTCTGACGCTGTCTGTTGTTCAAGAGTGACTTGACACAAGGAATGCGACAGCTGAAACCCATGTCTTGCATACGTCTGTGCGTAGTAGTTCTTGAAGCACTTACTCCAGCTGCAGTCCACTCTTTGTGAATTTCCCCCACATTTTTGAATGGGCTTTGTTTCACAATCCTCTCCAGGGTGCGGTTATCCCTATTGCTTGTACACTTTTTTTTTTTCTACCACATCTTTTCCTTCCCTTCGCCTCTCTATTAATGTGCTTGGACACAGAGCTCTGTGAACAGCCAGCCTCTTTTGCAATGATCTTTTGTGTCTTGCCCTCCTTGTGCAAGGTGTCAATGGTCGTCTTTTGGACAACTGTCAAGTCAGCAGTCTTCCCCATGATTGTGTAGCCTACAGAACTAGACTGAGAGACCATTTAAAGGCCTTTGCAGGTGTTTTGAGTTAATTAGCTGATTAGAGTGTGGCACCAGGTGTCTTCAATATTGAACCTTTTCACAATATTCTAATTTTCTGAGATACTGAATTTGGGATTTTCCTTAGTTGTCAGTTATAATCATCAAAATTAAAAGAAATAAACACTTGAAATATATCAGTCTGTCTGTAATGAATGAATATAATATACAAGTTTCACTTTTTGAATGGAATTAGTGAAATAAATCAACTTTTTGATGGTATTCTAATTATATGACCAGCACCTGTATATTTCTATCTATCTACGTCTGTCTGTCTTCCTGCATTTCTATACAAAATATCTTTCCGTATGTCTGTCGATACTAAATATCGGTCTGTCTGCCTCCTTGTCTTGAACGTTAACCAGATCTTTGTCTAGATTTAACTGTCTGTCTCGTTGGTCTGCTGCTTGCCTGCCTGTCTGTCTTGAGTTGTCTATCAATATATGTTTGTCTAAATCTGATTATCTGTTTGCTTGCCTGTCTGTCTATCTATAATTTGTGTGCATGTCTAGGTCTATCTAGTTCGGTTTATTTATATCGGTCACTCTAAAGGCATTAATGTATTTCAAGTTCTACAAGTATACAGTGTCCTCCACTAATATTGGCACCCTTGGTAAATATGAGGAAAGGCAGCTGTGAAAATAAATCTGCATTGTTTATCCTTATCTTTTACTCAAATTCACAAAATTCCAACCTATCATTGAACTAAAACAATTGAAAGTGGGGTGGGGGATCTCATTGTGAAATAAATGCTTTCACTATTTCATGTTGGCCACAATTATTGGCACCCAATTATTGCAACGTCCTTTTCCCAGGGTAACAGCTCTGAGTTTTCTCCTATAATGCCTGAAGAGTTTGGAGAACACCTGATAAGAGATCAGAGACCATTTTCTTCATACAGAATCTCTCCAGATCCTAAAGATTCACAGCTCCATGTTAGTACTTCTCTTCAGTTCACCTCACTCATCTTCTACAGGGTTCAGGTCAGAGGACAGAGACAGCCATGGTAAAATATTAATTTTGTTCTCAGTGACCCATTTTTGTGTTTATTTTGATGTTTGTTTTGGATTGTTGTCCTGGTGGAAGATCCAAACACGGCCCATTATAAGATTTCTAACAGAGGCAGTCAGGTTTTGATTTTGTATCTGTTGGTATTTGATAGATGTTCAGGACCTCCAGCAGAAAAACAGGCCCACAACATTAAAGATCCAGCAGTATATTTAACCGTGGACATGGGGTACTTTTTTATCCCTGTTTGTACTAAACTCATCTGGTGGGTTTTCTGCCAAAAAGCTCTTTTTTCAGTTTCATCTGACCATAGAAGCCAGTGCCATTTGAAGTTCCACTCGTGTCTGACAACTGAATTTGCTGGAGTTTGTTTTTGGATGAGTGAGGACAATTTTTCTTGAAACCCTCCCGAACAACATGTGGTGATTTAGGGGATGTTTTTTTTTTTTTTTTTTTTTTTTTTTTTTTTTAAGGTTTCTGACCCTAAGACTCAACTAATCTCTGCAATTCTCCAGCTGTGATCCTTGGAGAGTCTTTGGCTACTCAAACTCTCCTCCTCAGCGTGCATTAGGACGATACAGACACACGTCCTCTTTCAGGCAGATTTTTAACATCTTTAGTTGATTGGAACCTCTTAATTATTACCCTGATGGTGGAAATTGGGATTTTCAATGTTTTAACTCTTTTCTTACAACCACTTTCTATTTTGTGATGCTCAACAATCTTGTTCTTCACATCAGAAATATATATTTTGTTTTTTCTCATTGTGATGGATGATTAAGGGAATTTGACCTTTGTGTTCCTCATATTTATAATTCTGTGGAACAGAAAGTCATGGCTGGACAATTTCATGCTCCTAGTCACCCTGGTGTGCTAAAAAATGTAAATATAAATGGGAATATACTTCAGAGATATTTTACTCATAAGAATTTCTAGGGGTGCCAATAATTGTGGCCAACATTCATTGGAGAAAAACATTTATTTCATCATGAGATTTTCTCCCGACTTTCAATTTTTACTTCAATGTAGAATTTTGTGAATTTATTGAGTGAAAGATCAAAAGGATAAACAATGCAGATTTATTTTCACAGCCGCCTTTGCTCATATTTATCAAGGGTGCCAATATTAGTGGAGGGCACTGTATTTAGAGTCTGCTATTGTTCTCTTGTAAACGTCAGAATCGTGAGTAAAGCCGGGGCGGCAGCAGGCCTCATTAACCCTGTGGCTCCTCCACACAGCGCAGGTGAGCGTGTCCTTCACCACCTGTTCATTCCTCCAGCTGCTTTAAAATCCTCCTCAGACCAGGCGGTTTGGCCCTGGATGCTGCTTCTGCCTTGGGTGCCTCTCATTCCCTCTGCCATTCTGTTTCTGTATGCATCACTAGCTGCTGATGGAGCGGAGGTTCGGCTCTGGATGGGGTGAATGTTCAGCTTGTTTGTTTATAGAAAGAGGCCATGTGTAAGGACCGCCTGCTTGACTGCCAAGTGCTGCTTTGCCTCTTCTGCCTCCAATAGGACATGGGAGGGTTTGCTTTGAGGCTGTAACAGTATAATATGAGCAACAGCTGCTAGCGGGATTGAAAACCAGCTAGAAACTGATGTTCATAAGGAAGTGATGACTGATGTTCAAAAGGAAAGTGTTATTTCTGAAGGGGCAGTATAGAGATAATTGTTAGGTGTAAAATGATAGTTCACTCAAAAATGATCATTCTGCCTTTTACCATATGACTTTATTTAATCTGTGAAAGGAAAAAAGTGTTTCAGAGAATGTTTTGCTGTTTTTTTTTTTTTTTTTTTTACATGCAGAGAAAGCATAAAGTGATCTCCAGTACATTTGAGTTTTTCATAATTTTTCTTGGAATTACAGGAATGATGAAAGCTTTAAGTTTTTGTATGATGTAACACTTTAAGATAAAGTCTGTAAATTCAATGAGGACTACATTAGAATTAGTTTGATATAATTTTAGTTTGAGCAATTTAAAGACCTACAACCTCTGTTGTAGCATCTGTCTATTAAGACTTGCTGCTATCAGTGGTGTTATTGTTAACTAAACCCAGAACAACTATTAAAAGTAGTTAATTGAAATAAAGCTGGAAAAAATATTCTGTGAAGATTAGAAATAGTTTTAGTTGGCAACTAACAGAAATAAAATCAGCACTAAAATGACAAAATATTAAATTAATATAAAATGTAATTAAATAAATTAAAAAACTAATAAAAATCGCAAATGTACATAAAATTCGTAAAACTTAACCTAAAATGAAAACGTAAAAAAAAAGAAAACTGAAAATATTAAAATAAAAGCTATTTAAAATAATATTATATAAAAAAAAAGTCAATATGTTGAATGTGGTTCTTAATTCCCTGCTTGCGTCTGCTTAAAAAGAGAAAGTTTCCCAGCCCATAACCTTGAATTACTGTCCTTTCATTAAGGCCAAGCCTCCGAGGGCTCTGCAGACCAAACCATTTCACCATTTTCTGTTACGGAAACTTAGTCAGGGATGTCCCGTGGAGGATGCTGGCTGCCAAGAGAGTAAGGGTTACCGAAATGTGGCATCCTCTACAAACCACGTCCTTATTACTGAGCGAGGCCTATTAACCTCGAATGACCTGCAGTGACTCAAGCTCTTCTAGAAGATCTCTGCGTAATCGCTGCTCTCAGAAGGTTGCATCAAATAGAGACTACAACCAGTGCTGCTTGACTGCGTGGGTGGCGCTATATGGGGGAGGGTGGACGGGTATTAGTAACATGCCTAATCCTTACTTTAATAACCCATAAGCCCCTTAACACTAATTGCAGCTTAATACACTAATCAGTGTCTGTTTACGTCCCTCTGCTGCTGAGTAGTATAAATACTGCAGAAATCCTCTCAAATGGGAACAAGGCGTCAAACTGTTGTATGTATAGCTGCAGTCTTGTATAGCTGTAGACATACATCTGAGATCATATCTCCTGCTTCTTATTCCTGCAAAGCTCTGTTAGATGAAATATTGCAGAGGTCAGGATTGTACACTTAAAGACTGACCTGAATTGCTCAAGTCTGCTTGGATGGATGTGTAACTATTGTTTTGAGTCCGTCCTGGAAATACAGAGCTCTGGAAAAGCCCACCATATTTCATTTGATTTTGTAAGCTAACCATATATTTATGTAGATAACTGTCGTAAAAAAGTGGGATCTTGTTATTCTGAACATTATAGTTTCTTCCAGGAATGGATCAAGATGGTCAATTGTAAACATTTGTACTGCCCCACTTTACATATTCTGCACAAATGTAGAGTTAATGTTTAAAATGTTTTTTGTATTTTACATTTTTATTTTATCTTCCTAAATTTTTTCTTGTTCTTATTGTATAGCTTTTACTTGCCTTACTTTAAATTTGTTTACCTCGTTGTTCTATTATTTACTTTTTTTTTTTCTCAACAACGACGCGTTAAATTAATCAAAAGTTACAGTTAAGACATTTTTAATGTTACAAAAGACCCCCCCCCTCAAATAAATGCTGCTCTTTTGAACTTACTAGCCTATTTATTAAAGAATTGAAGGAAAAAAAAAATCACTGCTCTACAAAAAGATTAAGCAGTATATTGGTAATAGCACCAAATCAGCATATTTAAATGATTTCTGAAGGATCATGTGACACTGAAAATTCAGCTTTCCCATCACAGAAATAAATTGCATTTTAAAATAATTTTAAATAGAAGATAGTCTTGTTATATTGTAATAATATTTCACAAATTACTATTCTTACTGCATTTTTGATCAAATAAATGCCGACTTGGTGAGCTTTACAGACTATTTAAAAAAAACATTTGAACAGAAAAAAAAAATCTCCATATAAAAAGCTTGCTGTCATGTTTTAATGCACGCAGTTGTTGAATGGTATCTTTTGTGATAATGTGTGTATGAGAGGGAGAGTCTGTAGTCCACAGAGGAGGGTGTAGAAGGCAGTGTGTAGTTGAAAACAAAGGCACCCCCTCGAGTGAATGACCAGCCATTCTTCATCCTGCCTCGATTCATTTTATTCTGTCTGTTGTCCCCCAGCTGTGAGCGCAGCCAAACTAAATATCTGGCTTGGCCTCAGCACATGGAATATTTCTAAAGGGAAAAAGCAAAGCAGTTTATGTAAGTGCAGGGATGGATATATATATGCAATAAACTGCCTTTTGTGGATATTAAAGAGTGAAATGTTGCTTGGTGCATCTGTGTTTTTTTGAGAATGACTTAGTTTTCATTTCATAGGTGGAATGACCAGAATACCATGGTATGAGTTCTTTGTTGCAGTGATGATATATCCATGTCTCCGTTTAAAAATCTGGTGATTTTAATTATTTTATTTCAATTTTTATTATTTTTTTAACAAGTTCACATTTTTCTTAACAAATCAGTCTGGCATCTATACAAAACAATTTTTTTTTTTTTTTTTTTACGATTAATCAGATTATTTTAATGTGTATATGCGAAATATCACAATTCTGGAAGTATGTCACACACAGAGAACAAAACATTTGTGCGTCAGTTTGATCTTTCACACCACGAACTGCAGGTGTTGCCCGTTCTGTTTCCTCCGGCGGTGAACTAAACAAAAGTTTCGGTGGTATTGTTTTGTTTCCAGGCTCTTGCTGTGCCATTCCTTTCTCTCTCTGTTCCCTGTTCCCATTCGTTTCTACCCCCTTTTTTAAAGAGATACCCCTGAGTGGAATTGGCCTTGAAAGGCGAGCCAGCTAACCTGGAATAGTATTTTAATTGGGCTGCCATAACTCCAGTTTATGCAGTCATCTATGGGAAAATTAAAATCAGTGTCGACTGACTGAGGAAGTCTCAAGTCATCGCAGCTTGAAGGATGGGCTGAGAGATTAAAAGGCCTTTCCAAAGAACTGTCTCAGACTTTGATCTTTAAATTGCAGTCACTGCATGTCATAATATACCATGTTAATTCCACCAATTAACATTCTGTTAGCCATGATTGTAATTATTACATGAAATATGTCTTCATAGTGGTTTGTGCTAGGGATGGGCGATATCTTATCGTTTGCGATATACCGGTAAAAATTCTCCCCATGATAAGAATTAGTCTTCCTGCGATTAATAACGATAAAGTCTAGTTGACATATTTCTGTGTGCAACAGTGCGGAGCGACATCGCGGAAGGCAGAAGTGAAACTGAGGAGGAATATATCACTAAATGATGAGCTCGAGCTCATTTTACAATCTGTAACTGGTTTGGTTAGGGCTGTACAGTGCACAAAAAAATCAGTCTGAATAAATGTAGTACAGTATGTGTGCGATACAGTTTTGCATGTGTATGAGCCTGTTTACAAACCTGTTGTCCAACAAAGATAATTTATTGACATGCTTTTTCTCCAAATTAACTAATAACATAGTCAAGTGTTTGAAATACTACTTTTTGTGACCAGACGTGGTTTCATATTACAGAATGATAGTATTATATACAGTGATAAAGGCTATGTCGATTAGCATTGCATTATAAATATACTTTCCTTATACCCAAGATTGAAGAACACAGACAAACCATATATTTTGTGCAATCATATGTTTATTGTCTTCAAGTTTCATCAGTTAAAATTTCTCTGATCTCCGTTGTGCATTTTATTCAGCAATAACTGGATACCTTCATGGAGCGTCGTCAGTACTATTACTTCTGCTATGGATATGTGGAGTTTCTGCGTAAGAGCGCCCTCCGGCTTCCAGTATGTATGTGTACTCCGTAATGCTCACAACACCCTATTTGGGGTAAAAATTGGAAAGATAATACTTTTCTCTAAAGAAACAGGATTCCCTGAATTATCGTCATTGATATCGTTATCGCAATAAATACCAGAAATATTGTGATATATTTTTAAACCCATATCGCCCATCCCTAGTTTGTGCTGATGGCTCATCTTTTGATTTGCTTGGGAATAAGCAGCTGTTATTCCGAAGATTATTTTCAGTTAAACCACACTAGCCTCTTCCCTGGTTGGACAGAGTAAGAAGAAAACAGTGAGGCAGGCAGGGCAGGGCTCTCTCAAATGAGTAGATTGGCTTTTGGGTTGAGGTTTACACTAAGTGGTGGAATTTGGGTTGTGGGTTCAGGTTCTTGTGGTCTGGGTTTGCATTGTGTGAACTACAGGAAGAATGGCAACAAAATCAACAGTGAAGTGAAAGACTTTAGACTTGGGAAGAAAGTTTGTGTTTTTATAGAGTCTGCTGAAGCTGTTAATTTCCCCTTCCACCTTAGCTTTAAAATCTCATTTAGGCTCAATATAAAAATATAAACATGCGTCACTCAAGGTTTCATGTCAATGGCACCAAACCCCATTGGTTACCCATTGTTTTCATTATATGGGGAAAAGCAGCATGAACGTACCAGAACAGTCATGTAAGGGTGAGTAAAGAGAACTGTCACTTCAATTATTTTTTTTGTTCTAGATTGGGTCATGAAGGAAATCCATTCTGGTGCATTTTTGTATCTGTTTCTATTCTGTGTGCATTTTGTTTTGCAAAGAAAGAGGTCTGAGGCTCTCATTCTCAGTGGTGGTTCCTGGGGGTCTGTGCCATTTGAAACATAAATACTCTTAAAGTTTAATGGTCTGCAGGGGTGAGTATCCAAGAGTGAGAACAGACACTTAAGTGTGGAGAGAGCCGCTTAAAAATTTACTACGCCAGAGTGAGGTGAAAAGGCCAAAGGGGGAGACCTGAACACACGCTTTGTGTCTCCTCGCTTGCCCACTGTTCAATCTCACAAGAGTGTCTCCTTTAGCATAGGCACAAAAGAGGTGAAGGTGGCCCCTTTGTCCCAGTACTTCTTTTTTGCTTTCTTCTTTTCCTAATGGTTTCTTTGAACTTCTCCGGTTTCCACTCTTTGCTGTTTTTCTCATATTGTTTTATATTTCCAAATTCTTTTAGTAATTAATCAGTCTAGTTCCCACCTTCCTGCTGGTCCAGATTCATTCCAGAATGACGAGATGGATTAGCTGTCTTTCCTTGTAAAAACACTGGTATGATTATGATGACAGCATATATTTGCTGTTGGTGGAAGGAGCTCAAGGCCTGTGAGATAATTGCATTCACAGACTGGAAGGATTTGCTTCTTAGTAGCTCCTTGCAGCAGTTTCCCTTTGAGAAGCAGTTTAGCATTGCTGTTCTCTGGTCCAGGGCCCTGTCCCAAATGTTGCCCTAAGCCCTTGCGGTCCTCTATACTTTGGTGACGTAATGCCACATAGACTCTGGTGAAAGCCTGCATCAGTTTTGGCATTGCAAAAGGGCCATAGTGGCTGCACCCTGAGCACCCTTCAGAATCATAAAATGACACATGGGGTACGCTTGTGGTCTTTGCAGTGGCCACCGCAAGCCTGCTAGACAGTATACATCAAATCTGCCTTTTAGGACCTAGCCTAGTAGCCAGAAACTCAAAACCGAGACCAACTTTTCCAACACAAAGTCATCGCTTCGCCACAATGGCCTAATTCCTGTGAAAAACAAGTGTCCTGGACTTTTAATAGACCGTTGAGAGAGCTCTGCAAGACTCTACTAACCCGCCCTTCATTGCTGGAAGGTTCCCCGTCGCTCTGAGAAGTCGATGCTCTCTTATGCTCTGAATGCAGCCATGCAACCATTACACACTTTCTCAGGCTCAAACAATAGACCCTTACGACCGGCCCCCATAATCCCCTCCTCTTCGGTCTCATTCATCCACCATTAAAACCCCTCTAAAGGCAAGGCCCCCTGCAGTCCCATCAACCCCAGTGGATACCTGCGTTTGTAACCAGCCGAAGTGACCTTGATTTCACATTTTGGCTGCTCCGTTCTGCACATTTGGCTGCATGTCAAGTTCAAAGCCGGGGGAGGTGCACGATTGACTGGAAGTGAAAATCTGGTGTGTGGAAACAATTAAGTCTCCTTGCCAGTTTATTGATCCAAGCAGCAAGCCGATTGGTCTGTTGGTTTGCAGGTTTGGGGGATGGATGTTTGAGGAGAATGTTGGGCGGAACGCCAACTGTATTCCACGCCAACTCTCGTTGGGAGACCACACCATCTTTGAGCATGACTTGATGCATCCCACTGGCACGTTTATGCACGTTAACAACTTTTTTTTACCTTCCATTCTTAACGCCTTCCCAAAGTTTCAGTGCACCCTCTACTGTGTTTAAATTAACTCTTAAATGTCATTATTGAATGCTTTGCTATGGCTGACGTGTCCTGCATTAAAATGCTTTGCTTAAGCTCCTGGTTACTGTTTGACTGAGCACCCTGCAGAGCCTGCGAAAGAGAGCGGTATGTGAGGTGTGATCTGAGTGCACCTCAGACAGATGTGTTATTGAACGAAAGGGGTTATCTTCAGTTTTGTGTGGATTACCTCCCCCTGGGCTGAGAGGTCCATCTCAAAGCAGAGGCTCTTGGGTTAAGCCTTTCTGTGCAACTGCAGCCTTTAATGAACCATGGGTGTCTGCACCGTCTGAGCACTTTGACAGGTGTCAAGGATTAAACTCGCCTTCTGGACACGGGCAGATTGCTCTCTCACTTTTTCCATTCTCTTTGTATTTTCCCCCCACTCAGGCTGCTTTCAGACTTGATTAAAAATGTAATTATTCACTCATTAACCTTTCTAAGCGTTAAATTGCCTTTTTTTTCTGTGAAAATGGAGAATTAGCGCTGATAATTGTAGATCAAGGCCAGGGGCAGGGGGTTATGGGAATTGGAGGGTTGAAGAAAAGAGTGGGATGCACTATCCTGGTTGGCTTCGGGAATGATTAGTTGTCTGGTAAATGAACGCAGTGAAGACGAAGAGTGTCTTGTGCCAATGTCATGACAACATTCTTGCTGGTAGAACATTGTGTGCTGGACAGTGAAGCTGGCATAATTGTCAATCAATAGAAGAATGCTGTATGCTCTTTTCCATTATCTGGGAACGGGCTGTCCGTCAACTGAATGTCCATCACAATGTGCCACAGCTTACTTGATTTGGGAGTGAACTAGCTTTTTGAAATCCTTTTTTTTTTTTTTTTTTTTTTTTTTTTTTTTTTTTTTTTTTTGTCTAGCCAAATTGCGTCACTGTTTTGAAAACTTTGTGGTGAGGACATTATTGGCTTGAAGTTAGTGGTTCCTGATTCGAGACCAGCAGGTTTGAATTCCCATTCATACTGCCAGTAAATATTTCACTGCATGTTGTCAGTCACTGAGCTAATTGGTCACTAGGCATTTCTAGTTTTAGTTTCTGTAGTAATGTCACTAGAATGTTATTCCATATTAACTCTAAATTCATTTCTATCCTGCTAAAAATGAAATTTTTTTTAAGGGATAAAAGGCTGTTCCCACTTCAAATTTGCAAATATTGTACTTTTTAGTGGTATAACAGCTTGTCACTGGGGCAGGTCCCTAAAGGGACACATTTGTACCTTGTCTACCCCTAAATGGTTCTTAGTAGTGTACTCAAAAGGATACTTCTCCCAAAAATGAAAATACTGTCATTAATTACTCGCCCTCAGGCCGTTCAAAACTCGTACGACCTTCGTTCATCATGGTACTACCACGTTCAAGGCCCAGAAAGGTAGTGAGGACATTGTTAAAATGTCCATGTGACATCATTGGTGGTAATTTTATGAAGCTACGAGAATACTGCTTTTTGTGTGCAAAGAAAACATTCTCGTAACTTTATAAAATTACAGTTGAACCCCTGATGTCACATGGACTATTTTAAAGATGCCCTTACTACCTTTCTGGGCCTTGAACATGTCAATTGCATTGCTGTCTATGCAGGGTCAGAAAGCTCTCAGATTTCATCAAAAATATCTTAATTTGTTTTCTGAAGATGAATGAAGGTATTACAGGTTTGAAACGACATGAGGATGAGTAGCGTAATTAATGACATTTTCAATTTTGGGTGAACTATCCTTTTAAAGGTACATTACTTCTCTAAGGTACTAAGATGCACCTTTTACAGGTAAATAAGGTTCGAACTTGGGCTTTTAAGGGTACAGCCCCAGTGACAAGCTGTTGTGTACCCCTTAAAGCACAGTTTTTGTGAGTTTCTTCTGACCATGTAATATACCTAGAAACCATAAACTACAACATAAATGGAGACTTATTTTCCTATGAATATAAGTTTTTGTCTTCCTGCACATCCTGATTTTGTCCCTTGTTTTAAGATGAAATAGCCCACACTCATAAAGAGACATTCTCTGACAACAAGTTTTATCTTTTGCAGTGCCTTTCAAGTAAATATGCAATTTTGTATTGTCAGCTCGCATTGTTGCGTCAGGTCGCTGGCGGTATGAACAAGCCTTAAAGGACTTGATTCTGGCCCAGTACGACACATTTTTCTGGTATAAATGTGTGTGACTGTATATGCTCGCGTGCTTGAGAGGTTGTTCTTGTATTAATCTACATCAAACAAAGTCATTTACAACAGGCTGATCTGTTTACAGCGTAGGAGAGTGAGAGCCTGTCATCATAATTACATGCTATTGATTGCTTGCCGAGCTGACGTTGGACTGCCTCAAGGAATGTGGTCGTTGAGTCTGAATAAGAAAGCACTTTGGGTATTCGTGGTGTAGGTTTTCTTCTGGCTGGGAAGTGATGTGATGTTAGCCTGTGGGTATGTGATGAAATTGTAACCTGGGAAGATAATTCAGGGTATTTGAAACTTTGAGACAAAGTACCACCATTTATAAGGTTTCCCTAGCCTAACCAGCAGTGTATTGTTTCTTGTCCTTCTGCTTTTAGGACATACAATAGCCCACAGAGTCCATCTAACAGAAACCACAATCCCTCAGACTTCACTGCAGGAATGCTGGTTATTAAAGACCAAAATAATTGCATTAAAACTCCTGTCTTTCTCTTTGGCTCGTCTCTCTGATATAAAGCCACAGGGATACTAAAAGGCCCAGGAAAGGAGCAGATCTCTCGTATGGTAAGCAAAAGCTCCTAGTGAATAGCTATGGTTTTAATTAGGAGAGGATTGGTCTTGGCTTGGTGACTGTTTGTGAAGGGTGGGGGAAAGAAGTATTGGGTTATCTGAGTACAGAGCTAATCTCCCTTATGATAATCACAAACTCCCCGAGAATATGAATCAGGTCTCGTATGGTTGTAATTTGGACGGATAGAAAATGATTTTTATTGTGCTGCACATTTGCTAGTGAAAAATTAGTGGAGGAAAACTCTGAAAGCAGGATATCCTGCCTTTTAGTTTTAACATGTAACGTTGTACTTTATGCTCACTTAGCATGGCACAGATTGGATAAAAATGACTGTTTAAATAAATCCGAATGGCTCGTCTGAACTGGTTGTAGTGGGTTAAAAGACATGTTTTATGGTCTGACCAGTGCCTCTTGCTATCGCTGTTCATGAAAGCACAAAGGATTTACAGGGTATGACGCCAGTGAGCAAACATCCTGTCGAGTTATCCCTGGAGACCAAAAAAATTACCTCCATCAGTTTGAGGTTGGTCTGCCCCGTTTTCTTTGTTAGGAATCATTAAGCTGTCTGACCAGGCAAACATATGAGGCATGTTTGTGAAAGGATAATTTTGAATGATAGATGCAAAACAATTTTTGTGGGGTGTTTTAATAAAAATAAGGCTCAGCTGTTCTCTGATGCTTGAGTTTGTGGTCTCTGAGGAAATCAGTGGTTTATTGGATGGTTTGGATTCAACAATGGGGCAAGATGTTTGATAGGAACCAGAAGGAGACATTTAGGATGAGAGATTGGTGTTCAGGTGAAGGAAATCGTGGAAGAACTGTTGACTTGCAGACAAAGAACACAAATGAGCATTGATGGACCCGAGCCAGTGAGCCGTTCATGTGAGGGAAAGCTCAATCAGACATGAAGATAGAGCGAGCATGTCTTCCGTACGTGCCTGCAAAGGTCCTTTTGTGAGTTTTGTTTTTGTTGTTGTGCTTGTGCAGTCGGCTGACTTTCTCAATTAAACTACCAGGCCGTTTGCATTGTCTGTGAGCTCATTACAGGGATACACTGTGCTTTGTTTTGCAGTGAGGGCTTTTTCTTTTCAAGGAAACTTGGCAGATGGAAGCAAAACCCCTAAAGAGTCCCTTGTGAAGTCCGGTTTGAACTGAACCAGTCCAGATCGACCCATTAGCTGCTACCACTGCATAGAATGAATAAGACCACCCAGATTCATTTGAGAGAACAATGTCACACAAGTGAACATTGTACTGCTCGCATTGTAATGCCACATGCTTTTCAGCTGTCTTGTTGGCTGAGATAAAACCACATACAAACTAGAGAGCAGAAGATGACAATTGGATGCCTGATGGCGGCAGTTGCTGGGCTGGCTGGCTGGCTGAATAAAATGAAACGGGATCAATATATTTGATAGGTTTTAGGGCTGCCAAAGTTAACATGCTAACTTTTCATAACTGTCATACTTTTAACTGCATTAAACATAATTTTTTTGTGATTAATTGTCAATTAACTACTAAATTAAATGAATGCCTAAGTATATTGGCCCAAGTTTTTCAATGATTTGTCCTTCACATCTTTACTTTCTAGGTAAGCATTTCTGTCCAAATGTGTCACAGAGAGGACCATCAGTGGTATTTTAAAGAGATAGTTCACCCAAAAAGGAAAATGACCCCATCATTTACTCACCCTCATGCCATTCTAGGTTTTTATGACTTTCTTCTTTCAGACGAATTCATTCAAAATGAGTTATATTAAAAATGTCCTGGCTCTTCCAAGCTTTGCAATGACAGATCACGTAGGCGTAGTGTAAGCTCCGGTGAGAATATTAAAGTCTCGCGAGAACCAAGTTTTATTTACAGTTAAGGAAAACCAGTCTCCTCTTGGCTTATATTGAAATCCTCCGACATTTTTTTACAAATCCTCGTTTTGTACTTCTAATTCATGACCGGTGTTTTGTTTTGCTCTCTCCTCTGTGCTTCCGTGTTTGTCGCTTTTTACCAGAGCTTACACTGCGCCTACATCATCCGCTGGTCGCCACTCTCTCGTGAGCGCGAGAATGACAGTTTGCGGAAGCTAGAGATTATGGTTTATAAAGTTTTAAATATGAATATTTTTCTTACACAAATGCATCAGTTTTCTTCAGAAGGCCTTTATTCATCCCCTGGAGCTGTATGGAGCACTTTTCATGATGGATGGATGCACTTTTTTGGGGGCTTTAAAATCTCGACCCCCATTCATTGCCATTATAAAGCTTGAAAGAGCCAGGACATTTTTAATGTAACTCTAACTGTATTCGTCTGAAAGAAGAAAGTCATATACATCTAGGATGGCTTGAGGGTGAGTATATCATGGGGGTAATTTTTCATTTTTGGGTGAACTGTCCCTTTAAAGTACTACTCACCAGGAAATGTGGTTTGCTTGAGGTTTGCTTTTTGCAAATAATGGTTAATATAGTTTAACAAAGACATTCCCGCTCACCCTTCAAGTCCAAGGCCAAATTCCTCATGGAAGTCTAGTTGAACTGTAGCATAAACAGAAGTGAGCTGAGGTACTTATTATAGTCTTTGTGTTGTAGGTTTGCACAGGATGTTCCTTAAACTGAACAAATAAAAGCATCTCAAGCAGGTTCACACTCACCTCAAGGCTCAAGACTACTTGAAATGTAATCGTTCCTGCTTTTGTGTTGGTGTAACAGCAGTCCCTTCCCCCTCTTACTCCAGCATGTCCCACAATCCCCTGGGAACAATATAGAGCCAGTCTCCGTGTACGTACAGATGTCGGTTTCACTTCTGTCTGGCAGCACATGTATAGAAGGAAATGTTTCATCCTGCGGCTGCTCGTGTGCATTACGGTAAATGCCATTCAAAAGCTTGTTGGGGGCAGCACACAGGAAACGGTAAGTTGACTCAATCCTGTTAATGTGGAACAGCATTTAATTGGATCCGCTTGAAGCAGATGAGGCTGACACATCTAGTTAAATAGGACCTGGATTTGTTGCACACGACACAAGACATGACCGATTTTGTTATGAAACTTTAAACGGGAAGCTGATCAGTTCTACTTTCATGACTGTCCTGATCGGCTGTTTGTAAATGTTTACATGAATGGAAGATTTAAATCATTATAAATTGTTGAACTGATAATGCAGTTGCATTTATCAGATTAAAGGAATAGGTGACACAAAAATGCTATCCAAGTTGTAGATGAGTTTGTTTCTTCATCAGAACAGATTTGGAGTAATTTAGCATTACATCACTTGCTCACCAATGGATCCTCTGCAGTGAATGGGTGCCGTCAGAATGAGAGTCCAAACAGCTGATAAAAACATCACAACATCCAGTATGTGTTTAATTAACATTCATCTTTAAAACATTTTTAACTTCAAACAGTTGTAAATGTATGGTGGATTTTGATGTGAGAGGACAACAGGGGATGGACTTGTTCACTGGAGGAAGTTATTATGGATTATGGACTCGTATTTTGGACAGAAGCAATGGTTTAAAGTTAAAGTGCCTCAATGATGGTTTTGTTTTTTACAAACACACACCTTTTCACTTTACAAGACATTTGATTGACTGGAGTCATATGGATTACTTGTAGATTACTGTGATGTTTGTATCAGCTATTTGAACCCTCATTTTGACGGCACCCATTCACTGCAGATGATCCATTGGTGAGCAAGTGATGTAACGCTGAATTTCTCCAAATCTGTTCTGATTAAAAAAACAAGCTTATCTACATCTTGAATGGCCTGAGGGTGAGTAATACTCAACAAATTTTCAAATTTGGGTGAACTGTCACTTTAAGAGAAAAAAAAAGGTCCATGTAGTTATTGTGGTTCAGTCAAAAATCATTCACTCTGAACGATTCAGTCCAAAAGAACAATTCTGACCTAATATATTGAATTTATTATTTTTAATTGATTCATTACAAAGTATTATTTGCGATTGAGACTACACTTAGTGTTTTCTGTCTGCAGGTCACGGTCTCACTGATTTGTCTTTCATCTCTGGCTGGTTTGTGAAGGCAGCGGTTTTGGCAAATTGAAGCATGTTTCTTGCTGATCCAACACTGCAATCTGGTGCTTTGCACCGTAACAAATTATACATAACTGCTACACCGTACTATCATTCCCCCAATCCAAAAGTGTTTCATTGTCTGGTCACAGTGTGGTTCAGCAGATTAAATTGTATGTGGTGTTAGTGGAGAGGCAGACGGCAGTGATTCATATCTGAATCAAAGCTTTAATCAACAGATTTCTCTGGCAATCAGACACCATGTTTCATACACTGTTCTGGAGGGGCATGTTGTCTTGTTCTTTGTCTGTTCGTTTTTGCTATATATTATAATAATAGTATTTCTTTATACTATTTAGATTGTTTATTAGTGATGCACCAAAATTTCAGCAACTGAAAATTTATGTCTTAACTGAAACCGTTTTGAAGTGACGTTTTATTAGCGCTTCTCAGATGGCTCTTTTTGACTTTGTTGGCATGTAGTTTGTCAATTATATTCGATCTTCATTATGATAAACTGATCTTTTAGTCAGTGCAATGTGCAGTTCAGATGCATGAACAAAACCTCACTAAACATTATTTGTAGTACATCTGCCTTTCAATAAGCGTAGTAATAGTAAAAAATAGTATTATTTTACTACACTATTTCTGATTCTTATAATATATAAATAGTATATGAAATGTTCACCTAAAAAACAAAACTCTTTTCTGCTCAGATTCTTTTTTACCCCCCACTATGATGGTGTTCAATCACAATAAGGGAAAACTAGATCGTTTGAAGCTAGCGATTTCATGGATTTGTGCTTTATTTTATGCTTTATTTCATAAATCGTTTTCAGTTGCTGCAGGCAATGCCCTCTGCCTCTTCTTTCTCTTTCTCTCTCGCTCTCTTTCTCTCTCAGCACATATACACACAGCCTCTTGTTGGCAGCAAGGCTGCCTTGACATTCTCTGATTTGTTGGCACCGCCAGCTGCTGGCACTAGCCAAGTTAAAGGCTGTATGGCAAGACCGAAGCTGCTTTGCTCGGTGGAGGGGCTGAACAGCACTGGCTTTTGTGTCTGACTCTTTCTGCTGGTTATTTATAAATTGTCAACCTGCAGTGCATTCCAGGCCTTCTCTGACAGAGCTTTGCTGCACTGATGTATGCTGCTTTTGTGCCTGACATGGTTCCTCTGGGGACTCCAGCTGTGAAACACCTTTTTAGTCCTGAAAGTGGATTATTAAAGGTCTGTCACAGTAGCACAGGGGTTAACTGTTGTTCGATTGCATCTCTCATCCATTGCTTGGTTTTTATTCATTGCTTTTTGGCAAACAAATACCTTATTTGGGGTAAAGTGTGAGGTGTTGGGAGTGTTTATCAAGGGCCAGATCATTCAATCTAAAATTTGATTGGCCATCTCCAAATTCAAAGCTATGATTGACTGTCCCACAAATCAAGAGGCGGGACTTCAGTAAAAACAGATATTATACAGAACATGTTGTTCTGGTCAGAAACACCTAGGGTCTTTCTGGGGAGTTATTTTTGAGTCATTTTAGACTTATTTTGAATTTGACATGCCGTTTTACAAATGTAACTCATGGCATGCAATGCTGAAAAAAATGAGGCGATTTAGCGGGCACAAAAATTCATGCTGTTTCATTTATATATATCACAGTTTTTCACATCCTGTGTTATAATATAACACTAATATAATATTAATTATAAAGTATTAGATATTATATATTAATCCATATTATTCAATATATTTTGTAACTTATTTAAATAGGTTATTTTATTAATTTGTGTATTTAAATTGATTTATTGTATGATATAAATTAAATTATACATGTATTTTTATTTTTTTAATTGGCTTAGAATTTATAGACATTATATTATTTTATGAATTAAAAATAAATATTTAAAAAAATCTGATTATAAAGTCTGATTATGCCACCCATGAATGAATCCATGCAGAACATGGGCCTCTCTAGTCAAAAGAACCAAGGCACTGGTGTTCATAATTGCAACTTTGTCCATACAGCTAAAGACAGCTTTAGCTTCCTGAAATTATGATGTTTTATTGCAGTTTTACAAGTACCACTTGTGGTCATCTTGAATTGTGACTTTCAAACATGTCTACAGCAGAGGTTTTGGCACCACAGCCAGAAATTCAAATCTACTTTTTATGTCTGTTACACATCTCGCTGGCCAAAAGCCGCAATATCCTTCTCTCTCTTTTAACTTCCTCCCTTGTTTTCTTTTCCTTTGCATTTCTCTCTCCAGGGAGTCCTTTATCTCCATCAGTGGAAAACATTAATCACACCTTTCTGATGAGTGTTTAGGCCCAGTGTTGCAGTCGTACCCTGCGCTGCTTAACTACTATACACACATCTTCCCGCCATGCAGATTATGCACAGGAAAAAATAACCTTATGTAAACAATTGGCGGGTGAGATCATGGTTTAGGGTTTAATGACTCTTTACGCAGTGCATAAGACATCATAAAACACTATTGTTTCTGAAGGGGAAAAAGCACCGTACAAGTGTTATCTTCGTGCATTCAGGTAATAGCTGGCATGTAGTTTTTAGTTCTAGCTCTTATGGAAGGAATTCTGGACCAAGTTGGACCGGAGCACGCGGCGCTCCCCTTCCTTCCTGTCTTAATAGTGTACTGCTCTACAAGGTTCTCAGAGCATATACACAATGCCTGAAGGAACAAGGAGGCAAAACAATTGAGCATGTTTATCTGTGCCTATTTGCTCACATTAAAGGAACCGGTACTCGGCCACACTACTTCAATGAAACTACTTCCAGTCCACTTCTGAAGGATAATAAACACTGAATGCTGACCTCTCTAGCTCAGCTACACTGCATGATTCATTCTTCCCATGATTCCCATTACTTTGATCGGGTCACTGGGTCAGATGTGGAAATTCACAGATTGCAAATCTACATACACTCTTAAAAATAAAAGGTTCTTTGGCATCTGTGGTTTTATGAATAACATTTAACATCCGGAGAACCTATTGCTTCACATAATTGCCTGCTCACCACATGCTAAAATGCTTCTTCTGTGACATCGCTGAGGAGAATCTCTTTTCGGAACCTTTATTTTGAAAAGTGTGCGCAGTCATTATATAACTATTGCTTTTATAAATAGTTATAATGCTCTATTGTTGGAATAAATGATTATGTATTGGTTTTATGTATTTACTAAATATAATTAATTAAAATTATGAACATAGATAAATTATACACATTTTTAGTAATATAAATTTGTTTATTAAACATTATAATAATTAGTATTATAAATAATTTTTGCATCCCTTACATGTCAGTTACTACGTGTTTGACAGCTAGCAGGCAGAGGTTACGTCAGCTATCCAGATATATGGAGCAATGTAACAAACACAACTCCATCAAGCACTGCTTTTCTACTGAACTGTTCTGTCTTGAGTTGAGAGCAAAGGTGATTTATAGGGAAAAGGGCCAGTAAGTCAACTAAGGACTCAAGAGGAAACTTAAAGAGTAACTCTGGCTCTCCCAGCCATGAAAGCAACGGGGAAAAGCTCCTGTTGTCTGGTTTCACATGGCCATTGGCTATAAAAAAAACTACACAGCAGCCTTGTTTAATGGCACCTTCTTATCACTAGAAGTGATTTTAAATTCAGTAACAGAAGAAAAGGTTTTGTGAGTCCCTATTAATTAGCTTTTTTAATGATTGTCAGTAGGTCTGTCCCATATTAATAATAGATGGGTTAAAATTACTACTTTGTTCTTTTCTTTTTTGTTGTTTTTGTTTTGTTGTTTGGGCTTGGTTTTTTGTTTTGTTTGGGTTGGTGTTTTGATTTGTGTAGTGTTTTTTGTTTTTCATGGAAGCTCATTTCATAAATGATAAATATTAAATATATAAATAAACTGTGATTTAAAAATAAATAAAGGCAATTGCGACTTATCCGACAATTCTGACTTTTTTTCTCTCAATTTTCTCAGAATTGCGTGATATAAATTTGCAGTTGTGAAGTCAGAATTGTGGGAACTCGCAATTCTGACTTCGGAGATATTCTGAGATATAAACTCTCAATTGCGAGTTATAAAGTCCAATTCCAAGGAGGAAAACTAGGTTTTTTTTTTTTTTTTTTTTTTTTTTCTCAGAGTTGCAAGTCAATTCTCACTTAACTCACAATTTTGTTAAGTAAGAATTGCGAATTCTTCGATTTTGTTCTTGCAATTTCAAGTTTATATCTCGCAATTCTGCGAAAAAAGTCAGAATTGCAAGAAAGTCAGTTAATTTTTTTTTTTTTTTTTTATTCAGTTGCGGAAACGGGCTTCCATAGTTTTGGGTTGGTGTTTTTTTTTTTTGGGGGGGGGGGGGCTTCCTTTTGCATTTGTTTTGTTAAATAAATATAATTTATAATAGCAATTATCCAAATCAACCAAACTTTCATGATTGTAATGGCCCTACAGTGCACGATCTCTCTCTGTTGAATTATAGATGTTACCACAAAGAGACTCTAGGCATCCCTAGGCCACTGATCTCTGACCCCCGCCGTAGATGACGAGAAGTCCATCATGCTGAGAGCATGTCTTCACCATGCCACGCTGCATTTGATCTACTCTTTTTCAAGCACATTTCAGTGCTGCTCGTTTTACTGTGATGAAGACTGTGTACTTCACCAGTAGATCTTCTTACAGCTGTGTGCGGCATCAGAGCACTGTATGGGACGGCCGATCTTTAAAGGCTGCTGTTTATTTAAAAATGCCTTCAATTACAGACTCGCAGGGGACTCGTGGTTCACTGGAGTGCAGGGGTTGTGTGAAGGTGATGTGTATGTTCCAAGGCCATACCGTCCATGTGACCATGTTTTGAGCCATGACCTTTGACCCCTCCCCCACCGCTACCCACCGTGCCGCCCGGCCAACAGCTGCCCCATGTGCCGAAGTGACCCTGAAAGCCTGACGCTCAGCTGTCTACATCCTTCTCCTTATAACACTCCCCTTCTTTACACACCAACTGACACTCGTAAATCTCTCTGAGGGGCGTTTAGCTTTGCTTTGGTACTTTTTAGGCATTGCTTACCCAACGCAGACGTCCGTTTGCATGCGGCAGTCCAAGCAAAGTCAAAACTAGGTCAAAGAGGTTGACGGTTTTAATGATTTGGAAATTCGTTGTGCTGTAAGCCAATAATCCTATGAAAGATGTCGGTATAATCTGCTCTGAACATCTGATTTAACAGCATTTTACACAGTTCTGGGATCAGTGAGTGAGAGGGTATTGGCACATTTGTGTGTTAAATAAGACAAAGTCTGTTCAGAATCAGCAATGTTACCCTGCAGCTGCAGAAAACAGATGTGCTCTTTAATGAGTGAAAGAAGAGAAGAGGAAATGGGTTAATAGACAGATATAAAATGTCACAGTGAAATCCAGTGTCACATGGTTACCATCCCTGCTCTCATAAAAACATAAGCAAATCATCGTCTTACATTATAAAGGTGTAGTTTATGAAATATGATGTGTGAAACACTTCAAAGTTGTCCGCAAATAGCATTTGTCGATGTATAAAGTTCCTGTAGTTTCCTCTGAAGTAGCACTTGTCGTCCTGCTGTCAGGCCTCTATAGTAGCTTTATGAAGCTGTGCAGCCCACCGAACAACTCCTGAGATTTACAATGCCCTGGGGAGTCTGAGACGGCCCATATGCTGAAGAAGTTCAGCTTTGGTGAATTTAGGGAGGAACCTAAAAATAAAACTGTCTCTTTAAGATGGATAGGTATTTGGGTTTTAAGAACTATGTGCTACTATGTGGAGATGTGTCAATGACAAGACACCTCTTAATCTGTTTACTTAAAAATAGATAATAAAAAAGGATATTTTATGTCTTGAACTAATGCTTTGACTTGGAAAGGAAGTATTCAATTCATTTAAAAAATAAAATGACAGGCTTTTTTTTTTTTTTTATAAAATATTTCCATTTTCAATAAATGCTGATATATTGACATAGAAAATTTATTATAGTAAATTAATTAACATAGATTTAAATAAGTACATAAATAAAAAATAAATAACACATTTATTTTTATGTACATATTTTTACTATTTGTATTCAAATTTATTTGTATATTTTTGTGGGGTAAATTTAAAAAGATTTTTATAGTGCGATGCCCCAAAAGCGAAACAATACTTTTCAGGGCTCGCAAAATTTCAAAATCCCTGGTAGACCTTCGGGCAGGTACTCTTCAGATTTTGGTAGCCCGAAATTAATTAACTAGCCCAAATAAAAAAAAAGCCCATAAATGTCAAAGACATTTTCAATACAAAAATATCAACACACATCAAGGAAAGAGTTTTATTTTACTATTTACAGGCAATGTTCCCTCTAGTGTTTTTTTTTTTTCTTGCTGAGCAAAACTTTTCTCTATTGGGCGGACATTTCAGCCACCTGAGCAAAAACATTCTTTATACCAGACCTGTACAGCGCACACAAAAAAAGTGTGTAACTTTTAACTTCAATGTGCTATTTATATTTGATTTGACCCTTGATGTAACTAAATGATGTACATTTTAGATTACCTGAGAAAACATTTTTTACAATATAAATACTCTGCCGTTCAAAAGTTTGGGATCAGTAAATATATTTTTTAAAGAAGTGTATTATGCTCATCAAGGCTGTAGCCTATCTATTTGATAAAAAAGAACTGAATATTATTCCACAAAATAATATTGTGAAATATTATTGCAATTTAAAATAAATGTTTTCTATTTTGATATACTTTAAAATATAATTCATTCCTGTGAAGCAAAGCTGTATTTTCAGCATCATTACTCCAGTCTTCAGTGTCACATGATCCTTCAGAAATCATTCTAATATGCTGATTTATAATCAATGTTGGAAACAGTTGTACTGCTTAATATTGTTTGGGACCTGTGATATTTTTTTAAAATAAAAAGTTAAAAAGAACTGTTTATTCAAAATAGAGATTTTGTTACAATATACACCATTCAAAATATACACTATTTTTCTTTCTTTTTAAAGATACTTTAAAAGAGTTTAAAGAAAGTTAAAAACTTTATTCAGCAAGGATGTTACATGGATCAATGTGATAGTAAAGACTTATATTGTTATAATAAATTTTGAATAAATGCTATTCTTTTTAACTTTTATTAATCAAAGAATCAAAGAAAAAAGTAACACAGGTTCCAAAAAATATTAAGCAGCACAACAGTTTCACTGTAAATCAGCATATTAGATCAGCAACACTGATAATAATTCAGCATTTCAGAATGATTTCTGAAGGATCATGTGACACTGAAGACTGGAGTAATGATGTTGAAAACTCAGCTTTGCTTCATAGGAATAAATTATATTTTAAAGTATAGGTATTAAAGTAGGAAACCAATATTAGAAATTGCAATATACTGTTGTTTCAGTATTTTTGAAATAAATACAGCCTTGATGAGCAAGAGATTCCATTAAAAAACAAGGTCAATTATTTATTAGGTTTATATTATAGGCCTAACATAATATAATATATCAAAACAAACTATTTAAACTGATAGAATAGAATTGAATAGAAAACAAACTGAAGCAAAACTTAAGCTGAGATCTGTAAGCTAAAAAAAAAAAAAAAACGTGAACATATAAATTCTTCTATAGATGTCTAAAACATCCCTATGAAGCACAGTTTGCACAATACAACTGTGTGTGACTGTATATGTCTCAGAGTTTTGTTACCGTTCTGTGCCCATCCTCCGCTGTTTCTAGCACTTAATCAAGCCACTCTTCTTTAATACATGACAACGTTTTTTTCACATGTCATTTGCGTTGGTTCTCACGTTGAGCGCACCGCAACCATTGAAGTATTCGGTTTCTACAGCGACTCATTTTTGGCGCAAATCATTCTCTTTCTATGAAACCTGTAAACCGCATTCACTGGTTCTAACTCTATAGCGATATCAACTCTATAGCGGTTTGCCTGAGCATTGCGATTCTTTCGCTTTTACTGGCATTCAATCAAATGACTTTCCCAACTAATTATTGCGTGCGAGCGGCACATTATTTCTTCTGCGCGGCCGCACGCACGCAGCTTAGAGGGAACATTGCATTGCGTGGGAGCCCTGTATTTAAGGGAGCCCGTCAGGCAGGGCGGTGATACATTTTGGTAGCCCGACTGGAAAACACAATAGCCCCGGGACGTCAGGCTAGCGATTTTGCGAGCCCTGCATTTAACATAGAAAAAAATAAATATAGAGATAGATAGATGGATAGATAGATACCGTAGATAGATAGATATATTTTTGATTGTTATTCTTTTTCAGCCATGTTCACTAACATGTACTCAAAGAATTTAGTATTTTTTTTTATGATTTATTTATGGTTAGACATGATATTCTTATAGTCATTAAGTTCAAAATGAAATGGAATGGTTTCAAAACCAACATGACTGCAAAGTACATTAAGATCTTTTTTTTTTAACTAGATTTTAAAAAGATTTTTACTTTTATTTTGAATGCCAACAATGATGTTTTTCTGCCAGCTGTCATGTATCGCTTCCTATGTGTCATTTTTGGAAGTAGTTTATTATTTTTGAACTTTCCTGACATGGGAACCCATATATTTTTGTTTCTTGTTTAATATGTAAGTCCAAGATGCCATCTATGCCTCAATGGCTTGATCTTGGACCGGCCCAAATACCCCGAATCAGTGTCAATAGCTCTTGCGGTCGTAATTTCCTAATGCCCATCAGGCAGTCCGAGTGGGATGTTCTTCAGTGGCTCTGCTGCAGGATATTAGACCTGATGTTTGCATTGCGGGCCGCTGATGAGAATTCTTTGCGGTGCAGCAATGCTTAAGTGCATAATCGCCGCCTTCTCTCATTCTTTCCCTTCCTCTGTTCTTCCTCCCAGAGTGACTGAGTGGGTGTTCAATGAAAGGTCAGGATGGGGTGACGAAAGGAGGGAAGGGAATGAATGATCCCGCCCCCTCACAAACCTAAAGTATCATACTTGGCTTCTTCTGCGAAGCTTCCAGATTCCTCGGTTTTTGAAGGGGATGAATGTGTAGGAGGCTTAAGCTCTTGTTTCTGTGGGTCTTTGCCACCCACCTCAGCATACAGTATTGCCTTTCCTTTTCTGCAGGGTGTGATGTGAATTACTGTTGGCAGGAAGCTATGAAAAAGTGAACCTCTCCTCGCTGTGAGTGGGGCCATTGTGATCAGACCGCCGTGCCCTGTACCTCAGCCTGGTCCGGTTGGTGCTGTGCCAGTTTATGCTGCCAGAAACTGTTCAGGTCTCAAAGTGCTGAGAGCCAAAAAGAAGGGCCACTGCTGACACTGCATTGTTACCTCACGGTCCATTTGATGGCTTTCAGAACTTGAGTGAGCACCAAGGAATCCGCACCCAAGTTTGTTCAAAATCTGGGGAATGGTTCATCTGGACTCCAGGATATTTCACAATCGGTATGAAAACAATCTGGCCTGATTTACCGCTATTGATGACTGTGCTCACATTCTCTGCATCTTCTACATTCATGGCAGAATAATGAAAGTGCTCAATTGCAAATGGTTTCAGTTGTAAATCAGTTATGATATCTTTGGGATAATTTATATCCAGCTGCTTATCGCAGAATAAACTCAGGGTGATCTGGATCTTGTATCACTGTTTATTCTGTGATATACTTCTTCATTAATCCCGTTTATTACATGGATACTTCATGGATGGATGGATGGATGGATATGAAATATTAATTTGAGTTGAAATATTTTATTAGCTGAAAACTCAAAACATTCAAGAGGAAAAAAACGTTCCTTGCAAGTGGCTTTGAGCCAAGACGAATATACAAGTTCAAACAAGATGAGGATTTTATGGGATAATGTACAGTCATACCACTTATAACATGGTTTTTCACCAAATAAATAATTACATTGATATAAAATATTGATTTGAGTTAAAACGGTTTTTATAATCTTACCTGTTTGTTATAATCCATTATTGGGAGATAACAGACTTCAGAATCAGAATCAAGCATTTCAAAGAGCTGTGTAATAGCATGATTTATTGCACCATAGTGTTAAGTGATTTATAAGAGCAAAATTTTAAATTAATTATTATAATAGATATTTATATTTATAATATCTCAGTATATTTAAAAATGCTGCATAGTTATATATTACAATATAAATTGTGATTTTAAACACTGTGAAAAGATCAAATTATTTTATGACATAAGTAATGGTAGACCCATAAGAAACATTTATAATGAAACAAACCAGTGACTCTTAAATTAGTGAGTCTTTTTGAATGAATCATTAACCGCTGGTTCAAATGAGTCATTTTATTTATGAATCGGACTGCACTGTTTACAGAAAATATCTCTGTTCCCTTCAGATGGGAAGAGACTTGTTTCTGGTCTCGGTGCACCATACTGCATTGTAAAAAAACAATTTGGTTAAATTTATGGCAGATTCTCAGGCATAATGAAATGCATTTATATATATTTTACATTTCATAACTCTTTCATTAACTGATTTATTTGAATATACTACCCTACTTAAACGATTGAAATCTGCTTTGTACTGATAACTACCATAATTCAAGTGTTAAATATATTGACATTTTAGAATTACAATTGATATCATTTTAGTATTAATATAATTAATATTAATTATGAATAAGTTATGGGAATAAGTAATCATTCCAAAGTTTACACTTTCGCTTCATTTCAAGACAAAGTGAGTCGGTCAGAAGTTGATTCACTGGGTTCATTCAGTTAAAGATTTTTCACACCGTTTCATATTAGTTTTTTGAATGAATCATTAACAACTGGTTCAAATGAGTCATTTATTCATGAATCGGACTGCACTGTTTGCGCAGTATGCTGGTTTTTGGATGCAGCTTGTGTGGACGGGACAATTCAATAGAAACTCAAGTTTAAAACGGACTGCAAATTCACATTAACTCTGATAAAACGATTTATTTTATCATGCACAGTATAATTTTTTTTTTTTTTGTATAACCAGATAGAAATGATACCAGATTTAAAAAAAAAAAAAAAAAATTTTTTTTTATATGCCATCCTCATGGCAGTGTTTTGAGTCATGACACTTAGCTGCCAATACTTCACCCTAGTGTAAGAACAGCAACAATTCTGTGCATATTCCTACAATAAAACTTAGCTCAGTTCAGTGCTAGATCATCTATTATTTTCCGGCCTGGTGAAGGCACAGGGGACCGAAAGCTCCCCCACAACGTCCTGACTTCTAACCCTGTTCCTCTGAGGCCCAGTAGCAAACGGGATTTGTCATAGACAATGCTGCGTATCACTTAAAGCCTTGCTTTTTACGCTCCTACAATCCCCTGCTTTTAGCCGTCATTCTTTACCAAGTAAAATCTTGCACTAAAGACCCCTGCCATTGAGAGCGCAAGTCAGGATTAATCCTGCTTTCAGAAAATGGCTTTTGTACGGCCTGGGCTAAAGCTGGAAGAACACCCCGCCCTTTTTTTTTTTTTCTTTTTTTCTCTCCATCTCCATCTGCATCACTCCGTCTCACTTTTTCCCCTCCGTCTGAATGAGCAGGTCTCTTTTTTTTTTTTTTTTTTTTTTTTTTTTTGTTCCCCTCTTCTAAACTCGATCGTGACACTCCGGCACCTGTTTTCCTCACTAAAGCATTAATTTATCACTGAATTATTACCCGAGATCCCACAATGTTTCTGCCACTCTGACATGTCCTGACTGGGCAGTTTCCATGGCAACCGAACCCCTCTATCCAAAAGCAATTTAGCCGACGTGTTGGCGTGTACAATGGCTGTACCCGCTAACGGATGGGCCAATGAATATTTTAGCCTGTAAATATGATGCAGCAATATCAAGTGGCGGTTGGGTAAGTGGCCGTGTGCGAGGAATCGGTTTCCTAGAATTGTGATTCGTCCCTCACGATGGAGGTCATAAAGGCATCGCAGCTTTTGTGATGAAGTGAATGCCGGCGAGCGAGGCCTGCTTTGCTCATCAGAGAGGAAGCACGGGCGAGACGTGAAATGTACATACTGTTCCAAAGCGTCTTTCTCTCTCTCTCTCTCAGAGAGTACAAAACAGACCCCGTCCAGGCTCGTATTTTACACATCTTCTGCCATCAGAGCGACGCTGCTTTGCTAAATGAAATACAACATGTTATTTCACTTTGTGCATGCAGAGGTTTGAGGCCAGAGGAAATATCTCTCAGTCCCCTTCAGATGGGAAGAGACTTGTCTCAGTGCACCACCCTGCATTGTAAAAAACAATTTGGTTAAATTTACGGTAGATTTTCAGGCATTATGAGATGCATTTATAGTGCCCATATATTTTATATTTCATAAATCTATTACATTAACTGATTTATTTTAATGTACTTGCCTACTTAAATGACCAAAATCTGCTTTGTACTGAAACCTACCATAATAATGCAAGCGGTAAATGTATTAATATTATATCATTACAATTAAAATAAATATTATATTTGTATTGGGGCTGCCAGTTTAACACGTTAACTTCAATTAATTAGTTATGAAAAAATAACGCGATTAAAATATTTTAATGCAGTTAACACACTGGCCACGCCTCCAAATCTGTACATCATCTTACATTTCATACAGTTGACTGTTGACAAATATGATGCTGGGCAACAACTCCATAAATGCAGTTTTGCCCTAAAATTCAAGATACTGGGGCAAAACTGCCCCTGTATGTGTTTGTCTCATTTATATCATATAAGTGATATCAAACGAGCAGTGAGTCAATATCACACGAGTAGGCCTGTAGTATTGTTTTTGTGTAAATGTGATTTTAAACAACAGTTCAGTAAATATGAAATTACTACTGTTATTTTAAACAATATTGTGTTTTTGCTCAATTTTGACAATGAAAACATTACCTAAAACCACAGCAGAACTGCTGTGCATCTGAGCAACACAGCGGCGTTTAGTTTCTGAATGAATCCTTGTTTTGAACGAATCATGTGAATCAATGATTCAAAGTCCCATTCATAGAGAGAGCTGTTTATTTAATTCTTGAATGAATCAACCGTTTAAACTAATCGAATGAATGAATGACTCAAAGACATTTACGCCACCTGCTGGCAGTTTTGGTTTCTTCATTAGTGTATCATTTCATTTATTAAATAAATTAAATAAAAAACATTAAAGGGATAGTTCACTAAACAAAATAGAATAAAATAAATTGCCATTTACTCAACCACATGTTGTTTTAAACCTGAATGATTGACTTTCTTTTGCACAATATAAAAGACATTAAAGAAGGTATTTAGAAGACTGTTGGTAACAAAGCTGTTTTAGTTTCCAGTGGCTTTCATTGTATGAACAAAAAATACTAAGATGTTTCTCAAATTATCATCTTTCATGTTCCATAGTTTGTTAGGCCATTGTAGCCTAAACATTTATGCGTCTAAAGCTACTATTTGTAATGTCTGCTTGATACTTTCTCATTTAACACAATAATAGCTATCTATTTTCACAGGCAAATTTAGTTTACGATTAATTAATCACAGCACCATGTAATTAATTAGATTAAAAATTTTAATCGACTGACAACCCTAATTTGTATTAATGTAATTTATATTAATATAATTATCATTAATATTAATTATGAATAACAATTACTTTTTCTTGAACAGTGGCTAATAAACAAATAACAAATCAAATATTGTAGCAGTCAAATAAATAAATAAATAAATAAATAAATAAATAAAACTAAGAAGAAACATGACTTAATGTAATCAAATGCGATGCATCATGTAGAGGCTTCTGTGAACCTGCCTTTACTGTGTTTAACCTTAAACAGGTAATTCATACTTTTAGTACCATTCATACTTGAACACTTTTTTTACAGTATTTAACAGTAAAATTACCATTTATTATTCCATTAAATTTAATATAATTTTTCAATGTATGGGAATGTAACTTGGTTAAATTAACAGGTTTTTAATTTTAATTTTATTTTATTTTATTTCTTGAGAGAATTAGGTACCTACAGGCATGCTCTACAATAAAAACCACTGAAAGCATGATTCATTTGATAGAGGAGACAGTGAGATCCTCTTTGGTAGACCTGTGAACAGATTCAGATCCGGAGAACAATGAAAGAGGATATCTACTCTACAGTCATTTATAGAGTGGACATGCCTTAACATGCCTCCAATTTAGTTACTAGGTGATAATGATATTTGCAGTAGATGTAAGTAGGACTCTGACTTTTAGTCTTTGGGTCTGAGGCTTATGACTCCACTTAAAAACAGTCTTCTAGATGGTACACATTATCAGCTTTAATGGAGTCTGCTAATAGCCTTTTTTCTGAGGTTGCAGCAGCAATAAATCATTGTAAATAGCGTGATTATTGACAGCCCATTTTCACTGGTTAGCAGCTGATGTCTGTCTTAGTGATCTCTTTATTTGATGCAGATTATTAATAAGAGGATTAAAGGACGGGAGTCTGCATGTCCGAAGGCATCCTGCCAGAAACTTGACAACACTTTGGCCTCGATCTATGAATTCCGTCGTCTGTCACGGTATCCGCGACACAAGCTTTATTGTCTGACACTGTAGTGCTCCAGTGCATCCTTTTAAGTGTTTGCCAAAAACGCCTATGCCTTTTCCTTTGAAGCGTTGTCTTTCTCTCGACGACAGGCTGATCGCTGTACATGTGTTTCTTTTCTTGCCTGCATTGTGTAGTGGGTGTTTTCTGAAACTGTGGCGATGCTACTTGGCACATGCCCCTCGTTCTCCCCCTCCAATGAAAGCAGATCCGCTCCGAGTCACAGATCTAATGACGGGAGGTGAATGGAACGATGACTACGGGAATATCTTCTAGTTGAACGGGCTCAACAGGACTCTGGTGTAGGAGTCACGTGCATTGCTGTTGAAGCCCAGTGTGAGACCACAGGAGGCTGACGGTGGAGAGGGAGTTTGGTAGCTACAGGAAGTGAAAAACACTTGACACATGATTGGCACTCCATAGAGAAAAGCTGCACCCCTCCACAGCACTTACCGTCCCGAGAGTCTGCCTCACAATCATGTTGGTACAAGCATCAGTGTCACAGGTTTTGGGTTTGAAAAAGTTGAAGTATTTTTAGCATCAGTTTTGTGTTGGCACGTCTCAGTAAGGTCAGTGTGGCCATTTTTATTTTTTACCACAAAAACAAAAAAAAAAACTTTTAGTGGCCCATTTAAGATTTTATAAATTATTCTTATGAATATATATATATATATATATATATATATATATATATATATATATATATATATATATATATATAGATATAGAGATATATATATATATATATATATATATATATATATATATACAAATTGTAGTCTGTTACTGATTACAGATTACATGAAGATTGTAGTTAGTAACGTAATCTAGGTTACTCTTTTTAGGTTACTTTTAGATGACTTTTTATCTAACTTGTTTTAAACTTACAATTAAACAAACCATATTGATATAAAAAAAGAGAAGAGAATTTTTATTTTTCTTTATATATCAACATCATACAATGCATTAAACATTGCATTACAACAGTTTCCCAAATTGAGCTTAATGTAAGAACTGCAGTGGGTTTGTGAGTTAAGAAGCTAATAATGAATTAAACCATAAAAGTAAAATGATTCAATACTTGAATACTAAAAAATATAAATATTTTATTTGTTTACCTGCCTATAGTCAAAGCTAAATGCTGTGGCACACAGTAAGATATTTAGAGATGAAAATGTAAAAGGGAATAAAAAGAATAGGCCCATGGCCGAGCCCGTAGTTGGAGAAATGGAGATGCACAGCGTTGCCAACTTAGCGACTTTTTTACCAAAAAGCGCCTAGCTACAAATCTGGAGACTTCTTGGACAAACCTAATTCAGTTTCTGAGACTCTCTGGTACTGCAGCTCAAGCGCGAGGTCTTGCTTTCCCAGCATGCACAAACCTCTATCTGCATCTGCTGTGTTCAGCGAGCGGCAGAGAGGAGCAGCGCTTTCAGTTAAAACAGATATTATATTGCTTCTGTAATTTTACATGCAAGTATAGCCGAAATCACAGCACAGCTATTGTCTTTATCTTATTTGATTTCATCAGATGATGGCTCGATTTATAAATCTGGAGTTTTGTTCAGATTAACATCTTGGAAGGGAGAGCTGGTTATGTAATGGGTCACGTTTCAGTCACCATTTCATATTCATTCCGTTGTCTGACAACAGAAACAGTAAAATATACCAATGAAAACAGTTTTATTGAGAATTTAGCTGCATCAAAACAATACAGTATGTGGCACAGAGGCAAACAAATGTAATAATAAATAATAAATGTACATTTTGCATGTTCAGAAGAAGAGCTGCCCTGTCCTGTAAATAATGTAAACAGGTTTGTGTCAGTACATTGATCAGTGCAAAGAAAGAAGTAATAGGAACCTGTTTTTTTTTTTTTTTTTTTTTTTCATGTGTCTAATAGACACGAACAAGTTCTTTGGAAAAAACATCTATGACCTTTGAAACATGTCTAGTCTTCATGCGTTGAGTATGGTTTCACTAATAATAAACATACATTTGCATAAAGCATCCATATTTGTCCATGCCCATGTTGATTATAGTATTAAAAACCTGAAAAGTATTAGTTACATTATAGGGTTTTATAGTTACATTTTTCCATTGTTTACCCCCCCCCCCCCCCCCCCCCCATAAATAAATAAATGAATAAGTAAATAAATAGTCAATTATACAATGTAAAGGAAGTAGCTATAAAAAAAATTGCATGAATACAAAATTGAATACACAGCTGGGTTAAAAAAACAAAAAACGACCTTACAGGCCAGAGTTAAGAATATTTCTTGTTTCATGATACATTCTCAATTAGGGCGAGAATGAGACCCTACATTTTAATAACCAGATGATGAGGTCCTGAAAATATCAAATTTTTAACAATCACATATTCAACATAAGTTCTACCCATTCGTCATATGAAGAGGGCAAATCTGACTTCCAATGTCTTAGAATAACATCCACAAATCATAGCTAGACGGCACCGTAACATCTGTTGTTCAAACATATGCACATTTTCTGCTACAATACCCAACATACACAAAGCAGGGTTTTTGCACAATGCATAATTTCCTCCCAAAATGCATCCACAGTTTCACATTCAGTAGGCTAATAGGACCTGTGCTTAACTGTCATAATTATTTCACCATTCAAAAAAACGGTTCTAAAAATAAGCTTTTTCTTCAATATATAATTAATTCTCTTTTCATCCGTTTACACTCGCTTTGTCAAAGAAGAGAGAGCTTCTTTCATTACTACTCAAGCATGTTTGATCCGTTTGTGGTTGAACAAATGGCCTGCGCTCGGCCCGTGTTTTGTTTGAGTGAAGGTAATGTATAGTTAATGTCCACTGTGGTTGTTAAATGGTCACAGCAGGGGGAATACTGGCACATCGAAGGCCTTGCTCTGAGTAAAGCAGAGAAACAACTCGAACGGCCGTAGACGAAGGTTATTAATGATGGCTGTCACTAATGTTTGTTGTTTTTGCCAATGGCACGTCTCTGAGGCCATTATTGTTGCTGGTGTGAAATGAAATCTGTATTTCATCATGCGTGCAGCATGAGTTTTCAGAAAAACAGCTCGGAGGTTTCCAAATGAGTCTGCAGCCCTCCAGAGAGTCTGTGTAAATGTTGCCATTACATAGAAATGAAAAAAATTATAACAAGCAAAGTCCTTTAAAGAAAAGCCCACACTTTGAAAATATGCAGACTAGCTGAGATTTTTAAATGAGGAAATCACGTTCCCCGACAGCTTATCATCACAATGTCATGAGAACAATCGCACGATTCTTTCTGCATCACTTCCAATTTCCTTTTATTTTGCGCTGGTGCAATTCAAGTTTCCATTGCAAGTAATTTGCCATAAATCATCATTATTTCGAGAAGGGTAACGGTGACTGATGAATGCAGGGGATGCAGCCGCTGTGATTACGGACCATCATCCCCTGCAGGATTATGCTAATCGGGTGAATTGTCATACTCTCTAGCTTGATGATCTCGGTTTGCCAGGCTGCGCTGCTATGAAACAGAACCAAATGCTGTCTGTAGACGTCTGAAATGCTTTGTCGTCTTTTGCTAGAGAGGGCTGAATGCCATTTGGTTTCTTTGCTCATTTTCAGTATTTCCTTCATTTTGTGCATATGCAGGTGCACACAGAAAGGAAATGTTACTCGGGAGAAGTAGAGATAGTATGCAGTAGAGATGTATGGAAATGCACAAGTGTGACTGTATAGATTTTTGCAATTTTACTTCAAAATAATTCCTACAGTAACACAGTAGCAAGTGTATTTTGTGTACGTGTCTTTTACAAATAACTGCTGGGCTGGTGTTACTAATAAACATTTGTCATGATCTACACCGCTTTAATTTAACCAAGATTATTTCAAAATCATTTTGTTTGGACAAAATGTGATGTGTTTTTTTTTTTTAATGTTTTTCCATCACTTTAATCCATTCAGGTAATTTTATTTAATTTAATTTTTATTTGTTTTTGTATATTTTTTTTATTTAAATAAACATTTTGTTTTTAAATTTATATTTTATTAGATTTTATTTGGCGTTTTATTTTTTGTTTATTTTTGTTTTATATTATATTATATTATATATTATATATTATATTTATTATATTATATTTAATTTTTATTTTTTTTATTTTGTTATTTTTAAACAAATATTTTTATAAATTTGTTTTTGTTTTGTGTATTTAATGTTATTTTAAATTATTTTTGTTTTTTTAATATTTATTTTTTGTTTTGATGAATTTGTTTTTATTGTGTGTATTTTGTTTATTTTAAATTGTATTTATTTTTTTCTTAATTTTTTCGTTTGTTTTTATTATAATTTTTTTATACATATATATTTTATTTTAATCAAGCATCATTTAAAGAGTTAGTTTTTTTTCCTCTTATTCGAAACATACTGGCTTATCTGCCCATTTGTGAAGAAAGTCTTTGACCTTTAAAACATGTCAGCATTCATCACTGTCCATGTCCTTCCTTAATTGGCTGTTTTCATCAGGTTCAGGCTGTGAGTTTTTTATTTTATTTTAGCCTTCATTGAACTGATGGGCAGCTGTTGACATGGCTGATCATGGAGCTGTCTTTCATTTCATATAACCCATCTCCCTCATCCAGTTGCTCATACAGCTGTCTCTCAGCCTGCGAGCGAGCTTTATTCCCTCACGGCTCCTCTCGCGACTCACTGTAGATCTCTGAACCTGAACTCACAGCTGTGTCAGATTCACAGGTGTGTGTAAGGTAAGCAGCGGTGTTGATACTTGAGACGCTCACAGTTAGTGCCCTTTAACCTCAGTGATTTTGCAGCGTAGGCCGTGTACGCTTCAGTCCGGAGTGAGAGATTTGGGTGCAGACGAGCCAGTGATTGAGTGCTGTTGTCTATGGCAGTGCTGCAGGTTTGTGTTGGAGCGATTGTCTGGACACAATCCTTCAGGCTTAGAGAAACAGAGTAACACTCTTTGACTGCCTGTTCACATCTAAACTCTCCTCCAGTGAAAACATTTCGTCAGCTATGCATCAAAGAGTTTGATCAAGCAGCGCAGGATTGAAGTAATTTGAACCTCCACTGCTTTATTAATCCACGTTTAACATTCGGCTTCACACTCAATATATTTTGTTAACTGAAACTACAGTAAGGCTGTCATTTCTTTTCATTTCAATCTTTGAGTCATCTTCATTTGATTGATACTGTTACTGATTCTACAGATCCAAATATTTTGCTCTGTGCCTACAGTATTTTCAGTGGCTGTGTGAAAATAAATCATATTTTACCTTAGTTGTGACCGATGTAGTATGATTCACAAGCCAACTACATGCAAATGATTCTTATGAGCCGATTCTTTTTAGTGAATCAAAAACATAACGTGATCAGTGTACTCCGATTCACAAAACCAATGACTGTTAAGTTGGTTCTTTTATAGAGAAGTTTCAAAAGATGATTTACCACTTTGATACCCTGTACTATTTACAGCATTAGCAGAGAAATTTTAATTCATAAAGAAGAATGTAAGCAAAATAGACATTAAACTCAAATTATTCCTAAATAGAAAAAATTTTTTATTGAATTAAATTGACAGCTTGTGAATCATAATTGCATCAAAATTGAATCAGAATCTATACCTACACATCAATCCCCAACCGGATTTTTTGCTTGTGCTGTCAGTTTAATCAATTTAATGCGATTAATTATTAAATAAGTCATTTATTGTACAATTAGCAATGCCCTCTGATCTATATATAAATTCGATAAGGAATTTGGCCAATTTGGAAAACTACAACAGTAATATTCTTTTTTTTTTTTTTTTCAAGGGGCTTTTCAGCCAAAACATTTTTTAGCATATCATGTAGTTAATTTAAGCATTTAATCAACTAACAGCCCTAGTCTCTGCATGTGTGTCTAGCGTTTTGATAAATCATTCATGTCCGTAGCACCTGCGTTTCAAGCGCTACATGTTTCGCATCAGTCCGCTGCAGTTACTGTAGTTTACTTTCATAGGCGTCTTTCATCTATTAGACCTTCGCACATCCACGTCCTTAATAATTTATCAGGTTTGTTCTCACCGGCAAAGGATGAAGACGGCAGCGGCGCCCACAGCCGTGAGACTACACGAGCAAACGGCTCTGTCAAGCGAGGTTTAATCGCTGGCTTTTTAGCCCGTGTGCCATGCTTTCACAGAGACTACAGAAAGAAAAAGCACTCTCCTTGAATTTCCTCAGATGCCAGTCTCTTTAAAGTTGAATCAGCCCTGTAGATGTTTGATTCTGGCCCTTAGCTAATTCTTCGCCGGCTCGCCTCGGCTGCGGATAGCACTTAATTCAACTCGCCACATTTCTGAGTCTCTTTATACTTCAGAGCGAGAGGAAGACGTTTAAACTCAGCCGCTTGTTTCGTAGCCTATTTTTAAGCCTCACGTGGACTGTATAAAGATGGGAAAGTATTGATTGCATAATGGTTAAAAAGGCAAAATAGCTTTGGAAATAGAGGAATGAGCTGAGATGAATCATCATCTCTCTCTTCACCACAAACATTCCCAGTCCTCCTTATTCTTTTAGTCATATTCCTTTTGAATATCTTTTGATTTCCAGTCTCTCATCTCAGTCAATGTGTGTCTTTTCTTTTTGTAGATGAAGCTTTGGAACAAGTACAAGGTGACTAGTATTCCTTCTCTGGTGTTCGTCGATGCTGCCACAGGGAAGGTGGTGTGTCGGAACGGCTTGCTTGTAGTTAAAGATGATCCAAAAGGTGAGTACCAGGCTTCATTTTTCACCCACTCATTCTTTACAGGGGTTTAAAGGAAAGTTCACCCAAAAATGAATACTTGGTTGCTTTTCACATGTTTCAAACCCTTGTTGAATGTAAATGGAGAATTATTTGAAGAATCTTCGCAGAGCTCTGTGGTGTATAGTTTAAGCTCTAGAAATGACACAGAACACTGAAAATGCTCCATAAAAAATGTCCATACAACTTGTGTGCTAGCCTATATAATCTAAAACAAAAAAAAAACAGGGGAATGATGTTGTGTACAAATGCAGGCGGTCGACATATTCACACTAGAAAGTTTAATTTGTCAAGTGCCAGCACTATTTCTCTCCAGAAGGTATGATGATAAAATGTGTTTGTACTAATGCTGTCAAACGATTAATCGCATCCAAAATAAAAGTTTTTGTTTACGTAATGTGTGTACTGTGTATATTTATTACGTATATATATATACACACACACACACAAGTTTTCAAGTTTTACTCTATTTGATAGTGTGTACAAACACTTTTTTTCAGTCAAATTGCTAATAGCTGTTTCCATCCACCTATTTTTACATGCATTTTGGAATATCGCATAAAACACACTGGTTGGAAACGAATAAATTCCTCCATACGCATTAAAGTCATTTGGCTTTGCATGATGGGACAGGATAACTTGACTAACCAGCGGACCAATCTTGTTGCACAGCATCTAAAATGTTGTCTTGGTCGTTCTTAAATGTCTCAGGGGAAGTCTGTCGTCAAAGTGTTTCTGTATAATTGCCTCCCAGAACTTTCTTACATGACTGCGTTCCCAAGTCATCCACCTCCAAAAGCAATGACTGCATTTGTTGTGTTTTATCTGCTCATTCTGAGGCGCAAGTAATTTACTATAAATGAAAATTATTATATTCAGTGGCTTCTCCTACTTTTCTTAGTGATATTTAGTGCCAGTTTATCTGGAAGTGACGATTTTGTTCTCTTTGACTCATTGGATGGAAATGGCGCTTTATTTGTAAATGTTTTATGCAGTATTCCAATTTTGTGCTAAATTTAAATTAAGTTAAATTCACAACTTTGGATGGAAACATACTTACTGATGTTACTCATTTGTAAGTTGCTTTGGATAAAAGTGTCTGCTAAGTGAATAAGTGTAGACTGAATCTTGAGAACTGGATTTGTGAACTATAGATTGTTTTTCATGATTGATTTTGATTGGTCAGGTTCACGAATCTGACTGATTAGTTCTTGAATCATTTCAAGGACACAGTGATCTGGTCACAGTAGTTCTTAAATTTACAGATTAACAACTTGAAACTATTGGATGTCTTTAAAAAAATATAGTGCACAAGTTGTATGGACTGCTTTTCTGGTCCATAAACTATATATTCCAAATCTTCTTAAGCCATAACGATAGTGTGACTAACAGACCAAAATGCACTCTAAAAACTGCTGGGTTAAAAACAACCCAATTTGGGTTATTTTGGCAACCCAGCGCTGGGTCAAAAAGGGACGAACCCAGCGCTGGGTTATTTTAACCCAACAAGTTGGGTTATTTTGTTTAACCCAGCATGCTGGGTTGCTTTTTTATGGTTTAAAATTACTACATTGCTAGGTTAAAATGAACCCAAATCGAGCTAGGCATTAAACCTACAAATCTTGTTCATTTTAAAATCACTTTTACACACAAAGAATGAGTATCAAAAGATAAATATTTATTAAAAACAAAAAGAGAAAACAGTCAAAAAGTAACATGCATGCAAGAAGAAATGCAGAAAAGTATGGCATTAACAGCTACAGTTTATAAATGAAGCATTGAACATTTGTTGAATATAACTTTTAAGATCAAATTTGACTTTTTTTGGTAAATTTTATATTGTATAAAGAAGCACTATTCACTATTCAAAAGACATTCAAAAGCACTATTATACAATAATTGTACAATTAGTTAATTTCTTTACAAACTATTCTGGCATGAGAGTACACAAATAAACCACAACATTAACACTGATATTATAACATTTAACAGAAGCATGTGTTGAAAGAATGTCATGTGTATTAGTAAACTCCATTTCTACTAAACAACACAGAACAAGCATTTAACATTTATTTGGTTTTTACAAATTATACACCTACAGTTTGTTTCATAGTCCATGAATACAGATCATGCATCACTGTCAATTTTCATGATCTCTTTACATAATTGATATAGTCATGAAGAAGGGGGGAGTTGTACAGCACTCTCTCCACCCTCAATACCACGACTGAGGTGCCCTTGAGCAAGGCACCGAACCCCCAACTGCTCCCCGGGAGCCGCAGCATAAATGACTGCTCCGGGTGTGTGTTCACGGTGTGTGTGTGTTCACTGCTGTGTGTGCGCACTTAGGATGGGATAAATGCAGAGCACAAATTCCGAGTATAGGTATTCTTGGCCGTATGTCACGTCACATTCACATCTTTTAACATCCAGGGCAGCGTCCTCCTTTTAAAACCACTGTTGCAGTTTGGGGGAAAGTATTTCAGTCACCGCCTGTTCTTCATCAGTTTGAAAAACATTTGAAAAAATAAAACATTTAATTAAACTATCCATTTTCAGATAGAAGTGCATCCAATCAGTAAGGATAGGTAAATTCTGTTTTATAATTTCAACCACTTTTTGGATACCACAGCGCTCTAGAATGCATGGCAGCACTAGTGTGAGGGCATGTAATATTGTTTAAATAAATATACTGCTTTCAGAAAGCTACTACTTTACTGAAACATTAAAACAGTTGACATTCACATACCTCACAAATTTAAGTGGAGGGCTGCTCTTTAAAGGGTTAGTTTGAAAATGGTCATAATTTACTTTCCCACATGTTGTTCCAAACTCTGCTAATTTTTGGAACACAAATAAATATATTTAATATTCTCTTCATCTGTCCTCCATTGCAAGTGACCAATATTTTCTTCTAAGACATGTTCACTATCATATAATTTAGATTTATTCATATATAAATATTGAACTCTGTATTTTTGAAGCTTGAAAATACTGATTATCTAGACTCTTGGTATGAGAGAAAATTAAAAATAACTATAGACAAAATTGTTTAGAATGACATGAGGGCAAGCTAATTATTTTTTGTGAACTATTCCTTTTGATGACTTTCAGACAACTCCAAAGTTGGTTTGTGTTCTGCAATAAAAAAAACACAGACATCAGGTATACATTATGAACACGTAATCATACTGTTGTTGCATCAAAATGTGAAGTAAACAGGCAGGAGACAACAGAAACATTTATTTTCTAAAAATAACTTGCATCAATCTTAGTGTCTTGAATCTTAGTAAAAAAAAATTGATAACGATGGAATTATGAAGACTTGCCTTACAACCGTCTTTCCCTCTCTTCTGAAGTAGCTGAGAAAATCGCCTCCTCCTCACACAAGCAGGCTGCTGTGTCCTTAACTCCCGGCGCGGGCACAATGAAGACACAAGCTCAACAAGTCTGAAATATTACATACAAAACATTACTTTTAACAATCATACAAAATAATTATGCTAGTCTTTAACATAACTTAGGAAACTACATTATTAACCGCGAAAAATAAGATAACAAATTAACATAATAACCATCCATTAACATCAAAAAGTGCTTGTAAATATTATGTAAATATGACATAAGACACTCACGGACGTTATATTAAAAGCATCTCTTCCGTTCAGTGCCTTTAAGCCCTCCGTTTCTGGCAAAAACCGCTGCATATTTTTTATAAGCTCTTTTCGGACTATTTCCGCCTTCCATAAACTACTCCCGGACACAAACATTGAATTGACTTTACATTTTTAATCTTTACTACCATAACGTCTTTCACTCGCTTCTCGCTTCTTTCAGGCTATGGCGGCTTCTCGCACTGGTGTCGTCCGATGTTGACGTGCGTGCTCTCTTTCTGGTCCGCGTTCCCAACCCAGCGCCGCTGGGTTATGATAAAGACTAATTTTCAACCCAAAATTGGGTTAAAACAACCCAACGTCCTTACCCAGCGGTCTAAACCCAGTATTTTGGGTTGAAAAAATAACCCAGCGTTTTTTAGAGTGTGTGATACTGAATCATTGATTTAGTGAGCTTGATTCATTCATATGAGCCAGTTCTTTTCAATAAATATCTAAATGATTCAGTCATGAGTCTGAGCTCACTATATAAATAACATTACTACATGTTGGAAACAACCTTTGTGAAAATTCTCCAAAACTACTACTTATGTGCTCCACAGAAGAAAGTTGTACAGGTTTGGAACGACATGGCAGTTAATAAATCATTTATTTTGAGGTGAACTATCCCTTTAACTTGACTTTCACATGCTCAGGAACTCACATTGCATACTTGACTTGGCACCACGGTACATGGTTGTCCTTCGCTGCTCTTCACCTGTCTGTGTGGTAACGATATTTGAAGAGCGTTTGATAGCCCTCAGCTCGCTTGAGTGGTGTCATGTAACTTTCTGCAGGTGAAAAAAAAGGCATTTTATTTGCCTGGAAAGGCAGGGAGCCACTGCTTTTCCGTAAAAACATTCTTATGGTGGAATTTGTCAGGTGATCAACATGACAGATTCACCTCCTTGGCTTAATGAGCCTCGGCTCCAGCACTTACCCAGCAGTAAGAGTGAAAAATGAACTCGGTGATTCATGAAGCTCAGTGTCGTTCTCAAACACCAGCACGCAGGATTGATGACTCTGCTCTCTATGTGATGACATAGTCAAGAGCTTTTGTTTGAAAGCATGTGTGGACGGGGAATATCCGGTGTGTTTGTACAGTGTGACTGTGAACATGTGCACAGTAGCCAGTACAGGAGCAGGTTCAGAGGGCAGAGGGTTGGAAAGGGGCCCTTGACATAACAAAAGGCCCCGGCTGAATGTGTGGGAGTTTCAAAGCGCAGCAACAGCCCAGCGCTTTTGTCCTTTCTGACTAATAAAGCCCGTAACAAAGAATAAAGACACTTTTGTCATGTGACCATGTTGTTAAAGGGATAGTTCACCCAAAAATGAAAATTCTGTCATTTAATTACTCCCTCATGTTGTTCCAAATCCGTAAGACCTTTGTTCATCTGAACACAAATTAGGACATTTTTGATGAAATCCGAGAGCTCTTTGACCCTCCCATAGACAGGAAGCGATCTACCACGTTTAAGGTCCTGGGCCCGGTTGCATGAAAGTCCTTAAGTAATTTGACTTAGGGGTATCCCTGAGGGGAAAAAATTCCCTGAGGTAAGGGATTTCTTTAAGAGCGTTGCAACAAACGTCTTAACTGTCACCCTTACCTAAGTGTTTATACTAAGCATTTCACGGTAGTTCCTGGCAACATACGGCAATGGGTGCCGCGGTTGCTATAGTTACTACATCTCACAATAAACATAGATATGTATATCTCTGACAATAAACAGAACATAACAAAATACAAACCTAACCAACTAAAACACGAACAAATAAACAAGCGCTGCCAGTTTCTGCTCTGTTTTGTGTACAGTTGTTACCGAGGAAACAGATTTGTTTCTAAAGTGAAAGCGCCTCCTGCTGACCAATGACGGAAATTTTAATAAAAGTGAAAATTAACCCATGTTTTGATGCGCAGAGGCTACGCAGAGTTGTAAATGTGAACAGGTGGATTGACAAGAAGATAATGCATTATAAAAATCTAAACCGTTAAGGCATACAGTACATTTATATTATTTAATTGATTGATTAATAATAATTGTTTAGATTAATATAATAATTGATACAACTCATCTATTTTCTTAAAAAATATATATATTTTTTTGTTTTGTGAAAACCTGCAAGTCATGCATTTTACAGTCATTTTACAGTTTAAATGTTACCATAGTCATTGCCCTACTATGCTTATATGATATTTTATTTGTGCAGGTCTTAAAAAATGTCTTAAGTCTTACATTTGAGCTTAAAAATACTGAGATTAAGATGATTTAAGGGAGCTGCTTTGGTCCCTTAAATTTATCAAGGTGAAATAGTTACTAAGGACTTTGTAGCAACGCTTAAGGGAACACTTAGATAATTAAGGGGAATACTTAATGACAGCCTTAAGGTTCCTTTAAATTGACCCTTAGGATTTTTCTTGCAACCCAAGTTTCACTAAGGGTTCCCTTAACCTTATAACTAAGGGATTTCTCAGCTTAAGGGCTTTCATGCAACCGGGCCCAGAAACGTTGCAAGGACATCGATAAAAAATCCATGTGACATCAGTGGTTCAACCATAATTTTACGAAGCTACGAGAATAATTTTTGTGTGCAAAGAAAACAAAAATAATGACTTTATTCAACAATTAGTTTCCTCCATGTCACCCTGGCGCCATTTTAGAGAGCATCCACTGAACATAAACAACGTATGCAGCATCACACGGATATGTTGTTTTCATTCAGAACAGAGCTTAAACAACGTAGACAACGTATCCGTGTGGCAGACACAGAACGGCATGCGTTGTTTATGTTCAGTGGATATGCTCTAAAATGGCGCCAGGGTGACGCGGAGGAGACAAATTGTTGAATAAAGTTGTTATTTTTGTTTTCTTTGTGCAAAAAAGTATTCTCGTAGCTTCATAAAATTAGATCAGTGAATGAATTATTTACTGATTTTGATCATCCTGATCAGAATTCTGGTGGTTCTGTTTCTTTTCAGAAAACAGATTTGTCCTATTTGCAAATCAGACTGATTCGTTTATGAAATTGAGTGATTAATCGGTGAGTTGAACTCAAGAACTTATTAACTTATCATTAAATGAATCACTCACTGATTTTGATCATTATGATCTGAATTCTGGGTCATTTCAGTAAACAAATTGATGAAAATCAGACTGATTTATTCATAATTCTTAGTGATTGATTCAGTGAATGAATTTAAGTTCTACTGAATGACTGATTTGGATGCTAATGATGGTATACATTTTTAATTAGTTATGTAATATTTAGGAGAAATGGAGAATGAGCGCCCCAACTCAAATTTCTGGTGCAGTATGGGAATGTAACTTCCATCTCACATTAAGACCTGATATTTGCATCATCTCCCATCGCCTCTGTCACAGCGTTTGATATCCATGTGCCGTCAGGTTCCAGAGGAGAGACTCGTGTGTATTATAAATATATGAATGACATATGCATGTGCTGCGCTGGCAGTGAAAGGAGGATTGTGTGACAGTAATCAGAGTCCTTCCTCTGCTCTGCTCCCACCCATCCTGCAGGCCTGGAGTTCCCCTGGGGGCCGAAGCCCTTTGCGGAGGTGGTGGCCGGGCCCTTGCTCAGGAACAACCGACAGACGACAGACAGCAGTGCCCTGGAGGGATCCTATGTGGGGGTTTACTTCTCTGCACACTGGGTGAGTGCTCTGTGTTAGTGTTTCTAACCTAGCTGTACTTCGGAGACAAAATCACGGTCGATTCAACCTGTACAATCAGATCTCACATGTTAAACAAGTATTTTTGTTAAATACTTATGTTTTTCTAAGACTATCATTATAAATTGATTGCAATAGCCAAGTTATCTTAGTAACAGGGTTATTACGGGTCATTGCTCTTTTGTTGATTTTGATTGCTGTAGGTAACTAAACTAATATATAAATATAAATAAAAAAATAACTTTAACCGTTAACCGACCGATAAGAATTTTGACCGATTTAATACAATGTTAAACGGTTTAAAGTCACTTTTTTTCTTTTTCTTCAGTAATTCAGTAAAGGTTTGCTGCATAAAATAAGTTAAAATAAAGCTGTGTGTGTGTGTGTGTGTGTGTGTGTGTGTGTGTGTGTGTGTGTGTGTATATGTGTATGTTTTTTAGAGAGAGGGAGAAAACAAAACATCGCATTTTATTATTTCATTCAGAAATAGGGCGACGCGAATTACAAACATTATAATAAACACTGTAAACATAGCTAGGTTATTTTAGAGTTCCCCTCACTCCACAACAAATCCTTTCAATTAACAGTAGACTAGTTAGAAAACAAGAATTAAAAATGTAAGAAGCTATATAAACGACAAACCAAAACGAATTAATTTAGGCTAAAACGAAACTAAAACCAATGTGGGTTTTCCCGTTCGACACACAATCAAATGTTTCCATATTCGCGATGTATTTGAATGCAAAAGTATTATTTACCTTTTTTGTAGGCCTGCTTCACTCGCTTTCCAATATCCACGTAAAACAAAATGTTTTGCATAACTTCATGGCGGTACGGTGATAACGCTTAACAGCACAGATTTTACTACATATTTAAACTGAGCAGTGTTTTTTTCCCCTGGCCCATATGTTTGACTGATTGTTTTTATAATAATGAACAGTAGGGCTGTGACGGTCTCCGTGACAACCGCGTCGCCGGCGGTGGTCTGTTGTCACCACGGTTGTCTATTGCCACCGGCGGTAGTGCAAGTGACATCACACATTTTATAACAAGCATAATACAAAGTTTTGTATACAAGTGTAATATAGTAACAGTTGCAAATTGTTTTATTTAGACTATAAATCTATGCTAATTCACCTCAAACGCCATACACGGCGTTTCCTTTAGATTGGCAGGTTTGAGCGCAGGAAAATAAAGTTTATTCTGCATTCAGCAAATTTATTTCGTGATGAGCGATGGACCTTGTTGGGAAACCAAATACTACATCGCCGATCTGAAGCCCTCTCCATTCATGTCACCATCCGCGTTTGTACAAGTGTCTTCAAGTTCACGTGATCGCAAATGCCCGGCTGGTCAGGTTTGTGTTGGTGAGGCTTTCTCCAAACTGGCCAAATACAAACGAGACAGCGATAAATGGAAGATGCCTACAAGAAATGTGGCAACATACGCCGCGACTCCTATTCCACAGAGAGCGCGTGCAAACGAGGAGTTGCTTGGTGGCGGAACAGTGAACCGTGTCTAAACCGGACGCCGCGTCGCAACACAACAGGTTGAGTCTGTCTACAGGACATTTGAACTTTGTGTCAGGTTAAATAGGACGAGGCAGTTTACTGTGAGGGATTTGTCGTGTTGTATCGCGCCGCATCTAGTGTAGACAGCATCACTGATTATGAGTTCTCGCCGCACCGCTCGCGTGAGGCGTATTTAACTTTCTTATTTAAGGCTACTTTCCTATTTAGCTGTATTTCTTTGATATTTATTTTAGTGTTTTGCAGGCTGAGTGTTCACTGATGGAAGTGCTAAAATAAACACACACGTTTGTTAATAGATGATTGAGCCTCATTTATTTATTTTTGCGTTTCAGAATTATATATATATAAATATACACAACACCGTCACCGGCGGTTGTTGGGTTATTACCACCGCGGTGGTAAAAATCTGCCACCGTCACAGCCCTGTCAGGCTGCATTGTCAAGGTAGAATGCTTAACTGTGTGCGCGCATGCGGCGCTGGAGCAATAACTTTCTAACAGTGGAAGCAAATACTCGTTTTAGTCATGAAGATAATCGGAATTGTAAAAGGTTTGCTTTTATTTGTGTACATTCACAATAATTTTTTTTTTGCGCTTTTGTAAAATAAGCCTAAAAAAATAGTATGCCGCTTTCTGCCATCTGCTTTCCTTTCACGCAGCACAAAAATGAACCGAAACTCTTCATACGCTTCTTGTTGCACAGTTTTTCTTTCGTTTTCTTAAATTATTATTTAAGTGAACATATATTTCTTGTATAGGCCTATTTATTCGTTATTATTTATATATATATATATATATATATATATATGTATATGTGCACCTATTATTTAGGCCTGTTTTGGTCATATTTACTATTAATTGCCCAGCTCCCCCTGTCATTGATCTAGCACCCCCTCAGCACCTGCGTTCAACATCCTTTGGTGCCGCCCCTGATCATATTATATCACATCACACACCTGCAGCGCTTCTGCGAGCGGAGAAAAACATAATAAAGCTAGGCGATATATAATATGATATTATAATAACCTAAATGGTTATTATACTATCAATTATACTATCAATAATAACCTAAATGGTTATTATACTATCAATTTAATATAAACGTGCGAATAGTTGACTAGAAAAATCTTTAGTCGGGGCAGGCCAACAGTAGGCACACTTGACAAGGAACCGATCCATTTTTAAAATAAAATGCTGACATTACGTGCGACTGCAAATCACGTTATTGCATATTTATGCATGCGTTTAATGAGTCAAATGTTTTTATTTTATTTCATTTTTTATGAGGGTGCTTTGGTTTTTCTTGGGGGTGCTGGAGCACCATGAATATGATCATGCACTGTAAAAAGTGATCAGTTGACTTAACTTAAAAAAATTGAGGCAACCTGTGAATTGTCAAGATCACAACGTTTTTTTATTTATTTACTTAATAATTTTAAGGCAACAGGTTTCCTCATTTTTTTTTTTAATTTTTTTTTTAAGTTAAGTCAGCTTATCACTTTTTACAGTGTGTGAATCCTCATGTTCTGTTGTTTGCTGTTTTTTGCGCATGTAAAATTAATCCCCGGAATTAGTATTTTTTTTTTTAACGGGTCACAGACACTTATTTCTAATTTAATTCAGTTTTTGCCATCAGGCAGCGGAAGCGCTTACCAGATGGCAGCAGAGTGAAAAGACCGTTACCGGGGTGATTTTGAGTCTTTTATGATTTTGACAGCTCTGCTTCTGCAGCGTTTGAGGTAGATGTCCTGCAGAGAGGGGAGAGCAGACCCTGAGATGCGCTCAGCGAAGCGCACGACTCTGCAAGGCCTTGCAGTCTTGACTGGAGCTGTTTCCATACCACACTGAGATACACTGAGTCAATACACTTTCTATGGTCCCTGAATAGAAAGTTTTCAGGATTGTTGGAGAGACCCTGAATTTCCTCAGCTGTCGCAGATGGTACAGTCTTTGCCTGGCTTTCTTAACCTGTGTTTGAATGCGTGTAGTCCAAGTCAGGTCCTCGGAGATGTTTACACCGAGGTATTTGAAGCCGCTTACTCTCTCCACAGGGGTCCCACTGATCATAAGAGGAGTGTAGGGCCGCTGCCGTCTCTTCCTGAAGTCCACAATCAGCTCTTTAGTTTTGCTCACGTTCAGAGAGAGACAGTTGTCCTGGCACCATGATGTAAGTCTCTCCACCTCATCCAAGTATGCGGTCTCATCATTGTTGGAAATAATTCTGTGTCTCTGCAAACACGGGCACTGCTTGTGCCAGTCCACAGAGCTGCAGCCACAGTAGCGGGAGTTTGTTTTTCCAGTTCCCCCCTTTTCCAAACCCAGACAAATTGTGAAGATGAGCCACAAAACCAGGCTATATATTTCAGTTTATTATTCCAGCACCGCATTCCTCGTTCCTAACCAGCGTAAAGTGAACCTCTATTAAGTGACTTTTATAAGACCAAGTGTGCGTGGATGTATTGTTTCCGTTGATATACTAATGCCTTACTTTTTTTTCTTCATTTGAAAATGACCTCAAATAACCTCAAGGAAACAGAGGGAGACTTTGCTTAATGGGAGTGATATTTTTTTTTTTTTTTTACAGACTGAAATCGTCTACGAAATCTGATTGGCCGGTTCATGAATATGAATAACTTAAAGGGATAGTTCACCCAAAAATGAACTTCTGTCATCAATAACTCACCCTCATGTCCTTCCAAACCTCATGTTTCTAACTTCTGTGGAACATAAAAGAAGCATGTTAATAGCCAAAAGGTTTCAGTTCCCATTGACTTCCATTTGTATTTTTGTCCATACAAAGTCAATGGGAACCAAAACAGTCTTTAGAATATCTGATTTTAGGTTTCATACTACAGTAAAATAAAAAGAATATGGGCTTATAACAACATAAGAGTGCGTAAATGATGACGCAATTTTCATTTTTTGGGTGAGCTATCCTTTTAATGCCACATTTGGCTGATCCATACTTTACGTCATCTTTGAAAGGTCAATATTTTTGGTTGTAAGATTCTAAAACGTTTATAAATTCACTGCACATTTCAGTTTGTGATTTGTGTGGTGCTGGTAAATTCTATCGAATTATCAATTTTTAGTTATTTTACTATCAATCAGTTACTTTTACTGTTAAATTACATTATATTTAATCATTACTCTACAAATAATTGCTGTTACATTCATTTATATAATATGAAACAGTATGTCAGTAAGATGTTTAGTTTTTCAGCAAGGATGCATGAACTTGATCAGAAGTGATAGTAAAGATGTTTATGTTACAAAAACGAGGAAAATCTGTGGAAAGGATTTAAATATGGCAAATGAGTATTACACGCATACTAGTAGCTGGAAGCATTAATCAGATCCACCTAAATATTTGATAGAGAAAGCCAGAAGGGCCGGAGGATGTTTAAACTTTGTGAATGACAGGCGTTTGAGTTGTGTGTAAATCTGCTGAGCTTTCGTTCACTGTGGGCCTGCTGGTAGTCAAAGTCTACGCTGGGCTGGAGAGCTCTTGAAGAGAGCTGAGTGAAGCATGTCAGGCAGTATGTAGCACTCTTGTGAAAAGAGAAAATCATGCAGCACAAAATGCCTCCAAGCTATAAAAGACAGGATGAGTTTAAAAGCTCTTCCAGGCCCTAGTCACATTTGTTTTGTTTTGTTGGGTTTTTTTCTTGAAGGAGTGCTGAACTGCAGGGAGAGTAATATTAAGTGCTCTGGGCGCTCACTAGGCCACTAAGTGCTGTTTATTATCAGAAACCCTTCAGGAGATCTCACCATAACTTATGTATGTGTTTATGTGCGTTTTCTTTCACAGTGTCCTCCTTGTCGCAGTCTAACCCGAGTGCTGGTGGAATCGTACCGGAAAGTGAAAGAATCAGGGCACAAATTTGAGATTGTGTTTGTCAGTGCTGATAGGTAAGACACACACACACACACACTTACACTTTTTTGTTTGTGTTTTTGTAATTCAGTGATATTTATTTAATCACAAATTATATTATTAACATATATAGACACATACACACTAAACCATTTCAGTGGATTAATTTTGTTTTAGCATTTCTATTTTTCATTTCTTAATCCTTAAAAAGATTATTTCCAGGTTTAAATGTAATTTAATTTCCCAAATATTTGGTGTGGTCTCAGATTTTGGACAATTTTTATATATACGTTCACTAGGGATACACTAATTATTAAAATACTGATCTTCATGATTTTCATGTTATGATAACTGATAAATGGGCAAAATTTAAATTACAAGCATTTACAAAAATTACAGTACAGTAAAATCACAACGTTGTTTTCTCAAAAAAAATAAAAAAAAACCCTCCAAAAACACTTATTACAAATGATATTGCTTGCGCACACACACACACACACACACACACACACACAAAATCTTCTTCAAAATCCTAAAAAATTCTGTGCATTTCCAGGTTTTAATTTGAATTCCAGATATTCAGTGTATTAATAATTGAAATTTACAGCATTAAAATGGATTTAACTGTGTGCTATTAAATTAAGTGTATGTAGAGATTAACTTTAAAGTGAGGTTTTGAAAATCGCAATGGTGATTATCTAATAAAAATAGGGAATATGAGCACAATTAAATATCCAGTATCGGTCTATATACACACGCGCATATATATATATATATATATATATATATATATATATATATCTCTCTCTATCTAGCTATCTCAACTGATAGCAATAAATTAAAATCTCTAATATTGGCCGTTAACTCCAATATATTGTGCATTCTTAACTTCCACACATAAAATCGTACATACTTGTTGCTTATTTGCAATAATTGTTTGTTAATTTTAAAGTTGGAGGACGCTTTAAACACACAATGAAGATTGAAACACCTTGTGTTTTGTGATGCAGGTCAGAGGAGTCATTTACGCAGTATTTTAGCGAGATGCCGTGGTTGGCGGTGCCGTACACAGACGAGGCCAGACGGTCACGACTCAACAGACTCTTTGGAATCCAAGGTACGTCTGTGGACTTTAACTCTGGCTCAGGTGGAAGTGCGTTTGTTTGATGTAACAGTGTGTGGTTGGATGTCACGTTGGCCGTCGCTGGATCCAGCTGACCCTGCCAGGAACTGCAAACTGAGCTGTAGGACCTCAGGAATGTGGGCGGCTAATCAAGTTTACTTTACTATTACTGTTCCCCACCTCTTGCTCTCTCTGGATCTCGCTCAGGATAAAAAACAATTCTGAAAACACTAAAGAAGCATTCTGAAGAGTATTTAACTGTTTCTATACATATAATGGAAGTCAATGGGGTCCAAAACAACACTGGACAAACATCGACTTTCACTGTATGGAAAAAAAAAAAACACATTATGAAGACGTTCTTCATAGCATTGTCTTTCTTTGTGCTTTGAATGGCATCCAGGCTAATAAATAATGACAGAATTTAAATCTTTAATATAAATCTTTCTGCTGTAATTTGCTGCAACGGTGTAAAACAGTGTGCCAAAAAACTCTGGACCAGGTATCATAATGACCCCTTTAAGAGTCAAAGTCTCTTTCGTTTTGCTGTCGTCTCTTCTCCATTGGGAGTGGATGCATCGAGAGGGAAAGTACTGGCTTCATGCCTATCCGGTCTGGAATGTGTGGAATTCATCTTGGATGAGTTGATACTGACTCCTCCGTTCCTCCACCTCCAGCCTGAAGTCGCTGTGTGAGTCTGATAAGGCCACTAATACTGCAGTCAGATTTCTATCTCAAAGAGGATTTGAGAGAGGACGGCCGTACAGAGAGATCGGTGTGACCACAGGCCGTCTGACTGTGCCTTTGTGTGCTGGTGTTGTGCTTGGGGTGTGGAGGACCTTTGTGTAGCTTAAAGCAGTTCAGCTCCACTTACTGTACCACTAAACATAGTAAGGCATGTCAAAAACAATAATACAAAGTAATAAAATTAGTTGTCCTTTAATTTAATCACCATTTTGTCACTAGTCGACAAAAAAGTGGCACACTAACAAAACTTCAACAGCTTTTCAATAAAATGTAAAAACATTTTTCAAGCATTAAAACATAAATACAGTAACATATTACGAACATTTTACAATAAGTTTAACACAATTGTAAATTAGTGTTAATTTTACAGTAAGTCTGACACTTAATTTTTAAAAGTAGTATGTTAACATTATTCATAATGAACCAACATGAACGATAGTACACTACTGTTTAAGTGATTTTTGAAAGAATATTAATGTAAATAAATTAATATTTTTGTCTCTTGTGATCACCGAGGCTTAATTTATTTAATAAAAAATACTGTAAAAACAGTGATATTGTGAAATATTATTACACTTTAAAATAGCTGTTTTCTATTTGAATACATTTTAAGATGTAATTTATTCCCATGATGCAATGCTGAGTTTTCAGTATCATTACTTCTGTCTTCACTGTCACATTAATCTTCAGAAATCATTCTAATATGCTGATTTGCTGTATTTATTTGAAATAGAAATCTTTTGTAACATTACAAGTGTCTGTACTGTCACTTTTGATCAATTTAATGCGTCTTTGCTGAATAATATAATCAATTTCTTTAGATATTTTGAATGGCAATGCATAATTTATAAATTTGATTGATTAGATTTAACATTGTAGGCTTGAATCCTATAATTACACTAAATTGCAGCCAATTATAACCTATTTGATGTTTAATAAATGTGACGTATTCAATTTTAAAGTAATTTTTACTTGTGGCACTATTGAATCATATCTTGACATTAAATGCATTTAAAGAATATTGTTATACAGTTGTTTTTTTTTTGTTGTTTAACCTTTTCCAGGTATCCCCACACTGATTTTCCTGGACACAGAGGGTCACATGATCACACGACAGGGGCGGGTGGAGATTCTCAATGACCCCGACTGTCGGTTCTTCCCATGGCACCCGAGACCCGTGCTGGAGCTCAGCGAATCCAACGCCGTGCAGCTGCATGAAGGGCCCTGCCTGGTTCTGTTCGTAGGTGAGATGAAGCTGTGTTTGAGATCATTGCAGAAGAGCACTCGAAGCCTATTGACTCTTCACTTCCCTTTTCTAACTACTATGCTCATTCATCATCTTCCTCTCTTATCTCACTGTTTTTAACCTCTCATTTAGATGCTGAGGAAGAGGGAGAGCTGGAGCCGGCCAAGGAGCTCATCCAGCCAATCGCAGAGAAGATCATGGCCAAATACAAGGCAAAGGAGGAGGAGACGCCACTGCTCTTTTTTGTCGCTGGAGAGGTATGTTTGTCCATTTATGTGTGTAATCAAAAATTAGGTGAAGTTCGCCCAAAAATGAAAGTTTGTCATTTGTTTACTTACCTCATGTACTTCACTGTAAACAGTGGTTCAGATCTTTCTTTGAATCCGTTTCGGTCTGAATGATTCGTTCATGAATCAAAATGATCCAGACTCAATCTGCAGCGGTTCACTGGATATGTATATGAAGATTATCAGCGAATAACTTAAATTTTAGTCTAGGCTTGTGCAGTTTATATTGAAATATTGCAAATGTACAAATTGTGCTATTCATTTTGCAACGTCTTTTGATCATTTTGATTTGAATTCTTCGGAATTGTTATGAAAAGTCATAGTTTTATGTTAGCAAAGAATAGCCTGCGTATGTGACAGTTACTTGGCATTTGTGTTTTTTTTGCTTAGCTTTGTGTTTTTATTATAGGTTAAGACCGCTGCTGCCAACAATTTAGCTTGATAATAATTATAATAATAATAATGCATTATCGCACAACACCTTTTTCTTCAGTATCATGCGACCATATTTAGGCCTGTCAAATAAATCTAACATTTCACTTTAGAAGACTTGGAATATAGTGCACAAGTTGTATAGACTACATTTATGATGATTTTTATGGTACTTTTGCATCATTTCCTTCATCACTGAAGCTTAAAAGCTTCAGTGCCCCTTTATTCTAATGCATAAATTCAAGAGTAAACAGTACATTTTTTCAAAATTCAACCTTTCGAAAATAAAAAGGTCATACAGGTTTGCAACAAAATGAAAGTGAGTAAATAATGACAGATTTTTCCATTCTTTGGGTGAACTGTTTCTTCCAGGTTTTATTGAGAGATTTTGAAAGTTTTTTTTCTTCTCTGCCACAACAATCAGAATGTTTGCTTGCTTTTACACACAAGTGTGATGTGCCATCTGTTTCTGTATATTTGTGTAAAACAATCCTTCGGGAGGGCGGCCTGCAATCACCAACATGTACATGCAGTAAATAAAAGGAGCTGCAGTTGAATGGCAAGCACATGTAGCACAAGCCTCAAACCCAGAGGGTGCCAAAACAGCTGTGCCCTTCTCTCTCTTTCTTTCTCCCCCTCCCTCGATTTTCTTTTTTTTTTTTTTTTTTTTTTTCATCTCCCTGATCACCTCTTCGTCTTTCAAGCCTGCATGCCAAGAGGGAGAAAAGCCAACATTTTCATAACTCTTATCTCCTATTTTCTCTTTGTGACCTTTTATGGAAGTCATGTAGAGAGCAAGCACAGCTGTAATTAATAGATGATTAGCAGCCCCTTTCTTTCCTTCCCCTTCTCACTTTAACTTGCCACTGTTCAGTCTTTCTGTGTGTGTGGCACACCCTGAAATGGCAGATCCTCAGGATGGCATTTGGCTATGCCATGGTTTGAGTTTCAGGCATTCGCTGCACATGTTCTTAAGCTGTGCATGGTTAACCGAGCTCTACGCTACACATTTACCAACGTCTGATATTTTAAACCTTCAGAGTGTCTTGCCCAATGTAGTTCTTTACACTACTATTTTTGTTTTGCTGTATTGTTTTTGGTTTAGTTTTGTTGCATTTTGCTTTTGCTTGTGTTAGGTTTGTTGTGTCTTGTTTATTAATTTTTTTTTTTGTTTGATTTGCTGTGTTTTGTTGTGGTGTTTTATGTAGTTTTTGTTCGCTTTGTTTTGCCGTTTTGTTGTGGTCTTTTGTTTAGTTTTTTTTTTTTATTTGCTGTTGTGTTTTGTTTTTGGTTGTGTTTTGTCTTTTTTGTTGATGTTGTTGTTTGCTTTGTTTTGCTGTGTTGTTTTTTTATCTTGTCTTGCCTTTTTGTTGTTGTTTTCATTTATTGTCTTGTTTTTTTTATTGTATTTTAATTTATAATAATTATTATACAAGTTATGAATGCATAGACAATGATACTTTGCAATTATATCACACTAGTCTCATGTTAACACTTTAAAGTTTAAGTCTTGTGGTGATACTTTTGCAACAGTGTATTTAAAAGTTTATCTTGGTCACAATGCCTTTGCCCATTGACTTTTAGGTTCATTACTGTAAATGCTTTTTTTTTTTTTTTTTTTTTCAAACTGGGGGCCAAAAATTATTTCCTGTGGTAACTGACAGCAAGTCACTAATGCTGTTGATTTAATTTAATCTCTATTGAAGACATTCCTTTAGCAATTACATGGAACACATTTTCAACAGGTCTTTATTTAGTCATTTTTCTTCATTTCTTAACATATTATTTCACTTTTAACATAGTCCAGAAATCAACTGCAAATAAGTATCTAAGATTAACTTCATGTGTACAGGCCAGTACTGTCAAATTAGAGCAGATAGTGTAGTAAAATGAGATGCCGTTTAAGACTGTAGCCTGCGGAGACCCAGACCAGCTGTAGGATCTCCGAGTCTATAAGAAAGTAAGTGTGTGTTCAGAGGTTGAAAACGCCCTGTTATCCTGAACTCTGAACACTTCTTGTTGCATTCGAGCAGCTATTTAGAAGAAAAGCATGTGGAATTCCTTCACAAGCAAACTAAATCAAGTATGTTGAACGTGGGGTATGTTAAACATCAATAAATATTAAGATAATTAACGCAAAATTATGTGTATGGTCACTACTGTTCAAAAGTTTGGGATTGGTAAATTATTTTTTTTAAGTAATTAAAACTTTTATTCAGCAAGGATGCATAAAACTGATAAAATGTATTACTGTTTGAATAAAAGTTATTTTGAACTTTCAATTCATCAAACAATCCTTTGTAGTTTCCACAAAAATATTAAGCAAGCAGCACAACTGTTGATGATGATAATAAATGTTTCTTGAGCAGCAAATCAGCATATTATAATGATTTCTGAATGGTCATGTGACACTGAAGACTGGAGTTATGATGCTGAAAATTCCGCTTTGCATCACAGGAATAAATTACATCTCAGAATATATTAAAATAGAAAACAGTTATGTTAAATTGTAATAATACTTCACAATTTTACCATTTTTACTGTATTTGTGGTCAAATAAATTCCGCCTTGATAAGCAGAGACTTTTCAAAAACAGTAAAAATAAATAACAACAACATAGTTTTAAACAGTGTATATGTTTAATTTTTTTTTCTAATAAAACCCACAGTATTTTTTAATTTTATATTTTATTTTATGATTTATGTTTGGGTTTAACCTAACTTGGTTTAAACCAGAACATTTCTTTAAAGGATTTTCCACCAATGTTTTCTTTGTTTTTATAAACCAACATACCTCAGATGCTGTCGATAGACCATAATTCATATTTAACTGAGAATAATCCTTTAATCAGTGATGCAATACCCGATCAGAGCTTGGCAACGAGACACATTCTTTCACTGATGGCTTTTATTTATTTCCAATGTGCAATTATTTGAACCTAATGTCTGATGCAGCGCACAGCTAGAACACTGTTGGGTTCAGATCAGAGCTCTCAGATAACCAATCAGCACGGGCCTTTCGTAGTGAGCTGGCCAATCAGACAGCCATATCTCTGCTTGCATGAGCAGATGGCTAATGCTTATGGAATGCTACAGGCCCACAATAGGCAGAATAAACTTCACGTTGTAGGGCCGGTGCAATTTGGTAAACACACTGGCCCTTATCACGCTAGCAGCTGGAGGCAGCCACAGGCTGACCCTTTGTCTCCACACGGAGAGCTCAGCGCTGGAGGCGGCGAGGGACTATGTATGTGTGTGCGCCAAAGGGCCACCGGGGTTGAAGAACAGTTTACACAAGGTTAGCTGCTCCACAAAAGAAGATGCATGGTTTTCCATAGACAGGCAGACAGCTTGAGAGATGTAATCTTTTCATATCTAAAAGCCTGGAAGGGTTACACTGACGGACTCCATTTCTCTCTATATTTGCTTCTGCTGATGGACGGCTTTCGCTGATCTTTATCCGTCCGCAATCTTTACAAGAGAGCATTTAGTGCAAATCCCAGAAACAGGCTTTTCGCTTTGTAATATATGTCACATTTTGACAGCCATTGTCTCGCCTGGTGCAGTGTTTTTCTCGTTGATCATTCCGAGTTAATCTGATGCAGTGTGTTGTGGGTTCACATCGGACAGTGGAATGCATCTGGAACGTGGAAAAGGAAGTGATTATGGGTAAAACCACCAGTGACCCCATGTGATCTACTTTTCCTGCTCCATAAAACAGGAAATCTGTAGTCATCTAAGGTTGATTCCCCACCCTTCATATTGCTTGAGCGTTGAGGATTTCTGAGTATTTTTTAGTTTAGTAACAATGTTAGGCTTCAAATTTCAAAAAGCCACTTGTAAAATGCTTAGTTTTTCTTCATTGTAACAATACTACAGTTCCATCTCTTAGTAGGTTTGTTTGAAGTCGAGGTCACAAAGTTTCTGTTGCCCTACATGTCCTTTTTAGGTAGCAAAAACAGCACAATGACTCTTTTACGGGCCCAAGATCTGATTGTGTGGTTTAATCCATGGACTGCTGTGGAATAGCTCATAGTTTCACTGCGAGCCAGTCAGAGATGAAATAAACGAACCCAAATCTCTTTGAAACTGTTGTACTGCCCTCTTGTGGTCAAAAATGCAACCATGTATTGTGTTATAATGTCTTTCATGTGAAATTACTGTGCAGTTCTTTCCAAGACACTCATTTGGATGACTTTACAGAGAGAAGGATAATCAGTTTGAATCAGAGAGATTTTGCAGATCAAGTTGCAGAGTTGCTTCTAGAAAGATATTAGTTATTTTTGGTGGAGAAAGCAGGCACTTTCAGCTCTGTAAAGCTTGACATGACATGAAATAAATATAAATAATAGATTATGGAATAGATAATAGATTAATAGATTAATAATAATCTAAGTGTTTTTAGGTGAGATATATAATTTGTTGAAACCATTTTTCAAGCAAGCATTCAAGCAAGATATAATAGGAAATCCCAAAAAGAAGTTTGCATCGGTGTTTTAAGTTTTGTATAATATTTGATAGGTCAGGCTTTTTTGGCTCATATAGTATAATATGTGACCTTGGAGCACAAAACCAGTCATAAGTGTCAATTTTTTGAAATTGAGATTTATACATTATGTGATGTATATTACGATACATATTACTAGGGTTGGGTACCGAACTCGGTACTTTTAAGGGTACATACCGAATTGCGTCGGTACTACAGAGTATCGATTCACATTAAATCATTCGGTACCAAATTTCGGTACCTGAGAACGCATTTGGGCGCATACGAGAGAGAGAGAGACCCTGTGACATGATGACCCTGCAACTCTTTAAAACACAACACACAGGGCAGACAGAAATGTTCTGCAGTGTGCTTGCATTTCTAGGGTCATATGGTTTCCGCGAAAACGCGGACAGGATGCGGAGTCCATTCATAAAAACGGAATTTACTCTAAACCGCAGAATGCCACGGAATTCGTAAATTTTTGGATGAATAAAAGGTCTGTCACTTAATTCGAATCGCGATATGAACTAGTGTATGTGAATATTAAAACGCAAAGAGATGGTTTAAATATGAATCCTGCATGTTCCGTTAGCCTCGGTATGTATGAATGGCGGAGACGCAGTTTTGTTAACTACACAAATACTGAAGCACACGTGAACTCACGGTGATTTTCGGCCTCTGCGTCTCACTACATGAACACTTACAGGCTGTGAGTCACTTCATGAGAATTTTACCGTTTCATTTGAGAAAACTAGCATCATATCATACTGTATACACACACAAACTTCACGGTAACCTGTCAAAATAAAAGTGTGGTTTAACATGTAAGAGAAATATATTACTCTTGTATTACTTTTGTACAGTATAATGTACGTCTTTATATATTCCATTTACTGTCAAATTTAAATAAAACAATTAAATGATAAAAATAATTATTACAACTACATTAACCACTTAATTGTAGAAAAAATTGAAAGAAAATTATTATTATTTTTTAAGGAATATTCACAATTTTTCTACCATTGATTAATTTTAACAGTAAACCTCTGTTTGTTTGCCAAAAACATAAAAGGGTTTCATTTTAATTTGATTAAAAATAAATAAATGTTTCATGCCTTCATTTGATTATCAAAAAATAAATAAAAAACAAGAATTTCTAGAATAAAAAAAATTGTAGGGCCCTATTGTTCAAAATGTTGAAATTGAGAGTTTTGGAATTATTTTTTCACTGAAATAAATGTTTTTGTTATTACACAGAGTAAAGTACCGAAAAAAGGTACCGTTGGGTACTGGTACCGAATTTCAGGTACCGATACTGGTTCCGGTTCAAATGTGAACGGTACCCAACATATTACTAATCAAATTAAGTTTTGATATATATTTATGGTAGGAAATTTACAAAATATCTTCATGGAACATGATCTTTACTTAATATCCTAATGATTTTTGGCATAAAAGAAAAATCGATAATTTTGACCCATACAATGTATTTTTGGCTATTGCTACAAATATTACTCATGCTACTTATGACTGGTTTTGTGCTCCAGGGTCACATATAGTGAGAACATGAAGCTCAAACTCAAGGAGAAAAAATCATGGCGAAAAATATGCCATTTTGTGCAGCTGCTGATATTTATATGGCTAAAAGGTAAGATAGCATTCTGATAGTTTGTAATGTAAATCAATGATTTTTAATAATATAGCAAACTACTTGCATAAAATGCATATAAGTATCAGATTTATAGTGGGGAGCAAAACATATAATGCAATGCAAACCGATGATGATTGAGAAATAAACAAATAAATGTTCCATTTGTCATATTTGATGCTCACGTTTCAATATAAACATAAAAAAGTCAAGGAAACTCGAGGTGTTTCAGTTAAGAAAGTGTTCATCTTGAAATATCAACAATATACAATGTTTATATTCTTAAACATGTTCTGATGTTTACTTTATAAAAAATAAATAAAGATTTAACAGCAAAAAGGACAAGTGAACCACTACCTGAAGGTGGATGTTTTTAGAAATTCATGTATCAAGTATGATACATTAGACTTTATATGGTTATGTTATAATGTTGTTTTTAATGTGGTTGTTCTGTTTTTCCTCATTTGTAATCACTTTGGATAATAGTGTCTGTTAAATGAACAAATGTAATTGTCAATAAATCATGATGCACTGTCCACAAACAAAAGAAACCGCTCTTGAAGGATACTTGCCCCTGACAACATATATGAACAAAAGCATTCTTGCCAAACCATAAACATCCAGTTTACTCTTTAATTCATGCAGAATGTTAAATTAGTTTTTTGTATATTTTGGTAAGCAGCTTTTATGAAGCCGTAGGGTTTCTGAGGTATTAAGATCAAACCACATCTTAAAGAAAGACTGCAGAAGAGATTCAGAAAAATAAAATCTCTCCGCCTGCCTTTGTTACCCCACAAACACATATTTAGGGCCCCCCATCTGGAATAATGGGAATTTTTATTCCACACTCACAGTGCGATTCATCTCTCTGAAGTTTCCTGGGGTTGTAGTGCCTCAAAAGCAACAAGGTGGGTGATGCGATGTTTTTGTACCCCCTCCTGGTCCTCCCCTGCTGTAGCAGAGACCTCCTCTCTGTGGGGAGTGAGAGGAGCTCTCAACTCTGCTCTGGATAGGGTAGAAAGAGACTCCCCCATCTGTGGCATCATGCTGATTTTGAGAGAGCGAGAGCTTTATACTGCACTCGACGCAGTTTTTTGTTTCCCTGTGTCTACATGGGGGTTATTTCCAGTTCATTTCTTCACTTTTTTTTTTTTGTAGTCATTTTGCTCTTCACAGACAATAATCACTTCAGCTGATGTTTCATCTCCTTACAGGATGATATGAGCGATTCCCTGAGGGACTACACCAACCTGCCTGAGGCCGCGCCTCTCCTCACCATCCTGGACATGTCGGCCCGCGCCAAATACGTTAAAGACGTGGAGGAAATCACACCTGCTGTGGTAGAACAGTTTGTTAGTGACTTTCTGGCCGAGAAGCTCAAACCGGAGCCCATATGAAGTCCTTGAACCCGAACCTCCATCTGGCCCTTGACCTCCAGGCGTGCTCTCTCTTCTCTTCCTGTCAGACTGTTCCAACAGAAGCGTACTTTGTATTGACATTTTACTTTTAATACGTGCCCCTCCATCTCGAAGTGGCCGCCTCCTCCTGTGGTGCCTTGCATTTACTACAGCGCTGATGGTAAAATGCAGATTTTAACGTTGATTCTTTTGCCATTACATTTAGAGATTAGATTGACCCCTGCAGCTGCAAGTAAACAACTTTGTTCTGATTTGCTTTTGATATTTTATCAAGTATTTCCTTCTATCCTTGGATATTGTTTCAAGAATCAAGAGCTTAGAATAAATATAGCTTGGTAGATGTATTATTTTTCCACAGACACTGCACATTTTACGTGGCCATATGTTCTGTACGGCTGTGATTCTCTACTTATGGGTGCTGTTAAATATGCATACATGAACAAGCTGATGTTGATATCCTTGTATTGAAGGCACTATCTATTCTTTGTGTTGCTGCCGCTGTTTATTTTTAATGCAGCTGTCTGTAGTTGATAGTTTAAAGGTCTTCGCCCACCTTCTTGTTGAAATTTGATGTTGTTGAATGACTGATCTGTTCCCATCTCAAACATGACATTTAAGTGGATTTTCTGTGAAGGTCCCCTGTATTAAAGCGTTTTTTTTTGTTTTTTGAAGGCACAATAAACAGCATCTAATTGCAAGCTTCCTTATGAAATGTAGCCAATTAAAGCACAGTCTGTCCTTGGTTGTGTTTGAAATGTCATAGCCATTAAAATTCACTGTTTAAAATGTCTCTGTTCTCTTTATACTCGGGACTATATTTGCAGTTCATATTGCCCTACTACTCAGTTTCTGTAGTATGCATACTGTGCATTATGCAGATTTTCTGATAATAATCTCATAATACTCGGTCAACCTTTTAAATTTGCCAGATCATGCAATATCCAACCATATATATATATATATATATATATAAAATATTAGTTTCTGTTTTTCATACTGTACATTATAATGTTGTGATGTGTAGTGTTAACATTTTCACTCATTTTAGTTTTCAGTGTTTTGTTTTAATTCATTTAGACAAAGTATTAAATAATTTTAATAATGGCCATAATCATCAGTATCAACTAGAATTTTAACATCTAATATTTTCACAGAAATCTGGAATTCTTGCCAGATAAACCATATGCCACTTGCTTAATTAAACATGTAATGCAATGAGGTTATGCCACAGTCTAGCAATAGCCTGATACTGTTTGAAATGTTTGTTGCATATTGTTCGACATACTTAAAAGAATAGTTCCCTGAAATGAAAATTTGCTGAAAAATTACTCTCCCTCGGGCCATCCAAGATGTAGCTGTTTGTCTCTTAAACAGAACAGGGGCCTGTACAATGAAGCCGGATTTGCTGGCTAGCCAGGTAAGTTTTAGTTTTAGGTTTAGGTACCATGAAAGTGGCTTGGCTTTTAGCGGCGTTTATTGCCATAGTAACTTACACTCCACGGCTAACCTGCTCCGGGGCAGGTTATGTTCTGAGTTAGAGATCTCAAGCTGAAATTTGTCCAATCAAATGTGAGCAAAGTGACATGTCTGACAAAAAGGCACTCCCCCAGTTTCTCTTTCTCCAAATTAAAGGTTACTATATAGTGAAAAAATTATAATAATAATAATAACAACAAAATTGTCTGGCTTTAATGATAATCACTTAGAATTATTGTATATGATTTGTATTTGATTTATATAATTATTTTATGATTTCTATTATTAATCTATAATAAATAATAATAATAATCTAAAATAGATTTTAGATTAACAATTATTATAAAGCATTTATTTTATATGAATATTATATTCATTATTATAAATGAATACTATAATATATAATATTATGAATCTATACAGATCATATGTCTCATAAATAAGCTGAATCAATACATAACACTTTAAAAACGACTACATGTGATCTTACATGTTTGAGTCTGTAGCGCTATATATTATCAAATATAAACCAACTTCACAAGTTTCACTTGTGACTGCACTGATAGAGCAAGATCATTTCTTTTATTTGTCCTCCTTCATGGACAAGTAATTTCTTAACTGTAAATGCATTGGCTCTCATGGATCTTATTGGCTCTGTTGCGAGAAGTGAATCACATTTGCTGTGTTGCGAGGCATGTGATTGGCTGTTCGCTACTGATGTCACACATTCATGTGCACGTGCTCCACAAACTCAGGATCAAAGCCTGAGTTGACAAAGAAATTTGATGAAATTTCAATGCATTTACATGGTACCAACAAAGCCAGATTGGAGTGCTTTGGTTTTGTCAACTCGAAACTAATCCTGTAACTCGAAATTTGTTCATGTACCATCATGGTACAGGTTTAAGCATTACATCCCTTGCTCACCAATGGACCCTCTGCAGTGAATGGGTGCCGTCAGAATGAGAGTTTAGTTTAAACTGATAAAAACATCACAAAAATCCACATGACTCCAGTCTGATTGTTTGAAATGAAAAGCTGAATGTTTATAAGAAACAAATTCATCAAGACATTTTTATCTTCAAACCATTGCTTCCAGCTAAAATAGTGCAGTGAAAAAGTCACGTCTGAATCAGGAGACAGATATGCAGTTTACAAGCAAAAACAGTCCAAAACAGGAGTTTGACAACTTTTTCATTGGAGAAAACAAAATTATGGATTATTAACTCATATTTTGGTGATTATTTAAAGTTACGAACACGCAGCTTTTTGCTTCACAACACCAATTAATTGATGGACTGGAGTCGTGTGGATTACTGTGATGTTTTTATCAGCTGTTTGGACTCTCATTCTGACGGCACCCATTCACTGCAGAGGATCCATTGGTGAGTAAGTGATGTAATGATAAATTTCTTCAAATCCGTTCAGTTCAAGAAACCAACTCATCTGCATCTTGGATGGTCTGAGGGTGAGTACATCAAAACACACAATCGCCCTCTACTGGATAAATGACAAACTGTTAAAAGCAGTCAAAAGCCACAATGCTAAATAAAGTGAAAATGGACAGTACTGGTGAAACATCTTTAATACATTACAAGAAAAACACTCATTTGAAGATTTTAGATCGTGTTCTTCGCCGTGTTTTGTCCAGTAACTGCAGAAGCTGCCGTCTGCCTTCAAACAGCAGTATACTAGCAGCCATTGCAGAGTTCAGGCTCTCCACTCCTGGAGCCATGGGCACAAAGAGCCTTTTGCCCTCTGTTTCCACAGCCAATCGCCGAGCCTCCAGACTCAGTCCATGCATCTCTCCACCAATCACCAGTGCCGTGCTCCTCTGAGCCCAACTCTCATGGTACACCTGAGGCTTCAGATACGGCAGTGAAAGTTCATCATCAGACTCTTCATCAGAGTCACTGTCACTGTAGTCATCCAAAGTTCCTTTTTCTATTTGTCCTGGGACTGGAGCTTTTATACTGTTATCTGCTACATGGACAACCACATCCTTTGGTAAGTGCTTGGAAATTTCATCCCAGTCTAAATGAGGAAAGACCGGAAGGCGGAAATGAGCTCCCATTGCTGCACGTAGAACCTTGGGCTCCCAGGCATCCACACAACCTGGAAAAAAAAAAAACAAAGTGATTAGAGTTTATTGTAATGCATTTCAGTCATTTTTGACCCGGAAGATATTTCTAAAATAAAAAAAATTAAAAAACATGGTTTTAGTATAGTAAACTAAGTTGAAAATGTGTCGATACTATTAAAATAAAAATTAAAATTTTCACAAGTATTTATTAAAGAGCTATAACTATTTAAAATAGATAACTGTTTCAATACCTGGAAATCTGCGATGACTTTACACATGATATAATGCAGATTTTGAGCTAGATTTGTCTCAAAATACATTTGTATTAATATACATTTATGCCCCAAATATATATATCACCTTATGTATTTTGTTTCAAAACATTCTAGGGCAATATTTATGTTTTTTTGATGTTGTTTTGCCAGAATAGGAATATGTAGGTTTCAGAAATTTGGACTCTTTTTCAATTGTTAATACTGGTAATTCTCATATTAATTTAATTTAACAATATATTCATATAAAATGTATCATAAATATTAAATTATTATTGCATTACAACTCATTTTGCTATAGTTTAAGTATTATTTAAAGTTTCAAAAATGTTCTAGCTTTTTTAATAAAAAAAGGTAAGTGTTTAACATAGTAATATGCAAAACCTGTTTGCACATTTACACATTAATGAGAAGTTCTTCATTAAATACAATGTCTTTTTGCTAAAAAATTATTAAGTTATGACTGTTTAAAAAGTTTACATACTGACCCAGAATGTGAAAATAGGCTGCAGTGTTTTAAGAGTTTATAAGGTTTAAGTGTTACGTGTTCCTTTTCAACAAAGACATGTTTCTATATAAATGTATTACACACCTTTGGTTAGGAGAACACGCTCACAGCCAGCAGCTGCCGCACAGCGTAAAATAGTCCCTAGGTTCCCAGCGTCACGTATATTGTCACATAACAGAAACAAAGGAACCGACTGAAGATGCGTGTCTTTCGGAAACACCAGGCGGGAGGCATCCGGTTTTGAGAATATCGCTGCGATTTGAGGGAAACAATGTGATTTGAGATGTGTTACAAACATTTAGATGTGAACTAGGTTTATAAAAGAGTCAGCAACGCACCTATAACCCCCTGAGGAGTGACCAGGTCAGACCAGGTCTTCATGTCTTCATATCTGACCTTGATGAGCTTGGCCTGCTGTAGTTTATCTAGAGGAAGCTCCTGCAGTCGCTCCACCGCACTGAAGAAGAGCATCTGAGGAGACGCTCCAGCAGACAGAGCGTCACAGATCAGACGCCTCCCCTCCAGCAGCACCTTACCTTCCTTATCCCGAAACGCTCTGGACCGGGCAACACTGGCCACCTTCCTGAGGGCAGAGTGACAGATCTCTTAAAACTACAGGGTGCAACTTTTTCTTTGATAAAAATAACAAAATGTTAATGAGAGAGTGCAAAACAATCCATCTTCCAAACCATGTCTTTACTTTACCCTAATACACTTTGATAAACCAATAAAAATGATTAATATTTTAGACCTGTCGGGACGGACATAGATAATTCAAATCGATGACAATGACCATGGATCATTCAAAACAACACACCCTCCAAGGAATCACCGGTTGTGGAAAAAAAGGTATTATAAGATGTGTCCTGGATGTTTGTACATTTACTTTTTTTTACCTATTTACTGCAAAATTGTTCAACTACACCATTAGTCTGCATATGAAAGAAAAAATACAAAGAAAAAAATAAATAAAATATATATACACACACACACATATCCCAATACTTTTGTCCATCCATATAGTGAATGTACATGTCATTGGTGTTGGTGATGAGTTTTTGGCTCAAGGTCTGCATTTACAGTCACACCAGAGGTGTTAAACTGGGATTAGGACTTGGTTTTATGCAGACCAGTCAAGTTCTTCCACACTGACTGAATCAATCATTTTCTTTTTGAATCTTGTCTTATACACAGAGACATTGTCATGTTAGAATAGAAAAGGGTCCTGTCCAAACTGTTGCTATAATATTAGAAGCACACAATTTCCTAGAATATCATTATATGCTTAAACATTAAGATTTGTACTCATAGAAATTACTAAAGTAGTCAAACCTGTTCATTAGAAGGGGCGACCCAATACTTTTGGCAATATAGTGTTTATGACAGGTGCTCCTCTATTAAATACACGAAAATGAATAAATAACCTAAAGAAATTAAATGTAAACTAATCAGACATCTTGCCATTTAAAACTCAGCTGATGTATTTTTCAAGAATGCCGATAAATTGGTGTTATTGTTTGAATAACCTCTGTACTCACGCGAGTCTGTTGTCTCCAGCAGGAGCCTTCTCGAAGCGCGGCCCCGCGAGTGTGTCCCTCATCTGTGGAGACTCTTCTGCACATTCAGAGACATGTCTACTCCACTGCTGGCTGCCAGCTCTCTCGAAGACTTTCTCTCTGTGTTTGTCCTTCGGTGTGAACAGCTTCTGGTTCATTTTATCAGCTGCTGCTTTTGATTTAATTAATTTCTCTCGTTCACCATCAGGATACAGGACCGCCACGGGTCTCCGCCGGAGGGCTCGGACATATCGCCTCGAATTCACCAAGATCCGGTGGTTATTATATCCTCTGAGTAATAAACTACGTTCCCCGAAAATAACAAATCCACGACTCACGTTATACATGAGCGCTGCCATGTTTGTTGACCGCCCTCACTGGCGTCACAGGGAATGAACTACGGATGTCCGATTCGTGAATCATTCTTCTGAGTCGGATCTTTTTCAAGAGTTCATTGTATCACTTCATTGGTGTCGTAAGAAGTCGGGTCTCTCATCAACTAAGTATACACAAACGACATTGATCTAAAATATGCCTATACTTGCTGCTTACTATAGTGAATCATAAACTTGATCACATGATTCGTAATGAGCCCGGTGAACCGAGTGAACTGAGGATTGAAGACATTGAAGTGAATTGCAGTTTTTGTCATTCTGCTGAAGAAGACTTCTTTCATGTGTTTTGGCAATGCACTTATATCGAAAAATTTTGGTCAGAATTTTTAATATTTGTCCAATTTTATTTTGTAAGTGACTTCTCTTTTTGTTTTAAATAATTTTTTTTTTGATTATTTGACCACTTAAAAGAAGATACAGGAAAATATTACATAATTAATTTATGTTTCCTGTTAGCCAAATTTCATATACACAAACAAAAATGTACTGGCTCCAAACCTCTTTGTTCTTTATTCAGAGTTGATTTGGACAGGTATATGGAAACTATCCAAAATTCTGTTCATCCGAAAGCAATGAAACTATTTCTTTATTCATCCTTTGTGTCTTCTTAAGATGTAAATGTATTACTTTGTTGTTGTTTTTATCTGGCTGGTTGCATGTACTTTTTTTTTCACTGACTCTTTTCTCTTCCTTTGCTTTGTTTTGTCTCTGTATGTAATTATCTGTATGTAACATACTGTTAATAATAAAAAAGAACAGTTCGATACTTTAAAAGGCGATATTTGAATCAATTCTTTGGAATGAACTGTTCATTGGAACCGATTCGCGTGGTTGACTCAGTTCCCAGCACTAGAATGAACTGTTCATTGGAACCGATTCGCGTGGTTGACTCAGTTCCCCAGCACTAGAATGGACTGTACCATGTAAGAATTCACCAAGAAATGTGTTATTAAGATTCAATTCAACATGTTGTATGTTATTTTGCATTACAGCATATAAAAAATACTGACGTAATATGTCCTCGTATGTAATGGCATTGCGAATGCGCGTAGAAATGAAACAAATTATTTTGGTTTAGTCTGTGGTCTGTCGATAGCAGAGCAGTCGATCGCAAGGTGTGTGTATTGACACAGAGTGTGTGATCAGCGCGTTTACAGTAGAAGACAAGTGATGGCACTAAGAAGAGCACTGCATTTTGTTTTTAAAGTAGGAGACAGGACCAAAACAGCCACTTTTTACAGGGATGTCTTAGGAATGAAGGTAGAAGACATGTCTACTGATCTTATTGTGAAATTCTAGTTCTATTATGTAAATAATAAAGTGGGAACTTTGCCTCCTAATATTGCTGATAAGCCAGTTAATCACGCTATTACCAAACACAGCTTGGCACGTTCTCGTATTTTCCGTCTATGTTCGGACTCAAAACCTAAATTTATAATCAATAATAAATCATTCTAATCTACAGATTCTGCGTCATGAAGAATTTGAGGAGGGCTGCAAAGCAACCTGCAATGGGTTAGTTATGCTTTTATATTTATTTGACTAAAGCTTAGTTACCTGTATAACCTGTATCAAATTCTAAATATTAGCTTATGCGAATAACTTGTTTGTTTTTAGTCCATATGATGGAAAATGGAGTAAAACCATGGTAGGCTTTGGACCAGAAGATGACCACTTTGTTGCAGAGTTGACCTATAATTATGGAGTGGGTGAATATCGCCTTGGCAATGACTTTCTGGTAAATTACATTTATATAAAACATTTATAACTTGAAACCACACATAAAGTAGGGTCTAAACATATAAAACCATAAAATATATATACAGTAATGATGATTTTGGACCAAATATGATATAAAATGTCAGATTATACTAAATTTCTCAGCCACGAATGAAATGTTCATAAATTAGTGACACTAATCATGTGACCTCTCATGTGACCATGCTCACTGGATAACATGATCAGCATAATTTTTCAGTTCAGCCTTGAATTGTCATATCACATTTAATTATTTATATTTTTGTTATAAGTTACAATAGAAGAATTTTCACAAGCAGTTTTAGACTTTTGGCCCCCACTGCATGTTTTCTGTTAAATGGGATCCTATCTAAATAAAGCTGTGATTCCCTGTGCTCTTCAATATTAGGGTCTCACTCTGCAGTCCAGTCAGGCTGTGAGTAATGCTAAGAGGTTAAACTGGCCTCTAACACAAGTCGAAGAGTCTCTCTACATGACTGAAGCTCCGGGAGGATACCGCTTCTATCTTATAGACAAGGAACCGCCGAACTGTGGTGGGTATTTGCACTAATTGTGTGTTATAATAGGGATGTGAGAACTTCCTTTATGAAATATGGAAGTAAATATATGTGGTAAATGTAGTAGTTAAGTGCACCATTGTATACTGACTCCTAACTGATTGTTTCTGGTCCTGGTAATAGATCCTGTCCAGAAAGTCTCCCTGGCAGTGTCTGATCTGCAGCGTTCTGTTCATTATTGGTCTGCTCTGCTGGGAATGAAGGTTATTGAGAAAAATGAGGACAAAAAGATTGCCTTAATGGGATTCTCAGATAATCAGGTTTGGCTGAAAATAATCCATTTATTATATTTTTGGCAATAATTAATTTATGAGGGCATGCCACTCACCAAGACCTAATGAATTCATGCCTTGTGTTTGGTTATCCTCTTTTTTTATAAAACCTATATCAGGCCCTTTATGGAAGAAAATGAATTTATACAAATGTATATATATATATATACATTACTATATAGTAGTGCTGTCAAATGATTAATCGCATCCAAAATAAAAGTTTTTGTTTACGTAATATATATGTGTGTACGGTGTATATTTATTATTTATATATAAATACACACACATGCATGTATATATTTAAGATAAATATGGTATGTATTAAATATATTTATATATATTATAAACTACATGAATATAAATATATACATATAAATATTTTCAAAATATATCCTGTATATGTGTGTATTTATATATACATAATAAATATACACAGTACACACACATATATTATGTAAACAAAAACTTATTTTTGGATGTGATTAATAGCGATTAATTATTTGACAGCACTACTATATATACATTTTTTGGAAGAAATAAATATTTTATTCAGCAAGAATATGTTAAATTGATGAAAAGTGACAGTAAAGACAAAATATTTCTGTTCTTTTGAACTTTCTATTCATCAAAGAATGCTTGGAATGTTTACACAAAATATTAAGAGGCTTTCAACATTGATAATAATAAGAAATGTTTCCATATTAGAATGATTTCTGAAGGATCATGTGACACTGAAGGCTGGAGTAATGATGCTGAAAATTCAGCTTTGAATCACAGGAATAAATTACATTTTAACATACATATTAAAATAGAAAATAGTTGTTTTACATTTTGATAATATTTCACAATATTATTGTTTTTACTGTACTTTCATCAAATTAATGCAGCCTTGGTGAGCATAAGAGACTTGTTTTAAAAACATTAAAAGATCTTACCAACCCCAAACTTTTGAGCGGTAGTTTATGTGTCGTTTTAATAAGTGATGTGCTTTTGTAGTGTAAGCTGGAGTTACAGGACATCGGAGGCGCTGTGGATCATGGAACTGCTTTTGGAAGGATCGCATTCGCTTGCCCTCGGGATCAGGTCAGATATTCCAACATCATAACAATATCCATTCTGCTTGGTGTAATTTTAAAGAAATGTTTTTGTTTTGCAGTTACCAGACATTGAAGCGCTAATGAAAAAAGAAAAGCAGAAAATCCTAACCCCTCTTGTGAGTCTGGACACACCTGGAAAAGCCACGGTGGAAGTCGTCATTCTTGCAGATCCTGTGAGTCTTTATTGTCTAATGTTACTGAGATTGATCCTGAGTATTTTCTTGGCTGAGTCGGATTCTACTTAATGTAGGACGGCCATGAGATCTGCTTTGTGGGCGATGAGGCATTCAGGCAGCTTTCTGCTGTGGACACAAAGGGGAATGAATTACTGAATAAGGTAATCAGTCTCAGCACATTATATAGTATTAAGTAAATCCTGTCATCCACTTTCAAACCGCATTCATGTGTTTTCTGTTTGGTTGCTTTCACAGGCCATGGCTGCAGATAAGAGTGACGAGTGGTTTGCCAAACACAACAAGCAGAAGGCTTCAGCATAAACACTGTCTGGCTTTATTAAATCTGCTTGAAAAGATCCAGGATGCTCAGTCAACCAGATTTTTGTTATTATACATTTCAGTGGTTTGGAAATGATGATCAAAATTCCGTTTTATTTCATGAAAATAACATTAACTTTATCAAGAACCCCAAAAACTGCGTCTATTGACTTTTAGACATGGTGAAAAATATGTATATTTGTGCAATTATAAAAAGTAAATCTTCATGATTATGTTGTTATTCTCTTGAAAGTGTAAATATGTTTGATAAATAAAGAAGATAATCAGGAAGTGTAATGTTATAAATATTCAGTGGCTGTTAAAATAAACATTTCCTGCCTTTGGTGCCATTCATAATTAATTGCAATTATTACTAGCCTCATGGTATACAGTACACCAAAGTGCAGAAAAAGAAAGACGGAAAGCTTTCATTCTGCTGACCAGCAGAGATCAGTGTTGTAATGCTTCTACATTATAGTACGAGTTATTATAGATGTACTGTATATACGACAGAAACTAGTGCACTGTCTACTAGCCGACCAGGAGTTTTTAAATTGGGATCCGGGACCCCCAGGGGTCCGCAAGGGTGTGCTAGGGGATCTGTGGAACAGTTTAGAGAAAAGCAAAATAAGGATTAACTAAATTAATTCAAATTCAATTTAAATAAATTACTAAATTTGTTTTAAATAAATAATAAATACATTTGATTTAAATAAATAAATTGTTTACTAAATGTTTACCGAGTGTAGGGCCACAGAATGACTTAAAATTATTTTAAAAACATTTAAAATGAAATTGAAATGCCAAAAAAAGATGTAAAAAAAAAGGAAGCTCAAATCACATTTCTTTTCCTCCTCAATAACTATTATTTTTACTGAAAAAAAAAAACATACAGAATCTAATAGACTCACAAATAAATCATGTTTGATTAATTTAATGTCAACACTCCCAAATTTTGATAATAAAAAAATTAGAAATCATGCTGCATTATCATTTCACTGCAGAAATACCAGAGAAAAGGGCAAGGTGACCTGAGGTCAGGTGACACTGTCTGAGATCAAGATGACTGTCAGCTGACTGTCCAAATCATAAAACTGTCAATTTACATACTGTAATTTATAGTAGTTAAAATAAGACTGAGAATTGCAGAGATTTCGTCTATAAAGATGGGAAGACTCGTTAAACCTTTGTGCCCCTTTAGTTTAAAAAACAAGTAACAATATATCTCTTTTTTTCAAGTGCTCAGCTCATAGGACCTTTATTATGAAAAACTTACTTAGTTTTTCTGCCTTCACACTTGAAACAGAAGCATTACAAGAGGAAAGTCCATTACTTAAATCAGAATGAAATGTGGTTTATCAGCTTAACAGCAGATGTAATTATAATGTTGTGTGTTTAGGGAAGCGGATAAACATGATTAGCATGTCCGTTTATTGACAGAGAGCTGTCATGATCCCGCTGCTAGCGCAGTTAGCCTAGCATGAGACGGAGGGGCGCGGTACACGTAAAGATCCACTGGTCTGCATTACAAACCCTTTGAGGTGGGTAACCCGACTTAAAAGCTGCTAATTACAGTCAAAACCTTAATTAGGAAGTTAAATAATTCTTGCTTGGAGGTGCGCTGTGTTGTTTCGGCAGTTAACATGCTAATGTTGCTTTGCTGAACATTACAAGTTCCACCCAACAGCTGTTTGCAGTGCCAGAGTGGCACAACAACGAGACTGACGATCAAATGGTTAGATTGTTTTGAGAATAAACATCTGTGCAGTATTATTGTTAAATTATTTATTGCTCAGAGCTCTTAGTCTGTAATTTGGCTTGTAAAATGATAATAATTGCAACACATTCTGCTTCTGTGTCACTATTCAATTAACGTTAGTTTTGTTTCAAACTAATTTTGAATACTTAATATTTCAGACGACATATTGAATAAAGAAATGTAAATGCACTCATTTGGCTTCTTAAAATGTTAATGCATTCTCATTCCTTTTTTCTCTATTCACTTGAATGTATTCACTAATGCCTAACATGTTTTGAGAGAATTCAACAGATATTAATGTGAGTGACTGTTTGACAGGTGGTCTGAAGTCAGGTGCCATGGTTGTAGGCTAAATGTGAAGGAACATATGCAGCACAATGTCTGCCATGCTGATTACCATCTCAGTATTTCTCATCTTGGCAGGTGTATTCGTTTTGATCTTTAGGTAAGCAGCCAGCTTGCTTTAAAATGTACAGATATTGAAAATGCAATATTAAACCTATTAAATCTGCCCACTTTGTGTTTTATTAGATGGTTTGCTTGCAGTTTGGCTGTCCGTTTTTTCCACGATGTCCTGAATGCAGAGCTCAAGATCAGATCTGTGGGTCTTTTCTCAGTGCGAGGAATCAGTGTTCAGTTTCAGCCTCAACACACTCTGGTGGGCTTGAATAAAACATACGTCTCACACACTGCATTTAATATCAGCCCTATTACAGCCCTCATAACCCTGTAAAGTTTAACACCTGATTTAATAGTCAAAACGTCTATCTATCTATTTATTTGGAAGTGTTTGTTGAACTTTTAGACAAAATATTTTTAACAGTTTACATATGTGCTTTGTTGAGTATCAACAAATAATAATATAATCCTTATATATCCTTATCCTTTTATGGCTCATGTAGTATGATACAGTGAGAATAGTAGTATATAGAGGTCATATTTGAGGAGGAAAAATAACTCCTTAATTTTATTCAGAGGCCCAAAAATATGAAATTTGGTACAATTGCTAATATTTATATGGGCAAAAAAAGTATGAGGGATTTCTTGTAAATCAATGAAATCAGACTGCTTGCATAAAATACATATACATATCAGTTGCCACTCTACATCTTCTATTTTCTATATATAAAGGCCTTAGAAATATGCCTATCAGATATGATACAGTAGGCTTTATGAAGTTAAGAGCTGCAACTGATGTGGTGCAGTGATGTTTAATATGTATTCTAGCACTATAAAGCCTTTTTCTGTTTTGTAGGAAATTGACAGGATATGGATTTCTTGCAAAATAGTTAACCCGGACTTGCCGTAAGTATAATTATAAGACATAGTTGGTGTAAATATTGTCTGTTAAAGATTGGTCATTGTGATTGTGTTGTATTTGTTAGGAGGTTTTTGGCGTTGTGTGTGGGTGAGGCTCGGGTCCGCTTTGACCTGCAGGAGCCATTTAGGCCCCGGGCTCCCAAAAGGAATGAGGAGAATTCAAAAAGACCTCCTCCGAGTCCCTCTACCCTGCACCTCCTCTCTCAGGTAATCAACTTGACTGTTGTTTTGGAGAGTCCCAGGTTCAGTACAAGTTAAGCTCAATGCAAAGCTGACTTGCTGTTGATTACCATAGAAGAGCAATATATATTGTTCTGAAGAAAAGAAAAGGGTGTTATAGTAATGCACTTGCAATGAAATTCAATGGGGCAAGACAGAAAGTCCATGCTATTTCAAAAATATCACTACAAGGTTTAAAAATTATACTCCTTAATGTTCACTTACTCAGTTGGTCTGTGCAAAATTATATCCAACCTTTAACTTAATAATTTTGTATGAAAGAAGTGCTTTTAAAACCTTTGGAATGCCGTTCTCCATGGACTTTCACTGCAAGTTCAATACTGTAGATACAATTGCACAGTTCCTTTAAAGTTTCCAGTGGTGTCTGTTTTGCAGCTGCTGTCATTCCACATTAACTCTATAAATGTGATGGTGTTGAATCTGGCCCTGCCTGAGTCTCTCTGGCACATGACTTCCTCTGCCATCACTTTGCTGCTGGATCATCAAAGTAAAAGGTGATTAACCTGTGAAAAAGAAGAACAACTTCTTTTTAAAAAGACTTCTGCATGGAGTTGTGTGACTGATAGCTGTGTGCATAGCGTGTAAAGCTCACTTCACCAACCTGACTGAAGTTTTAAAACCATTAAGCCTGTACTTATTTTCATGTTGTGACCAATATAAATTAATAACAAATGGCCATGATTGACCATGGCAATAAATGGTCAATATCTAAATTCTATATTTTGTTTGAATAAATAATAATAATAATAAATAAAATAACAATCAGTCAACAGTCAGAACAATTTTAAATGTTACAAGTACAATTTAGGCATCATAATATTATAATGCACAGGATATTTATTTAATAGTGTTATTAAATTATTAGATTTTTTTCTTCTTAAAATTAGCTTTAAGTGAGAAAAAGGTACAGTAAATATTAAAAAAAGGTTTGGGATTTGTTTTTGTTTTTAAATTTGATTTATTGATTTTGATTTTTATGTTTTTAAAAAAGTTTCTTATGCTCACCTAGGCGGCATTTATTTGACCAAAAATACAATAAAAACAGTAATAATTTGAAAAATGTTTACTATTTAAAATAACTTTTCTATTTTTACTTTTTTTTTTTTATCTTAGTGCAATGAACATGCACAATTAATTATCCAATATCTACTGATAAATGTACTTTTTATTTTAATAACCCCTATATCTGTATACTGTGCATCCCTATTTCTATTCCACAAGGATCAAGCCACAATCTTTCACCATTTTGGCCTTGATCAAGCCCTTAAAGGGATAGTTCACCCAAAAATGAAAATTCTGTCATCATTTACTCATGTCTTTGTTCTGCTGAACACAAATGAAGATATTCTGAAGAATGTGGGAAACAGAGGAGTTCTGGGGCACCATTGACTTCCATAGTATTTTTTTTCCTACTATGTAAGTCAATGTAAGTCAATGGTGATTACAAACTTTCTTCAAAATATCTTCCTTTGTGTTCGGCAGAACAAAGACATTCATATAGGTCTGGAACTACTTGAGGGTGAGTAAATGATGACAGAATTTTCATTTTTGGGTGAACTATCCCTTTAAGAGAAACAAGTTACCCAAATGCCTATTAAAATGACAGCTTACTGATATGTTGTCAGGTTGGCCTGGGATTTCTCAGTGGGACAACTTAGCAGTAAAGTTCTGAAGAGCAGCAGACTGGTATGTACAGCAAACATTCATGTGTTAAGGTGTTAATTCACTTTGTTGTGTTGTGTACAAAACATAAATGTTTGGGTTAAATGGTTACAAGGTGTTAACTGAATGCCTGTCCTCTCATTAGCAGGACACATGTCTGGCTGAGGTATCACTGAGTCTGGCCCTGAATGGTGACGTGAGTCTGCCTGGTCTCAGGCCGGGTCGTCTGGGACTGTGTGTGAGAACACTGCTGGCTGAACTTCACGAGGGCCTGTTCCTCAGCCAGTTCCCCAAACCCCCAGGAGCTGCTCCTGTTGTCTGCACAGCTCATACTGCAGGTTTGACGTTTAAGCTACACACCTTACATTAATGCTGTGCAGTTAGTCATAATACACCCGGAATCGTAATGTAGCTTAGTGCAATTATCAAATGGCAAAGGCTGCAATTTAATAAAAAAAAATTAAAGGTGCCATAGAATGTAAAACTGTATTTGCCTTGGCATAGTTGAATAATAAGAGTTCTGTACATGGAAATGACATACCGTGAGCCTCAAACACCATTGTTTCCTCCTCCTTATGTAAATCTCGTGAATGCAAAAGACCACTGAAAAATAGGCGAATCAGAACATAACACCGACTGTGACGTAACAGTCGGGATCACTAATAGTTACGCCCCCAACGTTTGCATATACCGCCCATGTTCTTTGCCAGCCGCCAGCCGAACCATCAGGAGTTCTGCAGGTATTGTGAAGAAACAAGTGAGGACAACAGCAAAAATGGCTGAATGTTATGTTCCAGGCTGTGCAGGGGATGTGGTGTGCAGGGATGGGTTGGTGTCTGTATTCAGAAAGGCACAGAAAGCAAATAACATGTTCTAATAAAATAACGAGAGTAGGGCTGCAGCGAATCATGTCCTGAATGACTTCAGCTGTTCATTCATACAGATGTATTCAAGCAGATGTTTTAATCTGCTGAATAAATAAAACATTTCAAGTCTCTCACCTGTAAGCAACTGCTGTCAGTCCCAAACAGTAACTGTGAATGCAGCCATAATGTGCATTTCTATTGATTGTATCACTGCCCTGTAATTTTCTTTCTTTCTTTCTTTCTTTCTTTCTTTCTCTTTCTTTCTTTCTTTCTTTCCTTCTTTTTTAAATTATTTATTGTTATTATTTTTCTTTTTCTCTTTTCTTATTTTTTATTTATTGTTATTTTCGTTCTTTCATTTTTATTAATTATTTATTTATTGTTATTTCTTTTTCTCTCTTTTCTTATCTTAATTTATTATTATTATTTTCTTTCCTTCATTTCTTTCTTTCTTTCCTCCTTTCTTTCTTTATTTCTTTGTTGTTGTTATTATTTCTTTTTTGTAAAGTATTAATTATGAGAAAACGTTTGAATAAAATAAAAGATTAATAGCAGAAGTTACTGTTATTATTTATTGATAGTTTAACTAAAGAATTCATGAACTGATAAGAAAAATAATCGATAGATTAGTCGACAATAAATATAATCGTTAGCTGCAGCCCTAAACGATTTTTTGCTCTTACCTAAGCCACATATCTTCTATGTAGATATCAGAACAATTTAAAATATTGTATCAATGCATTCTATGACACCTTTAAACTGGCAAAGAGTGAGCTCCTTGTCTTCCCTGCCACTCCAACTCTACAGCATGATTTCACCATCCAGCTAGGTTCTTCTTCTACAATTACCCCATCAACTTCGGTCAGAAATCTTGGTGTAATCTTCGATAATCAGCTGACCTTCAAAGACCACATTGCAAAGTTTGCAGGTTTGCATTGCACAACATCAGAAAGATTTCTAGATTTCCCTTTCTAACGGAGCATGCTGCACAACTTCTTGTCCAGGCCCTTGTCATTTCTTGGCTGGACTTCCATCAAACACAATCAAACCTCTACAAATGATTCAGAATGCAGCGGCACGATTGGTCTTCAACGAGCCCAAAAAAAACCATGTTACACCTCTCTTTATCTGCACTGTCTACCGGTTGCGGCTCGCATCAAGTTCAAGACATTGATGCTTGCATATAGAACAACCACAGGCTCTGCACCCGCCTACTTCCGCTCACTATTACGAATCTACATTCCCTCCAGAAGTCTGAGATCCACTAGTGAGAGACACCTCGTGGTACCATCACAGAGAGGCACAAAATCACTTTCCAGAACATTTTCGTTCACTGTTCCTGCCTGGTGGAACGATCTTCTTACCCCTATCCGGAATGCTGGAGCACTGACAATTATCAAGCGACAGCTGAAAACTCATCTCTTTCAACACTATTTGATTTCATCTTAAAGTATTTTAAGACATTCTGTCTTTCTCTTTATTTATTCCTTCCCTTTTTAGCTTGTACTTGTTTTGAACAATGCCTGAAACTTGGAATTACGAGCACTTCCTGTGACTGTTTGCCTCTTTAAGATGAATTGCTCTATGTACTCCCCAATTGTAAGTCGCTTTGGATAAGAGTCTGCAAAATGACTAAATGTAAACTGGATGTCGTTAACAAAAGAGAAGCTTTTGACATCCTGCAGTGTTCCATCAAAATAAAAACCTGAGTTTAATATTTGAAAATGAAAAAAATTAAGATGCAATAAATATTAGTATTGTAATTTTACAGTTCTTCAAAATATATATATATATTTTTTCTTTACAGTGAAATATTACAGTAGTATATTCTTATTTTGTTAAATATTTCTATAAATAACTATATCTATAATAATAATAGTTACACACACACACACACACGTTTTAGTATCATTGATATACTATTATAGTTTTTATTACTTTTTGGAATGCGTTTATAAAAATATATGTTTTGCATTTTAATTTCAGTCAAAGTTTTAGTAATTTTGTTTTATGGTTTTTATTTATTTAAATATGGTTTGTAGTTATAATTTTTTTTATATAGTTTATGGCTTAAAGTTTTTGTTCATTTCAGTTTTGGTTTTACATAAGAGTAATTTATGTTCATCTTCAAATGTTGCCTTGGCACAGAAATAAAATTAGTTTATGTATTCTATTTTATTTCAGTTAGATTTTCTTGAAGACAGTCGGTTTCCTTCAGAAATGCAGTGATCTAAAAACACCCGCACTGAGTTTGAAACGTGCAGTGCTCATGCTTACTCAATGAAGTCAAGCCTTTTGAAAAATCTATTTGTGGCGGTCAGTTTTGATATTGTGGCGGTCCGCCACATATAAATCAATGAATGGGAAACACTGAATTTACCTTGCTGTAAATATAAATGCTAAAGCTTTTTGATGTTTGTGCCTCTTCAAGATGACAAAGAAGACTCTTACATCCAAACTGAAGCAATTGAGCGTCTTCACAGCCTGATTCCACAGAAGGTCAATGTGGATTTTGAAAACACTAATATCACACTCTCCATGCACAGTCAGAAGAGGTGAGCAGTGATGTTACAGTTATTGTGCTCAATCTTGAATGTTATTTTTGTGCTCTAACAAACTGTTTGTTTGGCAGACATTTGAACTGGACTTTAAAATCTCTGAAGCTGGGTTATGATCGTGATGATGAGCAGCATCCTCTGAAGAGTTTCACCCCTGAGCTCAGTTTCCCACAGAGCTGCCTGGAGCTTCTGCTGGAGGGTAAAGTACACAAGAACACACTTGTTATTTTTGCTTAGAGATAGGGATCTGAACACACACTTAAAGCTACGTATATGGTGGGTACTGGGTGTTTTTCAGATGGTCTTTTACTGTCACAAAGTCGACAGAGAATTATATGTCTGAACACACTCAGAACGATACTGCAGGTGAGTTGTTTTGCTCGCTTTCTATATGATTTTTCTATGCAAATCAAAATCATTCTTTGATGTGTGTTTTGCAGCTTCATGTTTTTGTTCTTCATTATTGTTTCTGGCTTCACTCTCTCTTAAGGTGACATCTGTTGACATCTCTAGCACGGTCACCATCAACACTTGTATCATCCACTACCGTCATCAAGAGTTCTCCCATTGGCTGGACATGTTGTCATGGGACCAGCTCTCGCATAAAAAAACAACTAGTAAAAAAAGGTATTAATCGCCCGCTTGCTTTCTGAGCGTCCCAGATTGGGCAGAAATGGTGGTCTTGTTTATTGTTCTCTCATAAGTGTCCTTTTGTCTCCCAGGCGTTTCCCTCAGCTGGACGCTCCCGTGATGATAAGCTCCTCCGTGTCTAATGTCAATGTGTCAGTGCAGTTGGGAGATACGCCACCCTTTGCCCTGGGCTTCATCTCAGCCAACACTGGTAAATAGAGAAGTGTTGCTATTGAATGCTGTTAAAAACAATAGACAGTTGAACAACCCATTCAGATTAGATTGTAATTACTATAAAATAACAGAAGGTTTTGTTCTCTACCAGTTAGAGATGAATGAGAAAGTATTTTCACATTGTGATTATGTAGCTTAGCTTTATATAAGATATATATTTTGAAAAGCACAATTTCAAAGGCCCAAAAATATTTTGTAACACTGATCTGCACAGGAAAGTCACATTGAATGTGGCATTTTGAAATCGAATTAATTTCTTTAATTACATTGATATATAATTAGCACCTTATATTATTAAAAATACACAATTTATAATGTAATATTGGTCCCACTTTATATCATGTGGCCTTAACTATGATGTGCTTACATTTAAACTAATCATTTGATACAATGCACTTATTGTGTACATACATGTTTTTACATTGTAATTGTATTTTTAAAAATAGCCTGCATGTAATTACATCTGTAATTACATTTATAGTTACACTTTAACCCACCCTTAAACCTACCCATACCACCAAACCTGTTCCTAACCTTACCTGCATCCTACCTCAATAGCAGCAAAAGTGTTTTGCAATATTATATGAACACTAAGTATATTGTTCTAATTTTTTAATGCAAGTACGTAGCAGTTAAGGCCACTTAATATAAAGTGGGACCTAAAAATTTAATTATCTAAAAATGTCACTTTGCCTTGTCAATGTACTGTAGGCAGTGTTTTTGTAGTATTATTTATATACCATTATAGTATTTTTTATATTTTTAATTACATTTTTTTTTTAATTGTTTAAAAGCTAATTTTAGCTTTTAGCTATTCATTTTTAATAATTTTAGCTTTAATTTATTTCAGTTTTAGTTTTTATAAATTTACTGCTTCAGCTGAACATTTTTTGCTTCGTCACCAAGCCAACATTTCATTGAGTTTTTTTAAAACTATTTTATATTTATTTAATTGAAACTTTATTTCAATTATACAAAAACTAGTTTAATTGTTTTGGTTAATAATCACAATAACTAAATTCTCTTTTCAAAATGAATAAAGTGCAGTGTCCTTTTTTGGTCAACTTCTGGTAAAATGGTAGAATTTATTGAATTTATCTGGTAGAATTTATTGAACACTTCAGTTCAAAAGTGTCTTTGCTGTGATGTGTGACTGAATCCGGTGTCTCACAGAACTGCAGCACTTGTTGGGCTCAGAAGAGGATGACGTGAAGAGTCTGACTGTGACTGAGAAAGCCTCTCTCTCCCTGGATCATTTCTGGTGGCGTGTGGGCCAGGGTTCCCATATCCAGCAGGCTCCTCACCCAGCTGGAAAACATGTCTGGGGGGAAGCCCTTATCCTAGACTCTCTCACACTGCAGGTAAAATCAATATGCATTTATGTAGTAAGTTATCATTTATTATGAAAGATGGGCTATGTTTTGAAATAATAACCATTTGGTTTTAAATTATGCCCTTTTTAATTAATTCGCCCACAGGGCAGCTATAGTAAGTCGAGGACAGTGAACTCAAGCCCTTCTGGGAGCGCTTGTATGGAGTCCAGTCTGAAAGGCCTGCAGCTGGAAGTGTCCGAGACCTGTACTCTGTGTCTGTCACGTCTGTTCTCCGTTCTCAATCTGGACAAAGCAGACTTGCATTCCACTCCAGAAAAGCCTCCAACCCGTCTACCACCTCTCTTTAAGTTTAAACTCAATCTTGAGGATGTAAACACATTCACACTCTCCAATGTGGCAGGTGGGAACTAAAAGAAGCCCTTAAAATACCATTTACACTGTTGTTTTTCTTCCTTGTATCCAAAAAGTTACTCAGTACATGTTGGTTTGTTTCAGTACATGAGAGTTTGTTTTTCTGTGTTGCATTAAAGGGGCTGTTGCAGTGAGGGTGGACACAGTGCTAGCTGAAGGATCAGCGGAGAATTCGAATGTTTCTGTCCAAGGTGTTTCTTTGGCTGTGGTGAAGGCCCTCACTGAGAGTATGGAGCCCTGCTGCCCAGCCGCCCAAACTCCCAACCCCATCCTGACCCTAACAGCGTTTACTGTCTCCTACCACATCAGCGGCTGCAGTCTGGAGGTACTACACTCCTCCTACACACAGCTGTCATGACTTCCATCACCTAGGATCACTTATTACAGGCCATGACCACTAGGTGTGGTTGTAAGTGATTGATCACTTCATATCGAATTCCATTAACAATTATAGCAGGGTCCATAACTTGTGATCCAAGTTGCTTAGAAGAGGACAGCAATTTGTGTCAACACTATAATCGTGACTTTCAGTCCAATACTGCAACAGTACTCAATACAAGATGCATTCTTGCTGAAAAAAACAGGAAGACTGAGCACAACTAAATGGATCAAAACGTAGTTACAGAATGCAGAATGAACATTCCTGTTTAAGTCACCAAGAAATTAAATTAAAAAAAATTTTTAAAGGGTTTTTGTAGTGTTTATCTGTAAGTCATACCAGATAAAAAAATGCATTTTTGAGAGAACAATAAAACTAAAATTTTCAAAACTCCTTTTCAAAAAATCCTTTAAATTTAATGGTATTTAGGTAAGGAATTTAAAATAAAAGTATAAAACAAACCTAAATTATTGTGGCATTTATTATAAAGGCTAAGCCTAAACAAATTCTGAAACAAAAGAAAAAGTATTGGCTTGTGGGAAATATGCTATACAAATAAATCATGTACCTTTCTCATTCGACATGAATCCAAATGTCTGTGCTTTGCACGTTTTGCACGCTTGATTTTAATTGGATTGTAAAAGTCACTTTGGAATATACAGTTGTGGTCAAAATTTTACATACACTTTTGAAGTATCTGCAAAATGTTAATTATTATATCAAAATAAGAGAGCTCATACAAAATTCATGTTATTTTTTATTTAGTTCTGACCTGAATAAGATATTTCACATAGTCCACAAGAGGAAATAATAGTTGAATTTTTAAAGTGACCCTGTTCAAAAGTTTACATACGCTTGTTTCTTAATACTGTGTGTAGTTTCCTGTATGATCCTTGTTTGTCCTGAACCGTTAAACTGCCCACTTTTTCTTCAGAAAAATCCTTAAGATCCCGCAAATTCTTTGGTTTTCCAGCATCTTTTGCGTATTTGAACCCTTTCCAACAATGACTATGATTTTGAGAGTGTATGTAAAATGTTGACCACAACTGTAAGTCAGTGCATTTTAGACTTGGATTCCACAAACATGACTTAGATTACAGTATTTGTTTCAAATTCAAGTGCCCTCGTAATCTTTAATCAAAAAAATGTACTTCTCCTCCACCTCCTCGCTGTGATATCTCTTCTCTGATGACCTGTGCACCAGCACAAGGGAAGGATAATGATCCCTCCCCTCCATCAACCTGTCACTCGTGAGGTCACAGCAGTTAGCAAACATCAACGTTCCAATCAATTCATGATGGACCGAATCAATTCCCACCCTACATTTTTCATCTTATTCGTTTTACTTAAATATACGTTACAATAGAGAAGAAAACATGATCATAGTTTCCATTTCATGCCAACTTTAACCACATCTTGATTTCATTTCCTCCCATCTTCATCTGATCAGGTGCGGAGTGAAAACGCTTTAACAGTGCAGTGGACACCATCGGATCACATGTTTTTGTATCAGCACGTCACAGAGAGCCAAAGCTATTGGAAGGCGCTGTCTGAATCTCTAAGGCTACGACAGAAGGATGGAACAGAGTCTGCAGCCTCTTCATCTGGCATGTTAGTTTGTGTAGAGTTGGCAAGCACACGGCTCACCGCCCATGTGACCGAGACAAACTTCATCACCTTCTGTGCAGAAGCACTGTCGCTCTCCAAACGGCCCTGGAGCCATGCTGATGAAAACTCCTCATTTGGTGTTCAACTTTGATGGCAACGACATCTTCTCCTTTTCTGGAGCCGAGGTGCAGATGCTGGATGAGCTTGAGGTGATGCAACAGCACAGATCTCAATTCCCTTTCCTCCAAACGTCTCGCAATCGCACTTGGCTCTTCACCGCACCCAACCTTGCCATTGAGTTCCCTTACCAGTACGACTACTCCGACACTTTCGATAAGGCCATCAGCGTGCAGAAGTGGCTGAAGACCCTACACAGCAGTGCTGCCCCGTCGACAGAACCTTGTCGCCTTCCGCCAGACCTGCTGGTCCGCATCAACCAGTTCTCCTTTGTGTTCCTGGACGACATCTTTGAGATCAAACTACGCGACAATTACGAGCTAATGAAGGATGAATGCAAGGAAAGCACCAAGCGCCTGCAGCTGCTGGACAAGAAAGTGGCAGACCTACGCAAGCAGCATGGCGAGCTCCTGCCGGCCCGTAAGATCGAGGAGCTCTACACCTCTCTTGAGCGCAAGCACATCGAGATCTACATTCAGCGGTCCAAGCGGCTGTACGCCAACACGCCCATGCGCAAATCCCTGCTCACCTGGACGGTGTCAGAGTTTGAGCTGGTGGCGCTTGCGGATCAGTCGTTGCACGGGCCTGAGCGGATCCGAGAGCAGCTGCGGGACATCGATGCCATCAGCCCCTTCCCTAGAGACGGCCTGCAGCTGGTGATCCAGTGGTGCCGTGCTTTTAAATTCAAGCTTAATGCATTTCTGGGTAAGTCAAGTGTATTTAAATACAGGGATGTCCAATGTCCTGCAGAGGTTAGCTCCAACTTTCCACAACGCACCTTTACTTTAGCTCTAACAGCGACGCCAAGGTCATGGGTTCGATTCCCATGGAACGCACAAACTGATAAAATGTATACCTTAAAAATGCAATGTAAGTTTCTTTGGAGAAATTTCATGTGTAAATATAAAGGACGTTTCAAATAATCTGGAAGACCTTGATTAGCTGGTTTAGTTGTGTTTATTTGGGGTTGGGGCTAAACTCTAAAGGACAGTGGCCCTCTAGGATCATGTTTGGACACTCCTGCCTTAATATGTAATCCAATGAGTGATGCTTGTTTTGTTAGTTAGTGAATGTCTACTGTCAGTATTCTGACACTTATTGCAAACACAGTAAACTTTTTACCTAGCTATCACTTTAAGTTAACAGATTATGCTAATGCTGAGAATAGCCAATGCTACGCTAAGAAGACTTGTTTTTACAAAAAAATCATAAGGCATCATGACGTTTGTTAGAGAATGCCAGCCCAGAATATATTACTACAAGCCTACAGTGTTACTTTAGTATCTATTATCATTTATTTATATGTGACCCTGGACCACAAAACCAGTCTTAAGTATCAATCTTTCGAGATTTATACAGACTTTCGAGATTTATTTTTTCATCTGAAAGATGAATAAATAAGCTTTCCATTGATGTATGGTTTGTTAGGATAGGACAATATTTGGCCGAGATACATCATCTTGAATATAAGGAATCTGAGGGTGCAAAAAAAATCAAAATATTGAGAAAATCGCCTTTAAAGTTGTCCAAATGAAGTCCTTAGCAATGCATATTACTAATCAAGTTTTGATATATTTACTAGGGATGCACCGAAATGAAAATTCTTGTCCGAAGCCGAACAAAATGAAACACTGGCAAATGCCAAATACTGAACATTTTTTTTGCATTTTTTTCCCCGTAGGCCTAGTTTGCCATTTTTTTCACCATTGCATAAATTAAATAGCCAAAATGTGCTTTTTACTGTTTTGTCCTGCTTTTCAAATAAAAAAATCAATTACAAAACAACAATTTAAAAATATTTACTTAACACTGAACATTTTTTAACATTCTATCAGACATTATACCAACAAAGCACAATTTAACTTATTTGGCCATTTTTGGGACCCCCTTCTTGAATCAGGCATGTATTTTTTACTGTACAAATAAATGCACCCTTGCTGAGCAGAAGAGACTGCTTTTAAAACATTACAATATATTATAGATCCGAATTTGAACACTATGTGTGAATGTTATAATAAATGTATAGAGCTGTTGTAGGGTAATTATTGTTATCATTATTATTGTCTTATTTTTTATTTTATTTTACAGAACAACAGTAAAATTACAATACTAACATTTATGAATGTTGATGGAGTTGTTGCTTTTTCTTAGATTTTATTTTGGCAGAAACCCACAGGAAGATCTTAGTGCTTCTTTTTGTTGACAACAGCATGCAGATATTTAAATGATTCTCATTATGAATTTGGGAAGATGTTTGTCGCACATCACATTGTCACATGTCTTAAAAAAAATTATAAAAATGTTACTGCGCAAATGATGAGTAATAGTGTTTTAGTGCAGATTTTTCTCACGCTTTGGACTTTGAACCCTGGCGCCGCGAGCTCGTGCAGCACTATTTGAATACATGAAATTCGTGCGTGTATTAGAAAACATAACATTCTGCAGTTTATTTACTAATCGTTTGAGGCCATTTTGCGATTTCAATCATCACAGTAACCAGCATCAACCACCTCTTCCTCTTCTCATCGGAGACATGAGATGCAGTGCTAAGCAGTCTGTCGGTGCTTCGTGCTTGTAATGATTTTTGCGTCTCTCTCTGAAAGTTTTAAATACTTTCACACTGCAGACGTGTTTGCTGCATTAGAGCTCGCCTCTATTTGATTGCGTCACGTCATTGTTTGGTACAATTTATTCGGTCTTTTCGCTTATTCGGCCGAACACCGTAAGAGGTTTTTTTGCTATTTTCTGCCAAACAATTTCGGTTGCCGAACATTCGGTGCATCCCTAATATTTACAGAAGGAAATTTACAAAATATCGTCATGGAACATGATCTTTACTTAATATCCTAATGATTTTTGGCATAAAAGAAAAATCTATAATTTTGACCCATACAATGTATTGTTGGCTATTGCTACAAATATACCCGTGCTACTTATGACTGGTTTTGTGCTCCAGGGTCACATATTTGAGTAAGCTTTTATTTTTGTTTTCATTTTAGTTTGTGCTATCAATACTGTTACTAGTTTTATTGCTTTTTATATTTCTAAGAAAATTTAGTTTGTTTTAGTTTATTTCACTTAGTAATTTTAGTACTTCAACTTTAAACTTATTTCAGTTAGTTGTCATAACGTTATTAATCTAGTTTTTAGTTTAGTGTATTTTATTTCACCTTTATTTCAATCGTCAAATATTTTTTTGTAATAATTTTTTTGTAACTATAACAACACTGCTTACTCAATGAAAAAAATGCATTCAAGATGGCCGACAAAAGATAATTCATTACTGAAAGGTGTTGTTAAAATTGCTTCTGTTTAATTCAGAATTGACTCAATGTTTGTGCCCTTGTATTTTTTTGATACTTATTAGAGTATTGAGCTATTAGCATAGCAGCATGCTAATATCAAACTCTATTAGAATCAGTTTTAAGTGTTGTTTGCTGCGTGCTACAAAGTGCTATTTTTAGTCACTTATGAGAGTCCATGATGATTAGCATTCTTGTTTCCTGTGTGGTTCAGTGCGAATCCGGGACTATCCTCGTTACCTGTTTGAGATCAGAGAGTGGTCGCTGTCGGGACGTCTGATGGGCACCGAGCAGGACGGGCAGCTGAGAGCAAAGCGCAAACAGGTGGTCCAACTCGGCCAGCCATGGGGTGATGTGACCGTTTACAGAAATATGCCACCACTGAAGTTCTACTACGACGTCCATTGTGAGTCACAACACTCTCTTGATCTTGTAAGTCTGTAATGTGATATTGCAGCAATGTGACTCAAGCGGTCAATTGTTCGTATAGCGAATATTTCCCTCTACACCATTGTGTGGGGGCCGTGCTGGGATCCTGCTTGGACGCTGATTGGCCAGGCTGTTGATTTACTAACCAAACCCACAGCTGACCCGTCCCCCCTTCTGACCTGGTGGGATAAAAGCAGACTTCTTCTGCATGGGCGCTGGGTGATGGACATCGAACAGGCCAACCTGCATCAGCTTGCTACTGAGGTATTAACAAACACACCCCGGCTCCTTGCTAAAAAAACGTTATACTTTTAAATATCTAATGCTAACTATAATGTTTTATTTGCGTAGGACCCTTACAACACCACGGAGAACCTGCACTGGGAGTGGAGCAAGCTGAACTTTGATTGGAATCCTGGGCAGTTTGTCTTCAAGGGTGACATGGACGTCAACGTTAGAACAGCCTCCAAGTACGTGACTAGTAGTTGCATTGCATTACAACATTACTACATTTTGATTTGAGTTTGATTATTTAAACAGGGTTTGTACAAGGTGCTTAAAGTGCTTGAAGTACTTGAATTTGACTTTTTGAAATGTAAGTCCTGGACAAACCTTGAAAACAGCCATATTTTTGAGAAGGTACTTGAAAAGTACTTTAATTTTTAAAAGGCAGTATGTATGAAATTAGTGTTAATTTTTTTTCAATAAAACAATCCCTTGACTTTGATCTGTTTGTATTACTAAAAAATATCAGATTACTCAATTGTCAAAATAATCTGTAGATTACTTGATTACCAAAATAATAATTAGTTACAGCTCAAGATTAGTAACAAAATACTACTGCGTTGTTTTGTGTGATTAAAAGACAAATATTTTGTCATTAAAAAAATCTTAAAAATAGTGTTAAAATATTGTCTCGTTCTAGTGAACCAAGTATCTAAGTGTATTTTAGTGTTCCTGTCTCATAGAGCATTGCGTAGCAGCGCAAAAGGTTGTGGGTTCAATTCCCAGGAAACACACATACTGTGTATATCCTGTGCACAGTCGCTTTGGATAAAAGCGTCTGCTAAATGCATAAATGTAATGTAATGTAATGTAGTGTCGATAAACAGTGATATAGCTCATAATTTTCCAAGTGTATGATATAGTTTTCATTCTTCAGGTCAATCATATATTTAGGGCTGGGCGATATGGCCCAAAACATTATCACGATAATTTTTTTCATATCAGTCGATATCGATATTTATCACGATAAATGTCAAATCTTTATTTCTTTCAAGTTTAAAGCCAGAATTTTGCTCCAAAGTGAAAGTTGTAGAAACCAGACCATTAATTTTCCTTAACAAAATAAATATCTAACTAGAAAAAAAAAATTCTTAGTTGCTGCATGTTCTAATGAGTGATATTGCTTCAAATCAAGAAACGGGTTCGGGTTGCCTGATAATATTAATAATAATAATATAATGTTTTTGTCTCTTAGAAATGCACATTTGATAGTAGCTTGAGTTAGGATGCAGAGGTAAATTTTTGTTCATTATCAAAATCAGTAACATCTGTAAAAATTGTAGCAACCTCAGTTTTATATGGTTAATATGGAGAAGTTTTTATTTTTTTTTTTTTATTTTTTTTTTAAGCATTGGTCTCCCATAGTAGCATACATTTAAATCATGATAAACACAGTTAAAACCACACATATAACACCTCAATACCATGGTAAAAATATAACTATATGGTTTTTAGGTAGCCTGTTTGTATGAAAAACAGTAGTCTAAAAACATTCAGTATAAATGCACACATGCTATAGCTTAATCCCAAAAACATACACTATAATTATATACCATTACTCCTGTAATAAATTTCAATGTGAATATCCCACATTTCTGCCACAATACCATGGTGCAGTGAGTGTTACTACAGTAAATCCATGGTAAATGATGGCGATATGTAGACTGAAAAGCCTTCTGACTGTCTCGTTGCACACAGTGTTTCTCTTGTTTGGCTCTAGTTTAAATCAGCGAGTCATTTGTGTTCATCGCTGAATTCAAGCACTTCACACTGGATCTCACAGCGCTGTTTAGTGCTCGCGTGACCGTCTCATCAGCGAGTAAACTCATCTGCTCTAGTGAGCTCGCACCGCGCAGCAGTTTGACTGTGATCCGAGCGGATAAACGCGGTTTCGTTCCGCTTTTGCCGCATAAACATATATATCGAACTCTTCATATCGTTTTATCGAGGAAAATTATATCGCTATAATTATCGTTATCTAATTATCGCCCAGCCCTACATATATTCATTTAAAAAAAAAAAACTGTTTGAATAAGGAAGCGATACCTTTGCCATAGTATCTTTTCAAATGTAAAAGTTGCCGCAGTCATTGCATGCTTTTGTGCAGCACTCTATTTGTGCCAGTTTGTTTTATTCGTTTATTAGAATTTGAAAGATAATAACGATATGGTTTGATAAGTGAGATCTCTGATTTTAGTCCTTGAAAACCAAAATAGTAATGCTTAAAGTCCTTGAAAGTCCTGGAAATTCATTTTGCAGTTTCTGTACGAATCCTGTTTAAATCTGTCTGGTCTGTTTCTATACAGGTATGATGATATCTGCTTCCTGCACCTCCCGAGCCTTTGTATGACCCTTGACCTCCAATGGTTATGCCATGGTAATCCACAGGACCACCATGCCTGTAATGCTCTGTGCTGTGGCGAGCGTTGCGGATGTCACCTCAGGCCAGCCGCATGACTCCTACAGGGCCTTCCGCTCTGAAAACCTCAACCTCTCCATCACCATGGACCTCGACCAGCACTGTGGCAAAGGTTAGAGCTATAGCCTTTTTTCTAAATGCTGATAAAGGCTGCGCAACTTTTAAAATCGGAGCAGCAACTAGCGTCATCCAGACTGAAAATCGGGGCAAAAGTCATGTAGTGTATTCCAGGCTTGAAGGTCATTTCAGCTCTGGTTTTAAAGGCTTGTGTTTGTGTTTTCTCTCAGAGCTCAGTCAGCCCAGAATCCTCCTCTACAGCAGCACCCTGCGCTGGATGCAGAACTTCTGGGCCACGTGGACCAGCGTGTCCCGGCCCATCTGCAGAGGCAAGCTCTTCCACAGCCTCAGACCCATCCGCAGGAAGCTCGGCCAGCACTACAAACAGATGTCCTATACAGCATCTTTTCCACAGCTACAGGTGACACACCTGCTTCTGTCACACCATACTTTAGGCCTGCCTTATTATTATTATTATTATTATTATTATTATTATTATTTTAATAATTTTGTATTTATGCATTTTTATTTTTTATTTCATGTATGTTTATTTAATTATTTTATAATTAAATACTAAAATTTAATTTATATTTTATAAGCTTGTGTATTTAGTTATTCTTATTTGATCTTAATTTACTAATCTTAGCAGACGCTTTTATCTACAAATGAGGAGAACAATAGAAGCAATAGACCATCGAGAGAGCAACAGTATACAAGTGCCTCAATCAGTTAGTCTATACACGTAGCTAGGAATTATTTTTTTTTTTTATTAAATAGAATAGGTAAGTGTTAGTATTAGTTAGTCAGGTGCTGGCGAAAAAGATGTGTCTTTTGTTAAAGTCAGCTGTTCGAATTATCGGGAGGTATTCCACCAGCTGGGCACAGTCCAGGAAAAGGTCCGTGAGAGTGATTTGGTACCTCTTTGGGATAGGCGCCGTTCATTGCAGAACGCAAGCTTCTGGAGGGCGCATAAGTTTGAACTAGCAAGTTTAGGTATATTGGTGCAGTGCCAGTTGTGGTCTTGTAGGCAAACATCAATGAATTTGATAGCGGCTATTGGTAATAACCTGATGAAGAGAGGGGTACGTGATCATTAAAGACCACTCTGGCTGCTGCATTCTGGATCAGTTGCAGAGGCTTGATAGTACATGCGGGAAGGCCCGCCAAGAGAGCATACAATAGTCCAGTCTGGAGAGAACAAGAGCTTGGACAAGGAGTTGTGCGGCTTGCTCTGACAGGAAAATCTTCCTATGTTGTATAAGGCAAATCTGCAGGATCGGGCCGTTTCAATATGGTCTGTGAAGCTTAACTGATCATCGATCACAACTCCAAGGTTCCTGGCTGTCCTGGAAGGAGTTATGGTTGACGAACCCAGCTGTATAGAGAAGTTGTGGTGAAGTGATGGGTTGGCGGAGAACACAAGCAGTTCTGTCTTAGCAAGATTGAGCTGAAGGTGATGGTCCATCATCCAGCTAGAAATGTCACTCAGACAGGCTGCAATGCGAGCAGTTACCGTCGGATCATCTGGTTGGAATGAGAAGTAGAGTTGAGTGTCATCAGCATAGCAGTGGTAGGAAAAGCCATGCTTCTGAATAACCGATCCTAATGACGACATGTAGATGGAGAAGAGAAGTGGTCCAAGCACTGAGCCTTGAGGAACTCCAGTAGCAAGAAGTTGTGACTTTGAAACCTCACCCCTCCAAGACGATATCTTTTGTCATATTGGAAAGATTTATTTGTAATTGTGATGAAATATATGCAAGGTTAAACCTGTCTTAATATTCCTGTGCAGGTCCATTACTGGGCATCATTTGCTCAACAGAGGGGCATTCAGGTGGAGTGCAGTAAAGGTCATGTCTTCACCAGAGGAGCACAGAGGCTCATCCCACAGGGTGAGAGAGCAAACAGCCTCAGTCACCCTCTCCACTTGACATACTATTGAAATGTTCTGCTGAAATGATCGATGCATGTTTTACAGCTGGCACTGTGATGAGACGACTGATCTCCGAGTGGAACATTACTCAGATGGTGAGCGAGCTTTCTCTGGTCACTGTGCACCTCATGGCCTCCACATGGGACGAGACAGCCGACCACCAGATCAATGCCCAGGTGAAGAAGACCCACCTGCTCAGCCTATCCTCACTCAGCTACCAGAGACAGAGCAACCGCATAGAGGAGGTAAGACACTCAAATTGCATTTGAGAGACTCCAATTGATAATTTATCGACCAGAAACAATATTTTGCTATATTATTTAATACAAAAATGAATGCCTTTTACTAATTGACAAACCAACCATATCACTGCTTAAATTGTCTCAGGAGGTAAACTTAAAAGACGAGAGCAATGCTTCCTACACGCACAAGTTGTGTTTGGTGGACCTTAGGGCTTCTTGGACCACCACCAACCGGAATATTGCCTTTGGTTTGTATGATGGCTATAAGAAAGCAGCCGTGCTGAAGAGAAACCTCTCCACCGAGGCTCTGAAGGGTCTGCGGATCGACACCCAGGTGCAGATGAAAAAGCTGAAGCGCTCCATGTCCAGCTATTCCTCCAACACTGCTCCCGCTACACCAGTCATCTCCACATTCACTCGCCCAGAGAAGAGTCAGAATGAAGGTAGGCTCTTCTTGTGACTGTCGGCCTAAAAATCTGGTGTATATTTGTAGCTCTTTTGACAGTTTTTTTTTTTTTTTGTTTATTTATTTTTTGTCCAGACTAATAATTGTCCAGACTAATAACAAAGTTTTTCTGTTTGGAAATGGTCAGTCTTCAGTGTACCAAAGCTTTCTTTGCCCCAGTTGATGTGTTTTTGTGGTCATTTATAGGAACTTCCATGCTACAGAAGCTTATTGAGGAGACCGATAAGTTTGTGGTCTTCACTGAAGAGGATGCAGGAGTGAGCGACCAGCTCTGTGGAATTGCCGCGTGCCAGACGGATGACGTTTACAACCGCAACTGGTTCATAGAGCTTGTCAACGGTCAGGTATGAATTCCGCTTTGAGAGCAGCAACTTGTAGTGCAAGGTACTGTTTTAGCAGATCTAAACATCTTCCCATGTGCACGGTGTTCAGATGATGCTGCGAGGCACTGAGACTGCCGGCTGCGTGCTGGTGTCTGCCGCCAAGGCACAACTACTGCAGTGTGAAGCACCTTCCTGCTTGGTACAACGACACACTTAAGCAGAAGACCACTTGGACGTGCCTGCTAGATGGTATGCAGTACTTCGCCACCATGGAGCAAAATCCCTCTGAACTGGAGGACTGGCAGCTGTGGCTGGAGGTGGGTTCAGAAGTACACTTATCATGCATTTATAACCAATGAAACATTGCATTATAGCAATCAGTTCTCATTTTGTGGACCTACAGGTAAAGAACATTGAGGAACACAGGCAGAGGAACCTGGACTCAGTCCAGGAGTTGATGGAGAGTGGCCAGGCTGTTGGAGGAATGGTCAGCACCACCACAGGTGTGCCATTTTAACTCTCGAGTTCATAACTGCATTTAGTTCTTGGGATGGACCACCTTGCAATGCCCTAGCAACTCCACAGAATATCCTGGCAACTGCATACCAGCTTGTTAAAAGTGCTTAGAACACCCAAAGACCCTTTAAAGCAGAGGCACTAAACTCATCTCCTGGAGGGTCACATGCCTTCAGAGTTGAGTTTCAACCCTGCCAGAAAGACTTGTTTTGCTGGATCAGATGCATTTGATAATGGTTGAAGCAAAACTCTGCAGGACTGTGACTTACAGGAACTGAGTTTGCAACCCTTGTTTTAAAGCAAAGCAAGTCACTCCACAGACATCTTACTAACGCCCCCTGGACTTCAGTTCCTACAGCTGCCATATTGGCCCTGTACCAAATGACACATCCATTTGCAGACTTACAAAAGCCACTGCTTGTCCATGTTAAGTCCACAAGACCATAGGGTGTCCCATTTCTCATTTTAGGCCTCAGAAAGGTGACTACTTTGAGACCACTATGTGCCCTTGTTACACTCTTCTGCCAAGCCCACACTAAGATGAGCTCCACAGCACTATTATGTCACAAAAGTGAAGACGTGGAAGACCGTGAGGGCTTGTAGTTGCATATGGGACAAGGCCATTGAGTTTTACGATTTGTCCCATTAATTTTCCTACAAGTGGCCCATCTCTCTTCCATATAACATTGTGGCAGCAACTTTTTTCGCGTCCAATCAGCAGCCACAGTCTAGTTTATCTGACCTGTTTCTTCTTGCTCTGATTTAGATTGGAACCTGCCATCCCAAGTGCAGGAGACCCAGCAGGTCCAGCGTATCATCTCTCGCTGTAGCTGTCGCATGTACTACATCGGGTACAGCCACGACATCGACCCTGAACTGGCCACCTCCATCAAACCACCAGAGATCAGTGACCGCCATGAGAAGGAGGACCTTTTAAAGAAACAGGCTGGTATGCGACCTCAAGAGAAACCGGACCTGACTTATGATACTGGTAGTTGTTATGTCAGAGAGATATTATTGTTTTGTTCTGGTCATATCAGGTGCAGTCGACACTTTCACCCTCATCCACAATGACCTGGAGATTTCCACCAATCCAGTGCAGTACTCCATGATCCTGGACATAGTCAATAACCTGCTGCTCCACGTGGAGCCCCGGCGCAAGGTTCATAATGACTGTAATTGGTCTGGACACCAGTTTTAAAATGAGTTCCTGCTGATCACCCAGATCTTTTGCTTTGTTTAGGAGCACAGCGAGAGGAAGCAGCGTGTGCGTTTCCAACTAGAGATCTCCAGCAACCCTGAGGAGCAGCGTAGCAGTATCTTGCACCTTCAGGAAGCGGTACGCCAGCATTTGGCTCAGATCCGTTGCCTGGAGAAACAGATCTACTCCAATATGAGGGTTAGTGAACATCTGCGGTCAGTTTAGTTCATCTGAACCATCAGCCATCTGCATAGCTTTTCATATGAGGGCATGTCCTCCAGACTACTTTTCAGGTTCCTTCATAATGACCTTTTATCTGACTTTTACAGTCCCAGTCAGAAGAGTTCAGAGGAGATGAGCTGTCGGACATCAACCTGCGCTTGCAGAATCAGCTCAACCAAGAGAAGACGGACATGCAGAACAAGAGTGAGGAGCTCAACATCCTCATCCGGTTGGTCACTAGCACAATTCTAGTAGTTGATCATTCATTGGCAATATTAGTTAAAAATGGTTGGATATATCAAAGTTATTTGCCTCCTCTCAGGTGTTTTAAGGACTTCCAACTGCAAAGAGCAAACAAACTGGAGCTGCGTAAACCCCCAGAAGACGTTAGCGTTGTGCGTCGTACCGAGTTCTGCTTTGCTCAGGCACGCTGGTGTCTCACAGAAGAAGATGGACAGCTGGGTATAGCTGAACTTGAACTGCAGAGGTTCATGTACAGCAAGGTGAGTCTGCAAGGACAGAGGTTTTGGTTGAAGTTGCTGAATGTTCTTTGCTAATCATTGGTAAAACGTTAGCTACTGTGTATATGACCATGCTATGATGTTCTCTTCCACAGTTGAATAAGTCTGATGACACAGCAGAACATCTCCTGGAATTGGGCTGGTTCACCATGAATAACCTGCTTCCCAATGCTGTGTACAAGGTACTGCTGCTTAATGATTCACACTGGATGTCCAAGTCGGGGAAATAACTAAACCATGTGACAGTTGAGATGTGTCATTGAAAATCTGCTGTTATTGATCTCTAACTTCTGCAAATGTCTTTGTGTGGTTGTTTACACATGTTTAAACAGTCTGAACTGAAGCCTGCGTAGGGGGCTGGTTTAGTGTACAGGTGCATTTCAATAAATTAGAATGTCGTGAAAGTTCTTTTTTTTTTCTTGTAACTTATAAATATAAATATATTTTAGATTCATTACATGTAAAGTAAAACATTTCAAAAGTTTTTTTTGTTTTAATTTTGATGATTAGAGCTTACAGCTCATGAAAGTCAAAAATCAGTATCTCAAAATATTAGAATATTTACATTTAAATTTTAATAAATGACCATCCATACAGTATAAATTCTGGGTATCTCTTGTTCTTTGACACCACAATAATGGGGAAGACTGCTGACTTGGCAATGATCCAGAAGACGAACATTGACACCCTCCACAAAGAGGGTAAGTCTCAGAAGGTCATTACTGAAAGGTGTGGCTGTTTACAGAGTGCTGTATCAAAGCATATTAAATGCAAAGTTGACTGGAAGGAAGAATTTGGGTAGGAAAAGGTGCACAAGCAACAGGGATGACCGCAAGCTTGAGAATACAGTCAAGCAAAGCTGATTCAAACACTTGGGAGAGCTTCACAAGGAGTGGACTGAAGCTGGAGTCAGTGCATCAACAGTCACCACGCTCAGACGTCTTCAGGAAAAGGGCTACCAAGCCACTTCTGAACCAGAGACAACGTCAGAAGCATCTTACCTGGGCTGTGGAGAAAAAGAACTGGACTGTTGCTCAGTGGTCCAAAGTCCTCTTTTCAGATGAAAGTAAATTTTGCATTTCATTTGGAAATCAAGGTCCCAGAGTCTGGAGGAAGAGTGGAGAGGCACAGAATCCATGTTGCTTGAAGTCCAGTGTGAAGTTTCCACAGTCAGTGATGATTTGGGCTGCCATGTCATCTGCTGGTGTTGGTCCACTGGGTTTTCTGAAGTCCACAGTCACCGCAGCCATCTACCAGGACATTTTTAGAGCACTTCATGCTTCCTTCTGCTGACAAGCTTTATGGAGATGCTGATTTCATTTTCCAGCAGGACTTGGCACCTGCCCACACTGCCAAAGGTACCAAAAGCTGGTTCAATGACCATGGTGTTACTGTGCTTGATTGGCCAGCAAACTCGCCTGACCGGAACCTATGGGGAGAATCTATGGGGTATTGTCAAGAGGAAGATGAGAGACACCAGACCCAACAATGCAGGTGACCTGAAGGCCACTGTCAAAGAAACCTGGGCTTCCAATACCACCTCAGCAGTGCCACAAACTGATCACCTCCATGCCACGCCGAATTGAGGCAGTAATTAAAGCAAAAGGAGCCCCTACCAAGTATTGAGTACATATACAGTAAATGAACATACTTTCCAGAAGGCCAACAATTTACTAAAAATGTTTTTTTATTGGTCTTATGAAGTATTCTAATTTGTTGAGATAGTGAATTGGTGGGTTTTTGTTAAATGTGAGCCTAAATCATCACAATTAAAAGAACCAAAGACTTAAACTACTTCAGTCTGTGTGCATTGAATTTATTTAATACACGAGTTTCACAATTTGAGTTGAATTACTGAAATAAATGAACTTTTCCATGACATTCTAATTTATTGAGATGCACCTGTATGTAGATTATTTTTTTTTTTTTGGTTCCATTTGTTAGAGAGGAAGCAGGACGGTCTATTAATTGTCCAACAAACAATTCTTTAACTTGGTCAACTAGACAATTGGACTAGACAATTGAAAATACTACAATAAACATAATATACAAAAAAATAGACTAGTATTTTAACTGTTATATTTAAGGTAGTGCTGTCAATCGATTAAAAAATGAATCGCGTTAATCACAGTCATGGACTGTGATTAATCATGATTAATCACAAATTTAAAATACTAGGGTTTACCTGTAAATGTGTTGAAATAAAGAAATGCATGACAAACTAGTTTAAGGAAACATAACCTTTCACACCTCCGCCAGGTATAAGACATAATCCTTATTATTCATTTGTTTTTATTCAGCCATCAGCCTTTATACTGGCAATAAAACGTTTACCAAGCCACATCGCTTCAATCCCAGAATAAATTTACCCAACTATTATCAAAAGTATTTCTAAATAAATACAACAAAATCAAATCAAATCACTTTTATTGTCACATCACCACAGCACAAGTGCCTTGGTGAGTGAAATTCTTGAGAGCGTGCTCCAAACAGTGCAAAAAACAAAACAGTTTACATATAGACAGTACATATTTACAGATGTACTGTCTATATTTTCTTGCGACCTTACGTGAAATATTTTGCCAAAATGCTTTATGAAGAAGAATTTGACCTGTTCCGCAGGTGCATTAGAGCTAATATTAGCATCATGCTTCATAAGACAATTTATGAGATTAATAGTACACTTTTACTCAGAACTCACTTCAAACCACCATCGAGTGTTTGTAATAACTTCCTTTTGCGATCACGTGGAATTTGGTCGTTTACTGTTGTTAAAATATGCTATTTATAGCCTTTTATATCGCTGCAAAAATTAGCATTTCAGATGTACACGTTCATCTCAAGAAAATCACATACAAACCATATCCTACCGTAATCGTGTGTTTATTATCTTATATAATCTATAGTGGCTGTTGTAATGTTTATTTCTGCTGTGTAAAAGCCTTAACATGTATTCTCTGGCTGAAACTCACGTTGTTTGTGATGTTACAACCGCCTCTCCGTTCTTAAGTTGCCAGGTATACATTCCAAGTATGATACACATTAGTAAAAGGATCTATTTTAATTTTTATTTGTCTATATACACTTTGGGCGGCTGCGGTAGATTATAAAAGTAGGCCAAAAAACCACAACCCACGGCTCTGTAATTTTTCTCGCGACTGTATTTTCAAAATAGCCAATGGCCACTTGTGCCACGACCCTGGCAACACTGGCTCACTGTACCCTCATCACACAATAAAAGATTACCTTCCGCGCTGCGATGATGGCAAGAAGTTGGGGTCAAAACTTATCAAACGATTAATTAGCATTAAAAAAAATATTAACGCGTTAAAATTTTTAGATTAATCGCATGCGTTAATGCATTAACGTTGACACCCCTAATTTAAGGTAACATGTTAACAGGATTCTAGTTTGACAACTAGTAGACTTGTCAACCGTCACCTAGTTTACTAATTTGTCTAACAACCAACTAGTCAATCAATTAGGGGTCTACTAAATGAGTAGTTCTCATTTTAGCTGTAATATTTAAGGTAACATGTTAACTATATTTTGATTTGACAACCAGTTAACCATCCTGTCCATTGATGAACCATCCTGTCACTTAGTTACTGTCACTAATGTATCCAACAACCAACTAGTCAATTAATCAGGTGTCGACAAACCGAGTAGTTAACATTGAAGCTGTGAAATTTAGAGTAAAATGTTGACAGTATTCTAGTTTGACAACCAGTAGACTCAACCGTCCTGTGCCCTGATGATCATCTAGTTTATTAGTTGTCCAGCAGCCAACTGGTTGGTTAGTTAGTTAACTAGTTAGCTAGGTCAACTAGACAATTAGTTTGCATTTTCCCTGTAATATTTAAAGTAACGTGAACATTATTCTCGTGTGACAGTAGGCTTGTAAACCATGCTGTCCCCTGATGGTCACCTAGTTTGCTTGTTGTCAAACAATAATTGTATTATCAACAAAAGATTGATAATCTAATTGGTTTATTTTTTAGCATTTCAATTCCAATATTTGCATCCAAGGTAAATGTACATGTGAATGATATTGAGGTTATGGTTAATTTAAAGGGATAGTTCACCCAAAAATGAAAATTAGCCTGTGTTTTACTCACCCTCGAGGCATCCTAGGTGTATATGACTGTCTTCTTTCAGACTAATCCTATCAGAGTTATATTAAAAATTGTCCTGGCTACTCCAAGCTTAATCATTGCTGTCGGCGGGTGTTTGTTCAACAGTCCACAAGTCGTCCAATAAAGTGCGTGCATTCATAATAAAATGTGCCTCACACGGCTCCAAGGGGGTGAATAAAGGCTTCCTGTAGCGAATCGATGCAATTTCGTAAGAAAAATATCCATATTTCTAATGTAATAAACACTTTTCTATCACTTCCGCTATCTGTCGTACGCGGAAGCCGTTCCGGCGGATGACGTAGGACGTATGCACAGCCCGTGCCTCTGAGATATGCTAGTCTCGCGAGTTGTTCTCTCTCCACGTTCATCACTAATCATGCTACGCTGACATCCTACATCATCTGCCACAATATTTTTCTTACGGAAACACATGGATTTGTTACAGGAGGCCTTTATTCACCCCCTGGAGCTGTGTGAGGCACGTTTTATTATGGAAGCGCGCTTTATTTGATGTCTTGTGTACTGTTCAACAGAAACACCCGCTGACTGCAATGATAACGCTTGGAAGAGCCAGGACAATTTTTAATATAACTCCGATTGGAATCGTCTGAAAAAAGAAAGACACCGAGGACGCCTCGAGGGTGTGAAAAACACAGGCTAATTTTCATTTTTGGGTGAACTAACCCTTTAATTTGAAACATTTTCATCATAATTACAGATATAATCAGTATTATTATGGATTATTATCAGCCATCATAATACTGCCTTACTAGCAAATTCACTGCTTTCACAATAAAGTTAGATCATTGTCTTGTGAACATGACCCTAAACCAGCCTAATTATACAGAACTTCCAACTAGTCATTCAGACAACCCACAAGCTAGTTAATTTTGAACATTTTAGCATTTTGCACATCTCTACTATTTGTTAATCCTATAACTCTTGGTTTCTCTTGTGCAGCATGTAAGGGTATGTATGGAGTGGGTAAAATCCTATGTTTGTTAGTCGACACCTTCGTCCTCATCCAGACATATGCCTGCTCAGAAAGTTTATGTTCCTGTTTGGACAAAATTCACCTGCATTCTCACTTGTAGATTGATATTACGCTAGTTGCATTGCCTTCCACTTTTACGTCTTTTGTCTCTTTTTTTTATTTATATTTTTACATCTGTCCAATCATTTTCAGTTGGCTTTGACCAGCAGGATATGCAACCATGTCCATGTTTTCCTTTGTTTCGTGGTTTGCATCTGAACAAACACAAGTACTTCAGTCAGTTGGGTGAAACTGCTCATGTTCTGTCTTGTAGGTGGTTTTGCGCCCTCAAAGCCCCTGCCAATCAGGACGCCAGCTCGCCCTCCGTATCTTCAGTAAGGTCCGCCCCCCGGTGGGAGGGATTTCCGTCAAAGAGCACTTTGAGGTCAGTATCATGAAATCCATTCTTGTTTATATCATAACACTGGAGGATCCTATTCACACATACAGCTGTCCTCTTCTTTTTGTTTTTATTTGTAGGTAAATGTGGTACCACTCTCCATTCAGCTCATGTACCAGTTCTTCAAGAGGATGATGGGATTTTTCTTCCCCGGAAGAAATGTGGAAGAAGAGGAAGTTGGGGATGAAGAAGACAAGTTTAGATTGGTTACTACAGGTTTGTGAAATGTTCTTTCTTGTCATGAGCATATAAGGTGACCTTCCCCCACCACAATAGGGATACTCAACTGTGTTCACAATCACATCATATGCAAATAATTCAAAATAATTATAATTCATCAAAGTACAAGAAGTGAGAAAAATGCTGTTCCTCTAGAAAGCCAGAATTGGTCTTTACGTTCCTGTTTTAACCACTCTTTGAACTCGCTGTACTGACATCCATAGTGCAGCCCATGCTGATCAATATCAGTTTACATTGATTTTTTTTCTCCATTTCTTTTTTTTCCTTTGTGCTCCAGTGAGGGTATTAGATTGCTGTCTGCTGATGTTAGTTCACATTGATGGCCCATCCTGAGCTATTAAAAGCTCATCGCTCCTTTGACATTGGAGGGTTTTGTGTCTGGTATGGCTTCAGGGTGACTTTCATGTGTGTTGTGGAGTGTCTAAGGCTTGTTTTCTTCTTAAATCACAGGTGTCGTGAAACCCAGGCAGCTCTCTGAAGACTCCATAGGAGGGCTTGGACCCGGGAAAGGGGTGGTGCAAGGGTTAAATCGAACCGCTGGTGTCAGGAGGTCATTTCGCAAACCACCTGAGGTATTATATTATTACAATTAAAATGTCTAGGCTACTTATTATATGTATTGCCTCTTGTTTTTTTTATTTTTTTTTAGTTTATTAATTACAGATCATTATTTGCATTCTGGAATGATTGTAATATTGTTGATGCAAGTCATTAATTGAGTGATTAAAAGTTTTTTGACCTCTAAATGTCTTCCCCATTCAGCATCCCGTTGATGACATTGATAAGATGAAAGAAAGAGCAGCCATGAATAATTCTTTCATCTACATCAAGATTCCTCAGGTTCCCCTCTGCGTCAGTTACAAGGTTGGTCCTGGCAAAGGCTCAAAGTCTAAAAGACACATCTTGTGCTCACCATGGCAGCATTTATTTATCAAATTTAATTACAAAGTTACAGTAAAACAGCAATAATGTGAAATATTACAGTTTAAAATACTGTTTAAAAAATGTATTCTTGTTATAGCAAAGCTGAATTTTCAGCAGTTAGTACTCCAGTCACATGATCCATCAGAAATCATTCTAATATGCTGTTCTATAAACATGTCTTAAAATTTGAAAACAGTTGTGCTGCATAATATTTTTGTCAAAACTGTGATTTCTTAAAATTTTTCGTTATTCTTTGATGAATAGAAAGTTTAAAAGAACAGCATTTATTTGAAATAGCAACCTTTTGTAACATCATAAATGCATTTACTGTCACTTTTGACTAATTTAATGCACATATAAATGTATATTATATATTATAATTATAATATAATTGTAAGTAATTACCAGTATTAGCATCCCTTCATTGGCTGTTTCTTTCTAAAGCTACAATTTGTAATGTCTACTTGATACTTTCTCATTTGACAAAAAATAGCTTTAAATAATCTTTTGTGGGTATTTTAAGAGTCAAATTTATTTTGCGATTAATTAATCGACATGTGTGTGTATATATATATATATATATATATATATATATATATATATATATATATATATATATATATATATATATATATATATATATATATATATATATATATAATAGAAAAAATGTTTCGATTAAGTTATTTTAAAATACAGTAAAAGTCTGTTTTTTACAATTTTATTTTTCACTAAATAAACAAAAGTAATTTGTATTCACCTATTAATCATGTTTTAAAGAAAATGCATTAGCAAATCAAACACCATTTCAGAGATCTGAGTTACACAATGAGGAGTGATCATAAAATGACACTGCCTTTAGAAAGCCTAAAAGAAGCACATTAAAATCATTGTAATGTTTATAAGTTTTACAACAAAGTCTTTGCAAATATATCTTGGTAATATTCCATTCATTGCATGCCCTGGTGTGACTGTATGCATTTCTCTTGTGGTGTATCTGTAGGGAGAGAAGAGCAGTGTAGACTGGAAGGATCTGAACCTGGTTCTGCCCTGTCTGGAGTATCATAACAACACCTGGACCTGGCTGGACTTTGCTATGGCTGTGAAGAGAGACAGTCGTAAGGCTCTGGTCGCACAGGTAATCACTCGCAAACCCCTCAGTCCCAAACTCAACTTTAAACTACATATAAGAATGTAGTAGTAGACCTCTGTTCAAATTTCATTAAACTTTTGTCCCAAATAAATAGATGATAAAGGAGAAGCTGCGGTTGAAACCTGCCTCAGGCTCAGAGTCTCGAGGTAAAGCGACGGATGGGAAAACCGACAGCAGCCTCCAGCAGCAGGTGGAGGACGAGAAAGCAAGACTTCTGATTGGCTTAAGCACTGCCGACAAGAGCTCCAGCAAAAAGAGCATCTTCAGTCGCCGCAAGTGAAGCTTCTTCACAGAAATGCTGGTCTTGAAGAAGCGCTGCTGTACTTTACCGAGTCCCAGTCCGCAGGAGAAGGGACGGTCGATGATAACCAAACCCAGCCTGAGGTCTCTCTCCTCTACACCAGTGGTGCCTTTAAACGTCCGCGCTGGGTGTGGACACAGGAACCAGCACCATGGTCAAGCCATGACTGCAGGCGCTGGTCCTGCTATGGAAGAAGGGATTGTCATTCTACTGTCTAATATGAGTACTGTACACCTAACATTGTTTTTATGTGCTCCTGTTGTGCCATAAATCATTTCAGTATATTTAAATTAACTACATACAGCATTAAATCATCATTATTAAAGGGATAGTTCACCCAAAAATGAAAATACTGTCTTTAATAACCCATAAGACCTTCATTCATCTTCGGAACACAAATTAAGATATTTGTGATGAAATCCGAGAGCTCTCTGACCCTTCCATAGACAGCAAGGGATCTACCACGATTAAGGTCCAGAAGCTTAGCAAGGACATCGTTAAAATAATCCATGTGACATCAGTGGTTCAACCGCAATTTTACGAAGCTATGATAATACTTTTTGTGTGCAAAGAAAACAAAAATAACGACTTTATTCAACAATTTGTCTCTTCCTTGTCACCCTGGTGCCATCTCGGAGAGTATCCACTGAACGTAAACACAACGTATGCTGTTCTGTGTCAGCTGTGTCACGCGATACATTGTTTACGCTTTGATCTGAACGAAAACAACGTTTCCGCGTGGTGCTGCATACGTTGTTTACGTATGTGATACTATCCAAAATGGCGCCAGGGTGACACGGAGGAGACGAATTGTTGAATAAAATCATTATTTTTGTTTTCTGTGCACGAAAAGTATTCTCGTAGCTTTGTAAAATTACGGTTGAACCACTGATGTCACATGGATTATTTTAGAGATGTCCTTACTACGTTTCTGGACCTTGACCGTGGTAGTATGCTTGCTGTCTTTGGCAGGGTCAGAGAGCTCTCAGATTTCATCGGATTTCAATATCTTAATTTGTGTTCCGAAGATGAACGAAGGTCTTACGGGTTTGGAACGACATGAGGGCGCGTAATTAATGACAGAATTTTTGGTTGAACCATCCCTTCAAGTAAGATAACATCCTCGCAGCTCAAGACAGTGTCCTACAATTCAACGGTTTATCTATACTTTGTATTTGGAGCATTGTGACACCTCTCCTGCTGGATCAGGAGATTCTAGTAGGCCAGAATGGAAAAGCTAGAAGAATCTGAAATTCACATATACTGGAAACCCATATTATCCCACAATTAGTGGAAAAATCACTGAAAAAAAAAGCCAAGAATTTGTCCCCCATTTGAGCTCAATGTTAAATTGTTCATGATATTAGTTAGCTGACCACTGTTTTACTGTACTAACTACATAGTGCAATACAAAAGCGAATGGACTGAGGATCTTCTGCCTGTGGAGCAGTTGGACATCATGGGAAGCATCTTGTTTTATGCCATTTTTGCAGCCTGTCTGATTAATGCTTTGTAATATTAACACTATGGCACTTTTTACACAAAGTATTTTCAGATATTTTTGTACCTGTGGTTATCTTCTATATCATTTCAATAATGTCTGAGATGCTGCTGATTTTTGCTTGTCATCTTTAAAAGTGAAAGATGTTATTTCAGCCTGAATGTTTAAAAATGAGAATATTTAGATCCCCCCCCCCCCCCCCCCAATGTATCAGGCAATGGGCCTAGTATTGTTCTTTATACAAATAATGGGAGGTATTAAATGTCACCAAGCATGTAAATTTATATTTGTCAATAAAATAAAAGCAGGCCCCAAAGAGCCCTTGAAATTGTGTTATTTTCCAACTTTATTATGTAAATCATCAATAATCACTCATAAGGATGTCAGAAAAAAATTTATTAATTAGATGCATTGTTTTCAAATACTTTTTAAAGCAATTAATAGTTTTAAATAAAAGGTTACTGAAGACTTTAGACTTAAGTATAAGGAGGAGCATGATATACTAGTATAAATAATATAGTAAGACTTTATTAGACTTAATTATAAAGATGTGCATAATATACGAGTATAAAATATAGTCACGTGTAGCTAACAAAATTGGAAATAATTGTGTATTTTATCCTTCAGTGTGTTATTACAAATCTACATTGATTCTCCACTGGTCCACAGAAGCCTCTTACTAGACAAAAGAAGGTCACGGCTGTGAGAGTTACATAATCAATCAATTATGACGTTTCTGATGCATGCAGGACATTGCTGTAACGTGATCTTTGTTTATGTGTAAATATTAATGAGTATGCGGGGCGGAGTCTCGCGCTCCTGCATGTGTATCAAAGGTTTGCACACTGACTGATGTGCTTGCTGAAACAGCGTTATTTTGTGTGCAAAGCTAGTCTAAGTTACGTGGGATTCACTTTTTATTGACGGACTTCTGTGGGAGAGTAGATTTGTTTTCAAAGAAAATCGCGTTTCGTTCTTTTCTTGTTGATAAAATGCGATGGGCGTGTAATGGGCGGCGACGGGAGTAAAACTAAGGTAAAAGTGTTTTACTGTTCTACTAACACCTCACACTGATGAATAACAGAGTTTGTTCAGAGTAACGCTGTGTGGACACGGTTCGGTCTGATTGAAATATTGATTGTGCTTTGCAGGTTCATGAGACTAAAACAGGCTATATCAATTTCATGAGGCAATTTCATGATTAAATTCAGATTACATTGACACGAGATGTTCTCAGTCTCTCTCCTCATGTGTTATTCAGTCAAATGTGTTTACTGTTTTAAATACTGGATGATATTGATATTCACAGACGTTAAACAACTACACAAACAAATTAGCCTGCATAACATCACATTACACAAAAATGATAGTTACAAACATAGAATATGTAATTTAGAAAAGAGATAACACAGGAAACAAATTTAACTTTAATTCGTGTATTGTTATGCAATTTGCTCACAAGACGTATTTCCTTACATTCAGTAACAAAATTAGTCTACTGACACTAGGCAGTGTATATCTTCATGGTTTATCATAATAATTGATTTTATATTTTGCTGTTTAATGCAATGCAACTCGTATTTTAAAGGTACACTTTAGTATAGGGACCAATTCTCACTATTTACTAGTTGCTTATTAGCATGCCTATTATTATTAACATATTGGCTGTTTATTAGCACATATTCTGCATGACCCTATTCTACATCCTAATCCTACCCAATACCTAAATTTAACAACTCCATAACTTACTATTAATAAGCAGCAAATTTGTAGTTTATTGAGGCAAAAGTCGTAGTTAATGGTTTGTTAATATGAGAATTGGACCTTAAAATAAAGTGTGACCATTTTAAATGTAAATTAAAGTGAAAATTCACTCAAAAATGATACTTCTGCCATCATTTACTCACAATCAAGCTGTTCCAAACCTGTATGAGTTTCTTTCTTCTGTTGTACATAAAAGAGGATATTTTGAAGAAAGTGTGTAACCAAACAAACAATTGATGGCCCATTGACTTCCATAGTATTGTTTTTTTGGGGTCTATCAACTGTTTGGTTACCCACATTCTTCAAAATGTCTTCTTTTATGTTCAACAGAAGTAAGAAACTCATACAGGTTTGGAACAGCTTGGGTGTGAGTAAATGATGACAGAATTATTATTTTTAGGTGAACTTTTAGTAGTCTTTTGGGGCCATTGCATATTTACATTTGAACGCACACTAGCTAGTGATCTGTTAAGCATTAGCCTATATGTTATCATAAGTGTTTGTGATTTTGTATAGCAATTTATCAATGATGTGGTCTTTGCTGCAGGAGTCAGCATCACTGGTGAAGAGGAGATCCCTGTCATGTCATGAGGGCTTCCTGTCTCTCCCGGCTCAGCTTGTTCATCACAGTCTATTTAGACGCAGCGCCCAGCACAGAGAATACCCCGTCTCTGAGCAATCTCGGCCCTCAGACTCAAACCCCGAGGGGCCTCGTCTAGAGTGGACACTGCCAGGCTTTATTTCCATTTTCCTGCCGGAATTTCCTCACAGGTTTACTGGGCATAAGCATTTACAGGTTGTTCATTGCTACAAGTCATAAAATCCTCACATAATCACCCAAAAATGTAAATTGTCATAATTTCAAACCTGCATGATTTTCTTTCTTCGGTGGAACACAAAAAGATAAATATTGAAGAATGTACCTTTAATGTTCCACAAAAGAAAGACATGCAGGTTTGGAACAATATGAGGGAAAGTAAATGATAACAGTTTTAATTTTTGGGTGAAATGTCTGAAATGAAAAAGTAACAATTAATTTTGAGTAATATACTTTTTTTTTGATGAGTAGGACTTAAGCATCTTTATATGTAATTTTCATAATTACTTCATTGTACTGCTGAATGTATTGATAAGCTTGAAACTTATATGTCAGGTATTTAAATACATTTATAATTACACATTTTTGCAATGAAGTTGTAATTTAGTACATTTAAAATATATTAACTTTAAATGTTTAGTATGTTCGTCAGCACATCAAAATATATGTATTTCTTTAAAGCATGACAAAAGGTTATTAATATATATCATTATTTAAAATGTATTTTAAATTAATTTTACACTTTTTAAAAGTGTACTTAAGTATGTTAAGAAATAGTCATGACAGTGTAGTGTTTTTAAGGACACTCAAGTGGCATTTTATTACATTAATTTTATATATACTTTTTTTTATTACTTTTAAGATTTGAAGTACACTACAAGTGCACATTCAATACCATTAATCACACTTCTTTTTCGAAAGGGATCCCTTTAAATCCTGTGATTTAAAACTAGTTAGTCTATTTTAATCAATGATTCTTTTCTCAGATTCTTGGTTTTGTAGCTAAAGGCTCGTTTGGTCCAATCCTGAAGGTGAAGGACATGTCTAAAGATGAGACCTATGCTATTAAGGTGACTTATTCTGCCTTGTTCAGAATTCTCTGTCATGTTATTGCCTTTTCCAAAATGTGTTATGTTTGGTACGCTGCACCAGCTTCATTCCAGAATTTCTGCTGTCACTGTTGGTTAGGTTTTACCCAAAGCTGAGGTTTTGAAACATGGAGTCCTCCAGCAGTCCAAAGAGGAGGTGATCATTCAAGTGAGTCACACTGCGCCGTTCTCTGCACTCTGTGTCAGCTATGGCTCGTCTGATCTGGTTCTAACCGGGCCAGTGAGACATGGACAACGCTGAATTCCTCTCAGTCAATGTCCTATAAGCATGCACACAATTCATACTTCAATTGTTTTGCTCATGCCATCATGATTTCTTCCCACTTCCTCTCAGCACCTGCACTCACGTCCATCTCATGTTGTGTTGTCAACTGTTACATTGTAGCGACAAGTCAGACATCCTTTCCTCCTCAGTCTCCGGGACTGTTGGCAGAGCCAGAGCAATCTCTTCATCAGTGAGTCACTCCACATACATACCCTCTGTCCCGCTCCATATTTTCCTTTACTTTAAAGCAGGGGGCTTCAAACTGGGGTGTCCAGAGGGCTTTTGAGAGAATAAACATTACAAAATGTATTCTGTAAGGTATTATTACAACGTTAACGTAATATATAATTAAATATATAAATATAATGTATTATAATACTTGTAATTTATAACACACTTACTGAATTTCATTACTTAGTTTTTCTTTCTGCTTTCTAAAGACTGGTCTGAAATCCTGACATTATTATTTTATTCTACTGACAAAAATATTTAATATATTTTTTTAATATAAAAAGCATTTCAGTGTTATATTTTACCTTTTTAAGAATTTATCCTCAACACAGTCATCTTAAGCTTGCTTACTGAAGGATTTATGGCACCATTGTCTCCAATAATATGTAAATGTAATATTTTATATGAAATAACTATACTTATAGTTATATATAAAATAAAGTTTGAAAAGCCCTGCTTTAAAGGAACATTTGAAGTGAAAGGTGAAGTATTGTATGTTTACTGTACTAACTGCATTGCTAGTGAAACTAGTTTGACTGTTTTTTAAAAAACATCCCCATCTGCCCACACTGGCCAGAAAAAAAAACAGTTCTGCCCCAACCTTAATGTTGCTATGCTGTTTTCCTTGGATTCTTGCATGGATATCATGTGAAAATTACTGGGTTTACAAGACTGCATATGCTTTACTCTTATATGATTTGGTCCTTTTCCATGTGATTTATCTGTTTCGTTCAATGTGTTTTTGTTGCTAAACCTTCCCTCCCATGTATTTTTCTCTCCACATCCATTCGCCAGGGCAAGCTATGAGACTTAATCATTGTGTTATGTCGTCTTCCTTTCCAAAGTCTCCCTCCGTGACCCTGTGACAGACTGAAATTGTGTTACCGGCTTGTGATTATACTCAAAAATACTGCTCCAGATCATACTGTGCTTGAAGTCCCTTAGAGTTTGATCTGTGAGAAGCTGGCCTCAAGGTCAGGCCAATCAGCCTGCTGTGACATTGTCTTTCTCATCTCTCATCTCTGGCTCGTGTGTGTTTGTGTTCAGTGTGTGATTACTGCAGCACTGGGGATCTCTATACTTACTGGACCCTGAAGGGCCGCTTTGATGAGAGAGATGTTCGAGTGTTTGCTGCTGAGTTGGGCTCTGCTCTGGGTGAGTGTTGTTACATTCATTATGTATATGGACGAACACTTTACATGCTTGTTTTGTTTTTAAATAATCTATATTTAGCCTAGAGTCATTTTCACAAACAGGTGTAAATTTGTATCAGTGACACAACTTTTTTTATTTTCCAGGCTTTTTGCATGACTTTGGAATAATACATAGGGATGTGAAGGTATAAGTTTGAACAAAATATAACTAAATATAAATATGTTACTGAAGTTAATAAACATTTGTATCCATCCTATTTAAATGCTCAGAATTTTTTTGTTTTCTTAAACAGATGGAGAACATACTTCTGACTGATAAAGGTATCAGTAAACTAGTTTTTATACACATTTGAGTGATTTTGAGAATGTAAAGTTGATTAAATATATATAAAAATATCAAATTGGCTTTAAACATTGATGCACAAATTTATGTATCTGCAGCAGCATTCAATTTTGTTATAGAATTTACAAAGGCTAAATTGTGTTTTAAAAAAGTTTTTGTACCCTACTGCATATACAAATACAGTAAGTGACTTAAAAACAGCAGTATTTAATAGGGGTTGAATCAATCTGACAGCATTATTACCAAAAATATTACATTATATATTGACATGATCACTTTTAATATACTATTAAACTATTATAGATGCATTAAAAAACTATGGATCTTCTGAAAAGCAAGTGTGTGTGTGTGTGTGTGTGTGTACGTGTACGTGCGCGCGCGCGCACGTGTGTGTGTCTGTCTATATATACACAAATATACTCGCAATCAAAATTCAACCCTGATATATTGTAATAATTCATCTGTATTTAAAGATATGTAGTTCCTTTTTAAAATAATCATTTCCAAATTTATCCCACAATTTTCCAAACAATTTCCTTATTGGACGACAATAGTTCATATCATATTTTAAAAAAAGAAAACATACACAGAAACCACAGATTTGCATTATTATCACATATACCAAGACAAGGAACCATATACTGTATATATATCTTTTGTGTCTTTGGATTGTTTTCAAATGTCCATCCCAACTGTGAAGCACTCATTTAGCTTTTGGTAAAGGGAATTGTGGAATAGAAATATTAATGCTGTCTCATTTAGGTCACCTCTGCTTGACTGATTTCGGTCTGTCTCGCCGTCTTGAGCGTGGGGATAGAGCTTTTACTATCTGCGGCACAATACAGTACATGGGTGAGGCTGAAATCTAAACTGCACTCTTTCCGTAGTAAGACTGTGTTTACCAGCAGCTATATCTGGCAGTAACTAAAGACACTTACAGCTCTAAGCAAATTAGCTATTTCTGTAAAAATGGATATTTAATTACATGATGTGGTCATTAAACAGCTCCTGAGGTCCTGAGCGGCGGTCCGTACAGCCACGCTGCAGACTGGTGGTCTCTTGGTATTCTTCTCTATGCTCTAGCCACTGGAGGGGTGAGACATATCTAGAGGCGATACTGCAAGATGAGCATATACTTGATGGATGTGTCTCAATGTGCAGATCTCAGCGATGTGTAGAAAATGCTACGGGCTGCTTATACAGACTGTGTGAGTCTTTTCTCGATTATTTTGACTTGTAGTTTCCTCTGCCTGCGGAAGCAGATCACTGTGATATGCTGACCAGTGTCAGTGAGTGTCCATATGACATGCCTGCAAGCCTCAGTCCAGCTCTGGCCTTCCTGCTCATAGAGGTGAGCTGCTATACATAATCTTCATTAATTCATTTATTTAGACTAATTATGATTTATATACTTATACATAATACAATTTTTACATGCATATAGGTTTTGACTATGGTTGATATTCATACACATGCATTAAAATACAATAAAAGACAATAATATATTACATATATAATTGTATTATGTACTGTATGTTTAAAATATAAATACATGTAGAAAACATTTATTAATATTTTTGTTAATATATATTTTATGAATATAATTAATAATCATATAAGGTTTATGAGTATTAACAATATATCCATAAATAATAATAATCTTATTATACATTCATAAATTATATATTATAGCATTACATTTATTATTTATGGATGTTAGTTCTATAATGTATGTTTAAAACATTGATACATTTGTATTTGATGTATTAATATATTACATAATGTACATAATATATAATGTATTTTATTGATACCCCATATTTTACAACCCGAATTCCGGAAATGTTGGGACATTTTTTAAATTTGAATAAAATGAAAACTAAAAGCAAAAATAAAAACTAAAAGCAAAAATGAAAACTTTCAAATCACATGAACCAATATTTTATTCACAATAAAACATACAGTAGATAACATAACAAATGTTTAAACTGAGAAATGTTAGAATTTTATGCACAAAATGAGCTCATTTCAAATTTGATGCCTGCAACAGGTCTCAATATACGGGGGCATGTTTACCATGGTGTAGCATCTCCTCTTCTTTTCAAAACAGTTTGAAGACGTCTGGGCATCGAGGTTATGAGTTTCTGGAGTTTTGGTGTTGGAATTTGGTCCCATTCTTGCCTGATATAGGTTTCCAGCTGCTGAAGAGTTTGTGGTCGTCTTTGACGTATTTTTCGTTTAATGATGCACCAAATGTTCTCTATAGGTGAAAGATCTGGACTGCAGGCAGGCCAATTCAGCACCCGGACTCTTCTACTACAAAGTCATGCTGTTGTAATAGCTGCAGTATTTGCATTGTTCTGCTGAAATACACGTCGTCTGTAGGGGAGCATATGTTGCTCTAAAACCTTTATATACCTTTCAGCATTCATAGTGCCTTCCAAAACATGCAAGCTGCCCATACCGTATGCACTTATGCACCCCCATACCATCAGAGATGCTGGCTTTTGAACTGAACGCTGATAACATGCTGGAAGGTCTCCCTCCTCTTTAGCCCGGAGGACACGGCGTCCGTGATTTCCTACAAGAATGTCAAATTTGGACTCATCTGACCATAGAACACTTTTCCACTTTGAAACAGTCCATTTTAAACAAGCCTTGGCCCACAGGACACGACAGCGCTTCTGGACCATGTTCACATATGGCTTCCTTTTTGCATGATAGAGCTTTAGTTGGCATCTGCAGATGGCACGGCGGATTGTGTTTACCAACAGTGGTTTCTGGAAGTATTCCTGGGCCCATTTAGTAATGTCAGTGAGAGAATCATGCCGATAAATGATGCAGTGTCGTCTGAGGGCCCGAAGACCACAGGCATCCAACAAAGGTCTTCGGCCTTGTCCCTTACGCACAGAGATTTCTCCAGTTTCTCTGAATCTTTTGATGATGTTATGCACTGTAGATGATGAGATTTACAAAGCCTTTGCAATTTGACATTGAGGAACATTGTTTTTAAGTATTCCACAATCTTTTTACGCACTCTTTCACAGATTGGAGAGCCTCTGCCCATCTTTACTTCTGAGAGACTCTGCCTCTCTAAGACATCCCTTTTATGTTACAGACCTGATGTCAATTAACTTAATTAGTTGCTAGATGTTCTCCCAGCTGAATCTTTTCAAAAGTTCTTGCTTTTTCAGCCCTTTGTTTCCCCGTGTCAACTTTTTTGAGACCTGTAGCAGGCAGCAAATTTGAAATGAGCTCATTTAGTGGATAAAAGTGTAAAATTTCTCCGTTTAAACATTTGTTATGTTATCCATGTTCTATTGTGAATAAAATATTGGCTCATGTGATTTGAAAGTCTTTTAGTTTTCATTTTATTCAAATTTGAAAAAACGTCCCAACATTTCCGGAATTCAGGTTGTATGTGAAAGATGTCATTTAAGAGTAATTCACACTGAAAATGTAGTTAAAATATATATATATATATATGCATAAAAGTTTAATTGATATTCATAAACATACATAATACAATAAAAAATTTGAGTGTTCATTTACATGCTTATAGATTTTCATTATTATTTATATTCATAGACAGAATATACAATTAAAAAGACAATATTACATATATAAGTGTAATACATATTACAGAAAATGTATTATGTAAAATATAAATATATGTAAACAAAAAAGTACATATATTTAATTAATAAACATTAATCTGATGTTTATGGGTATTAACAAAAATAAATCCATAAATTATATATTTTAGTGCTTGTTATTATTATACAAACCAGTCTTCCTAAAACTCTCTGATCATGTTTGAATACAGCTTCTGTGCAAGATCCCCACACGTCGCTTACGCTGCCTGGAGCTCTTCCAAAGCCAGAAGTTTTTCCACGGCATGTCTTTTGACTACCAGCTGCTGCAGAAAAGTCCCATTGAGCCAATCCTCGAGCTGAAGAATCATCCTGACCGACCAGAAAGGTCGATGCGAGGTTTATCATTAGACCTGCTTCAGAATTTTGAGTGTGACCTACTGAACTCTCCATCCACCCCTGCAGATCTGTCTCCTACCTTGATGAAGATTAAGGTAAATGAAGACACCACAGGGGCTAAAACAAAAGCTATAGGAACCAATTCTCCATGAAAACATAAATGAACTCATTTTTTTTTCTCTCTGTAACATTCAGTGTTTTGCCAAAGACAAGATAAAATGCCACAGTATTTTTCTAATAGTTCACCCACATAAAGCACAAACAAATCAATCTATGTGAACCGCCAGTCAATAACAAGTATTACTAGAGTTATTTTAGTTTTATTTAATAATCATATTTCTTTTCATCTGAATATGCAGAAAGTGTATTATATTTTTGACAATGCTACCTCTGTTTTGAAAGTTAAGATTTTCATTATTATTTATATTTAGCAATTAAAAAGACTTAATATAAGGTAATACATATTACAGAAAATGTATTATGTAAAATATAAATATTTGTCTTAATAGTACTTTTATATGAACTGTTGGGTTTTATTTAGTTAAAGGAAAGGAGTATATAATTTAAATAAAACTTGTTTTTACATTTATTTTTATATTCATACCGGTTGGCACCATAAGAGTGATAATCTGTGACAAATAAAACTCATCATGCTAACATATAAGTATATTGTGATATTAATATTTAACATTTGGGACACAATATTGCCAGTTAATTTTTTGGAAATAATAGTTCCAAATAAAGCCAAAGCAGAATCAACTTCTGTGCATTTCCATACAACACCCCAGGAATAGTATTTTGTTTCGAAATGAATGTGTTTTTTGAACAAATTTGTTGAGTGAGTGATTCAATGACTCTCTCATAAAGACAGTCACTTGTTTCGCTAATGAATAAATCAGTGTTTTTGAATGAAACATTTGAGTGAATGATTCAATGAGTCGCTCATAAATATATATCACTTGTTTCGCCAATGAATAAATCAGTTTTTGAATGAAATGGTTGAGTAAATGATTCAATGATTCGCTCAGAGACGAGTCACTTGTTTCGCTCCTAAATGAATCAATGATTTTTAACAAAAGGATTGACTGATTCAGTTACTTGCTAATACAAATGTATCACTTGTTTCGCTCCTGAATGAATCAGTGTTTTTAAACAGAACAGTTGAGTGAATGATTCAATAACTCATTTATAAAGACATGCCACTTGTTTCACTCCTAAATGAATCTGTTTTGAACAAATCATTTGAGACTCACCTGTCACCATCTATTTGTGTATCAGTGTAACCTGCAGAAGAAGTTACTGAAAAATCTAAACACAAATGGTGAAAATTCCCATTGTTGGATACAATATACAGGTGCATCTCAATAAATTAGAATGTCGTGGAAAAGTTCATTTATTTCAGTAATTCAACTCAAATTGTGAAACTCGTGTATTAAATAAATTCAGTGCACACAGACTGAAGTAGTTTAAGTCTTTGGTTCTTTTAATTGTGATGATTTAGGCTCACATTTAACAAAACCCCACCAATTCACTATCTCAACAAATTAGAATACTTCATAAGACCAATAAAAAAAACATTTTTAGTGAATTGTTGGCCTTCTGGAAAGTATGTTCATTTACTGTATATGTACTCAATACTTGGTAGGGGCTCATTTTGCTTTAAAATCCTTTTGCTTTAATTACTGCCTAAATTCGGCGTGGCATGGAGGTGATCAGTTTGTGGCACTGCTGAGGTGGTATGGAAGCCCAGGTTTCTTTGACAGTGGCCTTCAGCTCATCTGCATTGTTGGGTCTGGTGTCTCTCATCTTCCTCTTGACAATACCCCATAGATTCTCTATGGGGTTCAGGTCAGGCGAGTTTGCTGGCCAATCAAGCACAGTAACACCATGGTCATTGAACCAGCTTTTGGTACCTTTGGCAGTGTGGGCAGGTGCCAAGTCCTGCTGGAAAATGAAATCAGCATCTCCATAAAGCTTGTCAGCAGAAGGAAGCATGAAGTGCTCTAAAAATTGGTAATAGTAGTAATAGTAATAGATGGCTGCGTTGACTTCAGAAAACCCAGTGGACCAACACCAGCAGATGACATGGCAGCCCAAATCATCACTGACTGTGGAAACTTCACACTGGACTTCAAGCAACATGGATTCTGTGCCTCTCCACTCTTCCTCCAGACTCTGGGACCTTGATTTCCAAATGAAATGCAAAATTTACTTTCATCTGAAAAGAGGACTTTGGATCACTGAGCAACAGTCCAGTTCTTTTTCTCCACAGCCCAGGTAAGATGCTTCTGACGTTGTCTCTGGTTCAGAAGTGTCTTGGTAGCCCTTTTCCTGAAGACGTCTGAGCGTGGTGACTCTTGATGCACTGACTCCAGCTTCAGTCCACTCCTTGTGAAGCTCTCACAAGTGTTTGAATCAGCTTTGCTTGACTGTATTCTCAAGCTTGCGGTCATCCCTGTTGCTTATGCATCTTTTCCTACCCAAATTCTTCCTTCCAGTCAACTTTGCATTTAATATGCTTTGATACAGCACTCTGTAAACAGCCACACCTTTCAGTAATGACCTTCTGTGACTTACCCTCTTTTTGGAGGGTGTCAGTGTTTGTCTTCTGGATCATTGCCAAGTCAGCAGTCTTCCCCATTATTGTGGTGTCAAAGAACAAGAGATACCCGGAATTTATACTGTATGGATGGTCATTTATTGAAACTCAAATGTAAATATTCTAATATTTTGAGATACTGATTTTTGACTTTCATGAGCTGTAAGCTCTAATCATCAAAATTAAAACAAAAAAAACTTGTAATGAATCTAAAATATATGAAAGTTTCTCTTTTTGAAATAAGTTACAAGAAAAAATGAACCTTTTCATGACATTCTAATTTATTGAGATGCACCTGTAAAAGGCTAATATGCTACAACTTTACTATTACCAATATATGAAATATGTTGATTAATATATTGATTCACAGACTAAATGTACTGTGAAATATACAGAAGTGTAATGTACAATGGAATGTATGGTGCTATGCCATAATAATAAAACAATGCATCGCAATACAGTTTAGTTTATATTAAGTAGTATGCAGTTATTATGGTAAGAAGTATCTGAATATTTTATGCCATTATTTGATTATCTGTGATTATCTTATTTGATTATTTTTTTTCATCAGTTTTCAGCTGTACATATGTCCCCAAAATAGAACTTGTTCATCAATTGATGTGGAGGACGAAAGTAGAGCTTCATGTCATTACAATTCAAAAGATAGAATGGTAATATATATATCTGTGAATGATACCTGGAGACATTTCTCCAACTTTGAGACTTTGGTGTGACCTATTTGTGAGAGCAATGACAAACCCAAATGGGAGCAGCCTTAATAGGGCTGAAAATTGAACACCAGATAAAGCATCATTATTAATGTTTTTAATTAGGTATCAGGAAAAAAAATCACAGCCCCAGTAGAGGTGGCTTAAAATATCCGTAACTCTTAACAGTTCTCCTGAGAGTCTACTTCCAATGGGTTCAGTCCTGTATATATAATGAAACATTGGGTATCCCTCTAAACCTGCCATTTTTATCTACAGTACCTTATTGGTTTCATATTAAGAATTGAACAACATGCTCCTAAAAAAAGTCTGGCTATTTCTATGCATATTGCATGTGATATGAATAAATTACACGTAAAGTCACTTTTAGGGCATTGATCACATAATTTCACAACAGATCGATGCTTTAGTAAACTGAATCTCCGAACGTTGACCCTTTTTTTGTCCTTGAAAACTAGATCATAAAGTCATCTAAAAATTATACTCGCGTGTATAGAACTAGAAATTATGCCATGACCCCACCTCATTTTTTACCACACGTATACTTGAATCTCAGCCGCTCTGTGACTGCCAACATTTTCCTAAGGGTATGATGGGAGTCTCAGCTGACTGAAGATATGAGGATTCACCTGAGGCATGTATGATCTAATTATATTGTTGACGGGAATACAGCGGATGTGGCCTGAAAGACCCAACAGGTTACAAAGTTGATACCTCAAATAATGTGGCTTTTAGGCCACCTGGCAGATAATAAAACTGCAACAAAAATCCCATTGACTTACACTGAACATAGCCATATCTGGGCTATTTTGAGTACATAACTATCCTAACAACCACCCAGAATAGCTGTATAGCAAGAACCTGGCAACCACCCACTCTACCCCACTAAGTTTTGCAGTATAGAAAATGGAAAAAAATCTAATTTGGTTGCATTGCATTGTGAAAAATAATGAGAATCCATGCTGCTAGAGAAATGGGATCAGGTGGGCAACCTTTGATGGCCTTTAACACCTCCTCCAATAACTTAATGAGGGCATGACGTTAAGCTCCGCCCTACAAGTGTCAGCATCCTCTGGGATATCACCTTCATAAAGAACTGGGACACTGGCACTGTTAAAGAATCAGTCACGTCTCATCTCGTCTGTAGGAAAAAGCCCCTTCAGTCTGAGTCAGTCGGTCCGCTCTGACCTGGTGAGTAATTCCATCTGTTGAATTATCTGCCATAACCATTTTGGATTACAATTGTTTTGTGAAATATGCAATGAAGAGACAACTTTGTAAGGTTTTATTACTAAAACGTTATGTTTGCACCAGCAAGTTACCATTTAGAAAATGTATAGATCATTTTTAATGCTGAGAGTCACATGATCAGTTTTCTGGACAGCTGTGTTTAAATGCTGCTAAAGGTTCAAAAGGTTTTCAAGAAGTTGAGAACATATTTTGCAGTACTTTGGCGATTTAGTTATTCATAAAGAGAGTAAATTATATATGAATAAGGCTTGTAAAATGTGTGCTGTGGATAACAAAGTTGCCAGAGTTGCAGAAATCTTTCTTAAGCTTTTGTGAAAGTGAATGCTTGGCATTTCTGAACTGAACAACATTTAGTAGAAGAGCTGATGTGCCTTTAAGTGACAGTCATGTTGGATTGATCTATTTAACTTTGTTTTTGATGGCTATTTCATTTAAAAAGAAGAACTTTGCATCAATTCTACACTGGTTACACTGAAAAACTCAATTAACTCAGAAATTGCTTGTACATTTCACAGATAATTACAAAGAAACAACAAGTAACGCACTGAATTAAACATGACATTTTAGTAGAAAGACTAAAATAGTATTTTCTTGTAAAATATATTTCAATATATATCAGAATATGTTAATGTTTATTAGATTTTCTAGAGATTAAACTCACAGAAACCAATTTCTAACCAAATAAAGGTTCTATAGTTGTGCATATACTAGAATAGACTTTTTAAATTTCATAAATTTCCATATTTTCCATGCCTGGAAATCGCAATTTTAAAATTCCCAGATATTTCCAGATTTTCTACATGTCCATAAAGTATAGAGCCCAATGTACTGTTAATATGAAGGAATTTTCCATATTGATTTTTACTCACATTTCGAGTTACACATTATGTTTTAGGAAATGTTTGCAAACTTAAAAAAAGTTAATTTTCCTATGGATTTTAAATTTCAACATTCTACATTTTTTCTTACATTGAATATGAACCATACAGACACCGTTATAAGCATAAATGACTTCAGCAGAAAGGCAATATATGGTGATGTCTTTGATATCCCTCCCATCTTGATTATGTAATGTACTCATGATTATGATTATATCATTACAATGTTCATACTCTTTCTACCCTATCCTCAGGTTGTGCTGGACATTTAGGATGACCCATCAGTTTCCTCCCCTCACCACTGAGCAAAAGAAGGAGCTCCATGAGATAGCTCTGCGCATAGTGTCACCAGGGAAAGGCATCCTAGCAGCAGACGAGTCCATAGGTTAGTGTGGCTTCCTCCAGTTAGTCTTCATAAATTGCAGTGTGAAAGAAATCCACAAGAACTCACTTTGATCCTGTGGATGTTCTAACAGGCAGCATGGGGAAGCGTTTGAACCAGATAGGGGTAGAGAACAATGAGGAGAACCGCCGTCTCTACCGCCAGGTGCTCTTCACCGCTGATGACCGCATTGATAACTGCATCGGTGGAGTGATCTTCTTCCACGAAACACTCTACCAGAACTCTGATGATGGCGTCCCGTTCGTCAAGATGATAAAGGACAAGGGCATCACTATCGGAATCAAGGTATGACGTCTCACTAGCATAGATGTAGGAGTATTTGTTTTGACATGTTGAACCTTGGTGATCATGCAGGTACTGTGAGTTTGAACCTGGCTTGCAACATTTCTCAATCCCATTTAATCCATAAATTCCTTTCATGTCTCATTAGAAAAAGCATTTCAAGTGTAGTTCAATCAGTGGGATACTTTTGGGACAGATCTATCTGCTTGTCCAAATAATCGCAGATATGGGGAGTGTTCATAAAACCTGTTTTTGGGAAACACTGTATTTGCATTTTGTACTTAATTGTACAAAAATGATACCTTTAGGGGTACAACAGCTTGTCACTAGGGCAGTACCCTTAAAGAGGCAACTTTGTACTCTATTTACCCCTAAAAAATTGGAAACCTTAAGGGTACTAATATGCACCTACTGTACTGATTAAGGTACATTTTTTGCACCTTTTTTTTCTGACAGGGTGTTTAAGTCAATGAGCTGAATTAAAATTATATTTCATTTCTAAAACATTTTGCTCTTTCTTCACAGGTTGACAAAGGTGTAGTCCCCTTGGCAGGGACTAATGGAGAAACCACTACACAAGGTATTTTAAAGATGTCCGTTCGTTCTCTGGATCTGAATATTTGATCAATCAATTTTAATTCACTGGTGATTTATTTTCTTGGAAGACTCATTTGAAATTAGTTCCTTGGTTCTTTTTTTCAGTTAGTTTTGAGGTGTTTAACCCTTATTATATTAAGTTCCGGGTCAATCTGACCAGCAACACATTTTTGAGTTGTCGGAAATACTAGTTAACCTCGGGTGTTTTTTTCCCCTTGAAATTGACCATTTCCCATGTAGTGTTGTGTAGTGTAGACATTTTGATGTGTTGTGGAACACGCGTACAAATTTTTATTATGATTGTGTTGTCAGCAGGTCAATTTGACCTGCATATTTCTTTAAAGGCAAGGGCGCAGACCCAAAATATTTGTTATGTAAGTTTCACAGCTACTCTCTGAGGGTATTTACATTTATGCATTTGGCAGATGCCTTTATTAAAAAAAAAAAATTATACTGCGTTGAAGATGTAAATTTTTATCAGTTCATGCATGTGAATTTTGCTGGAAAACGAACAAATGATTTTGCCGTTGTTAACAATATGTGACCCTGGACCACAAAACCAGTCATAAGTAGCACGGGTATATTTGTAGCAATAGCCAAAAATACATTGTATGGGTCGAAATTATTGATTTTTATTTTATGCCAAAAATCATTAGGACATTAAGTAAAGATCATGTTCCATGAAGATATTTTGTAAATTTCCTACTGTAAATATATCAACTTAATTTCTGATTAGTAATATGTATTGCTAAGAACTTCATTTGGACAACTTTAAAGGCAATTTTCACAATATTTTGATAATTTGTTTTGCACCCTCAGATTCCAGATTTTCAATAGTTGTATCTCGGTCAAATATTGTCCTATCATAACCATACATCAATGGAAAGCTTATTTATTCAGCTTTCAGATGATGTATAAATCTCAATTTCGAAAAATTGACCCTTATGACTGGTTTTGTGGTCCAGGGTCACATATGTATGTATATATATATATATATTACAGTTTTAAAAAATCAATACAGTTTTAAAAATATATTCTTATGTTTACTTTTTTGTAATGTTTGAGAAGTGTTCATGTTAAAGGTTATTTTCCATAGTGTGATTTTTTTTTGTAAATTGTCTTGAATCCAGTTAGGGTCAGTTTGACCCAGAACATAATGATCGTCTCAATTGAACAGCTCTACTGTCTCAACAACAGGTCTGGATGGGCTCTCAGAACGCTGCGCTCAGTATAAAAAGGATGGAGCTGACTTTGCGAAGTGGCGTTGTGTGATGAAAATCAGTGACACCACCCCATCAAACCTGTGCATTAAAGAAAATGCTAAAGGCCTTGCTCGCTATGCTAGTATTTGTCAGCAGGTAAAATGTTCATTTTGCTAAATTCATTTATAGAAGATGCAAATGGAGATTTGTTAAAGCTCAAGTTCTTGTCCCAACTGTACTTGCAGCATGGGATTGTACCCATAGTGGAACCTGAGATCCTACCTGATGGAGACCACAATTTGAAGCGTTGCCAGTTTGTTACAGAGAGGGTTGGTTATACTCTATATTACATGTGAAAATGAAAATGTTGTCATTATTTATTCACCCTCATGTTTATTCCAAACCTGTGTGACTTTCTTTCTTCTCTTTGCAACAACTGTTTTGTTCATACAATGAAAGTTAATGGGGTCCAAAACAACATATGAACATACTAAATAAATCAACATCAAGTTACACAGTTTTGGAACAACATGAGAGCAATTAAATGAGTATTTTCAGTTTTTGAGTGAACTTATGCTTTACACATTCACTGTAATTTATTCAGGTGCTTGCAGAAGTCTACAAAGCCATGTTTGATCATCATGTGTATCTAGAAGGCACACTACTCAAGCCCAACATGGTGACCCCTGGCCACAGCTGCCCAACCAAATACAGTGCAGAGGAGGTTGCAATGGCATCAGTCACTGCTCTGCGGCGTACTGTCCCACCCGCAGTGACAGGTGAGGATACGTTACAAACTCTAAACCTGATTTCAGATTCAGTGACGAGTCTGGACACTGCGTGATTACAGACTTCCTGCACTTTCAGGGGTGACCTTTCTCTCAGGGGGTCAAAGTGAGGAGGAGGCCTCCATTAACCTAAATGCCATCAATAACTGTCCACTTGTGAAACCCTGGGCTCTCACCTTCTCATTCGGCCGAGCTCTGCAGGCCTCAGCTCTGAAGACCTGGCGCGGACAGAGAGAGAACGAAGGCGCCGCAACCGAGGAATTCATCAAACGAGCAGAGGCATGCCAACCAAATCTAGCCTACATAAACAAAGAGACAGATAGATAGATATAGATAAATATATCTTCTTTCTAATTGCTTCTCTACTTCTTTTCTCCTCAGATCAACAGTCTGGCCTCTCAAGGGAAGTACACGGTTTGTGGTGACAGCAGCGGAGCCACTGGTCTTTCCCATTACCTTTCCAGCTACTCATATTGAAATGCCGCTGATTCCCGTGATCCAGCATTAGCTGAAAGCTAGCAGATTTCACCGCCACCTCCATATAATACAATCAAACATAGGTAGATTATTTACTCCTAAATGTGATGTTGATATACAGTAAAACCGCACATGAAAGTGATTGCTAAGTAAGTTTCTGAGGATGTGAAATTTTGTGGTGTCCTCTGCTTGTCTTCAAAAACATTGTACAATTATAGCTATTGTTGCCAAGATAATTCTTTAGGAAAGTAATGGAGTATTAATAAAGTTATAGTTAACTGTGTTATGTTGATCCTTATCACTTACTGTCAACATTTAAGAGTTTCTTAGGATAGATAAGGATCTGCTTCTGTAATCTACCCTTTTGTCATCTAAAGCTTTAATAAAGCCTTTGTTCTGATGAATAATAACAGCATGGATTACAAGTTTATTAGTATCTGATGATTCTGAATTTGTCTGGCTTGATGCATTAGGCTATTGACAAAACAAAAGTGAAACTAAATTACTGACAACCTGAATACAAACTGAAAATGCTGCAATAAAATTCTGAAGATAAAAGATGTGTCTGGACTCTAATCTTTTAATACACACCATAAGCTACATGCTTGTTATTATAGTAGTATGTATATATTAGGCTATACTATATAGGCTATTGCTACTATTATTTTAATAACGAAATATGCCTAAAATCGCAAGGCATACTGATAATTGTAAATGGTTTATTCTTTTTTTAATCTTTGTTTCCATGTAAGTCAATCGGTAAGCTACAGTTTACCTCAGCAGTAGGTATTGACTTCACCAGAGGACCAAACAGATCAGCGCTACGGTATATAATAAAAGCTTGACATAACCTTTCGCTCCTTATCCATACTAATTACCCACCCATATAAAATATTTTTAATGTTTTAGAAATCACTATCCGAACTATTTCGCGTCGCGGATGTAGCTCCTCCATTACCCGCCCCTCGTCCTGTTTCCCCAGATTCATCCGCGGTGTGTAAAGCGCGCTTGAAGAGGAAGCGACCCGCGCTTCTCCAGAGGTAACACGCTCTCGTTGTGCGTGTGCAAGCTGCGCTTGCAAACAATAGTAAGTCTCTTTGTTTTGTATCTGACTAGGGTTGCGATTTGTTTAACGTATTTCGCAAGTTAAACAAACAGCTGTTATATATCAGACTCAAAAAGTGTAATTTATTTGTCTGCCCAGCAGGAAGGTGAAGGTATATCAGTGCAGAGATGTCTGGTGGTAGTAGTGTGATCCGCGGCCCTGCTGGAAACAACGACTGCCGCATCTATGTGGGGAATCTGCCCCCTGATATCCGCACGAAAGATGTCGAAGATGTGTTTTATAAGTACGGGGCCATTCGAGACATCGATCTGAAAAACCGACGAGGCGGACCTCCATTCGCCTTTGTCGAGTTTGAAGACCCAAGGTGGGTAACGTTACAACTGAACCTTGAGCCTTTAGCTAAAGGCTAACGTTAGTCTGTGTTTCAACGTTGCCGGCTTCACATCTTAAATTTATAAAAAATAATAATAATAAAAAACAACTGTTTACTGAAAACTGTTTTCGCAATCTATATAGAAACAAGTGTATATTTTTGTAAATAAGCGTTTTGCTTTTTGTGCTAACATGCTAATTAGCTTAGCCGTGCTCACCATGTTTCCAGAGCTTCGTTTGTTTATATTAACTAATGTTTGTCGTCAATGAAAGTAGGCTTTGCGACTTTTAGTTATTAATTTTGACCTAAAATGTTTGTTTATTGTGTAAACTTAAGTTTCATGTGGTCTTTGTTAAGCTTCAATACCTGCCATGGGCTTGGATATGGAAATTAGCTTTGAAACGAGACAAATTATTTTTTGTGCTTGACTTAAATTTATAGTAGTCAACATTTGAAGTGGATCAAAACCTTTCAAAGTTGTCCTAAAACCAAAATGCGTTCTTGTGCACGGACAACTTTCATACATTTTTTTTTTAATCCATTTCAAATGTTGACTACTGTAGTTTTTTTTTTTTTTTTTTATAATCTTTATTAGATCTTTATGATACAAACAGTAAGACACACAGATAAAGTCATTAATACAGAACAAAAAAAATAGCAGACAAGAGCAGAGCCAGGGGGAGTTTCAAATAAATACATTAAAGATAGAGCATAACTGAATGGTTTTAGCAGCTTTCTTATTTCTTGAATCATAGATGGATTTGATGTACTGTTCCGTCTCCTTATTAAAAGCAATAAAAGAAGGTTTAGAATTACTAAATTTGGCTTTGTGAATATGATATTTCCCTAAAATGATTAGAAGATTAATTAGGTATATTTCGTTCTGCTTTTTACTTTGGTCATCATGGAAACCGAACAGTACATTCTTCCAAAACAAAGAAAAATCAGCGATAAGTTTAATCGTAATGTATCGGGACAGATCTTTCCAGAAAGTGATGGTGTAGGGACATTGCCAGAACAGGTGTACCATTGTTTCTGGACATATTCCACATAAAGAACAGTTAACACATATGTCAAGCTTAAACCTAAGGAGATATTGCTTAGCAGGATAATACCTATGTATAATTTTGAAAGAAACTTCTCTTACTTTATTCGTAAGGAGGTATTTGTAAGGAAGGTTCCATATATTCCCCCAATTCAGGTTGTCAACAAAATTAGACCAATAAGGAACAACATTAGGGATGCTGGTGACATCTCTCTGGAATAAAGTTGACTACTGTAGTTTCAGTGAGTTTTTGCTACAAATGACTGTTTAGCACTGACCTCCCCTTTATTTGTTTTGTATTTTGAGGTAACTTTGCATTACTTTTAAATGTCAAGTCACTTAACTAGCTGGTTATTTTAGTTGCTATTTGTAGTTTAACTCAATGTGACTGCAGTGACATGTTTTTATGCCGGGTTGGTGTTTACATGCTTTTCCTGCTCTATTTCCTTTAGAGATGCTGAAGATGCTGTTTATGCCCGTGATGGCTATGACTATGATGGCTATCGTCTTCGAGTGGAGTTTCCCAGGAGCGGGAGAGGAGGTTTTGGCGGTGGAGGTGGTGGTGGAGGAGGAGGAGGAGAGGAGGAGGTGGTGGTGGTGGTGGTGGTGGGGCTCCTAGGGGTAGATATGGACCCCCCTCCAGACGTTCAGAGTACAGAGTAATCGTATCAGGTACGTTAGCATCACAGCTTTAACTAATTCAAGAGCTGTTTGAAGTTGTATTGACCGTTGGATTTGATTCCAGGGCTTCCACAGAGCGGCAGCTGGCAGGATCTGAAGGATCACATGCGTGAAGCAGGTGATGTATGTTATGCTGACGTTTTCCGAGACGGAACTGGTGTGGTGGAGTTTGTTCGCAAAGAAGACATGACCTACGCCGTCCGCAAACTGGATAACACAAAATTCCGGTCACATGAGGTAGGTTTGAGATTTTAATCTGAATTTTTGGATATGCTTAGCATTGGAATATTCCTAAGGTAAGCAAATCCTAATGTTGTGCTAAGAGGTTCTATGTTTTAAGTGAATTCATCTTAGTGAAAATATATTGACGTAGCAACTTAGCCAATTAATTGGCATCAATAGCTGCATTTTGGAACTATGAATTACTGGGAGAAATCAGTTTCTCTGCAGTCATATCTTAAGTAGGTATTGTTAAATCAATTTCTTTTTTTTTAATATTAACCTTGTTATTGTGGAAACGCTGCCCAGATTTTTTACTTTTCTAATCGCCTACTTCGTAAGACAAAGCGGTTTCTATATACACACATGCATGTTCTACAAGTTTTTCTTTGTGCTAATGAAAACATTTTAGTGCAAAAAGGTAAGAATAAAGTAAAAATAATATACATGGCAGCTTAATTTAAAAAAAAAAATCTCTCTCCCTTTCTTGTACGTTATTTCATGACTAAATTAAAAACTCTTAGAATTTTTTTATTTTTTTTTATAATAACTGAACATAATTTTAAGTCACTTTTAATTTTGTAACAGTTCAGCATTTTGTTTTTTTTGTATTTTTTTAGCAGTTACTGGCTAATTAATTATATTGTCAAAATCCAGTATTGGCTGACCCTTCCTTGTGAATACCAAAGCTAAACCTTGTCAAACTGGAAGTCTTGTGTAGTCAATTCTTACTGGTTGAATACTGGTGTACAACCAAAGAGCAGTGTTTCATTGCAGGAAGTCTGGTAAGTATAGTGACAATGTTAGCATGCTTGTATTCTACACTTGCTCAATGGAAAGTTCTGTCTCTGCCAGGGAGAAACCGCATACATCCGTGTGAGGGTGGATGGTCCCCGCAGTCCGAGCTATGGAAGATCAAGATCAAGGAGCCGCAGTCGCAGCAGGAGTCGCAGCCGCAGCAACAACCGTAGCCGAAGCTTCTCCCCTCGCCGCAGCCGAGGATCCCCGCAGTACTCGCCGCGCCATAGCCGTTCCCGCTCTCGCTCCTAAACCAGCCCTCTCGGAGCCCTTGAGCCATTTGTTTTTAGTCTTACACAAATCCCATGTTTTATTTCCACCCTTGTTTCATGAGACAATGATCATCTTATGAATGTCTTTCTGTCCTTTATTTTTGTTTTTCTCTCCCTGCATTGGTTATTTTTAAACATGCATTTTTAACCAACTTTTTGAATTCTCTTCCCCATTACTTCTTTTTTTAATACAAAGTGGAAGTCTTTTTTCATAGACCAAACAAGGTTATGTAATGGCTCCCAATATTTTTGTAAATGCCATGTATGAAAGTTATTCATGGGATAGTGGGTTCCTCAATTGTTTTATGCTGTCTTCCTCTAGACGTGACACCGAACTGATGCTTTGTAATAAAGGATTACTAAATCTAATCTGTTGCGTTAAAGGGTGAATTTGAACTCTAGAACAAACCTCTATTGCATCAAAAAAAAAAAGACTTGTTGGCCCTTAGGGCATGATTTGAGTGACTTAACCAATTTTAGATCACTTTAAAATGAGGTGGTATCTTTAGTTGCATTGTAAAGATGTACTGGTCAAACGTCTAGTTGGGTTTTTGTGTCCAAAGACGGATTGCAGCTTTCATGTTTTTATCAACATGTTTGATTCAGTCTTAGTGTTAGGTTATTAGTTTGGATAGTCTGTCTTGGCCTTAATGCTGTATGCATGCATCAAAGAAGGCAGGTTTGAGTGGATTTGATTCTAACTCTTTGCCTCCTTTGTTTTGATTTTGCTGGTATCTTAAGGTTTGGATTGGAGGAGAGGCTCAGTGGATGCCGGATCACTGGGATCAGTACATAATGAAGATAGGATAGGGATTGCTGGATACATGGAACAGGATCAATTGCTCCCAGGATCATAGGATTTTTAAAGCTGCGATTCAAAAGTACTTCCCCTACCCCCTTTATTTTCTCTATACCTCAGTGGAAAATGTAGACGTTTTGGCCCTTCACATTTTTTTTTAACATTGGCGGAGCAGATGCTGGAGCAGTCTTTGGGGATGGAATCGACAGGAACAGTATGGTAAACTGAAAGTGCATTTGGGATGGGGAGGGGTTTACTCAGGCATTTTTAGATTTACACTGTCCCAATATGGATGGTAGATGCTTTAACATCGCTAGCGTTTTTCTTTTTAGTGAACAGTTTTTGCCTAAATAAAGGTTTCATTGGTACAAAAAGTGTTCCTTTGCTTTTTTATGCTTTTGAATTGTTGAATATTATGGAAAGTTCTCCTGAATTTTTTTTACATTTTTCTACATATCAAAATTGTTCTACAGAAGAAAGTAAGTTGTGCAGTTTTGGAAAGACATGAAGGTTGAGTAAATGATGACAGCTATTTATGTTTATTAATTTATATTGTACTTAAGGTATAAATTTGATAAGTCGATACATTATCTGGGAATCGAACATATTGCTTTATTCACACCATGCTCTGCCATGAGAGCTACAGGACTACTGCTATTTATACAGGTGTGTCTCAATAAATTAGAATGTGAAAAAGTTCATTTTTTCTTGTAAGTTATTTCAAAAAGTGAAACTTTCATACATTTTAGATTCATTGCATGTAAAGTAAAACATTTAAAAAGTTTTTTGTTTTAATTTTGATGATTAGAGCTTACAGCTCATGAAAGTCAAAAATCAGTATCTCAAAATATTAGAATATTTACATTTGAGTTTCAATAAATGACCATCCATACAGTATAAATTCCGGGTATCTCTTGTTCTTTGAAACCACAATAACGGGGAAGTCTGCTGACTTGGCAATGATCCAGAAGATGAACATTGATGCCCTCCACAAAGAGGGTAAGTCACAGAAGGTCATTACTGAAAGGTGTGGCTGTTTACAGAGTGCTGTATCAAAGCATATTAAATGCAAAGTTGACTGGAAGGAAGAATTTGGGTAGGAAAAGGTGCACAAGCAACAGGGATGACCGCAAGCTTGAGAATACTGTCAAGCAAAGCTGATTCAAACACTTGCGAGAGCTTCACAAGGAGTGTACTGAAGCTGGAGTCAGTGCATCAAGAGTCACCAGGCTCAGACGTCTTCAGGAAAAGGGCTACCAAGCCACTTCTGAACCAGAGACAACGTCAAAAGCGTCTTACCTGGGCTGTGGAGAAAAAGAACTGGACTGTTGCTCAGTGGTCCAAAGTCCTCTTTTCAGATGAAAGTAAATTTTGCATTTCATTTGGAAATCAAGGTCCCAGAGTCTGGAGGAAGAGTGGCGAGGCACAAAATCCATGTTGCTTGAAGTCCAGTGTGAAGTTTCCAAAGTCAGTGATGATTTGGGCTGCCATGTCATCTGCTGGTGTTGGACCACTGTGTTTTCTGAAGTCCACAGTCAACGCAGCCATCTACCAGGAGATTTTAGAGCACTTCATGCTTCCTTCTGCTGACAAGCTTTATGGAGATGCTGATTTCATTTTCCAGCAGGACTTGGCACCTGCCCACACTGCCAAAGGTACCAAAAGCTGGTTCAATGACCATGGTGTTACTGTGCTTGATTGGCCAGCAAACTCACCTGACCTGAACCCCATAGAGAATCTATGGGGTATTGTCAAGAGGAAGATGAGAGACACCAGACCCAACAATGCAGATGAGCTGAAGGCCACTGTCAAAGAAACCTGGGCTTCCATACCACCTCAGCAGTGCCACAAACTGATCACCTCCATGCCACGCCAAATTGAGCAGTAATTAAAGCAAAAGGAGCCCCTACCAAGTACTGAGTACATATACAGTAAATGAACATACTTTCCAGAAGGCAAACAATTCACTAAAAATGTTTTTTTTTATTGGTCTTATGAAGTATTCTAATTAGTTGAGATAGTGAATTGGTGGGTTTGTGTTAAATGTGAGCCTAAATCATCACAATTAAAAGAACCAAAGACTTAAACTACTTCAGTCTGTGTGCATTGAATTTATTTAATACACGAGTTTCACAATTTGAGTTGAATTACTGAAATAAATGAACTTTTCCACGACATTCTAATTTATTGAGATGCACCTGTACATATAAAAAAAAGTTAGCTGTCCATTTAATTTTGGATGTCGCCCAAAAGTTGAATTCTATATTAATGTGCTTAGCAACTTAAAACCGTCGACTAAGATAATTATATTAGGAAGAATTGGTTAGGGAAAATAAGTTCATTGCAGTAGATAAGTCGGTTCTTTATAGTAAATTTAAAACGTACAACGCAACAAATCTGTGTCCCGACTCTCAGAAGAATGACTCGTTTGAGCCGGTTCTTTTAGTGAATGAACCTGAATCATTTACTTCAACTACAATACAGTAGTCAAGTCCAATGAAATAAACTAGAACTGTTGTGTTGTGAGAAATAGACTGGTTGTCATCATAGACTGAGTTTCATTGTAATGAGTGGTAATTTATGAACGACAGAAAGCAATTTTAGTATTATACATTTTTTGAAAGCATTTATACCGCCTTTAAAATTATGTAAGCGCACCTTTTGCACAAGTGTATTAAATATATGCCTACATTCTGTTGAAACCTGAAATAACCTCATAATTTGATAGCAGACTGTTAATTCCAATTCATTTGATTTTGCCACATATCTCTATAAAATTCTAAGAAAATCGTTGGGGAACCAGAATCATTACATTTCTAGTTGCATTACACTGCGTGGGACCGACCATGAGAGGAACAACAGATTAATACCTAACCTTGCAATAAGTGTCCTTCACTATTTGTGAAGTGTTTTCATTGTGAAGGTCCACCGAGTCTAATTTATGCTATTTTCTGGCCCACGCAGTCCTGCAGCTTATAACCAAACAAGCACATTTTCCTCTGGTCTCCGGTTATTGATGCATTGTGGGATGAAATAAGATGCTGGCAGAGGGGCGCAGGGAGCTGCAGCCAATAGCGAGCGCTGTGTAGGACGGCATTGTGGAGAGCCAGGGATTTTAGCGCGGGCACCAGTCGGCGTTTGACTTGATCCTTATGTTCCTCTCATAGCGTCAAAGGGACATCCGACACGACGAAAGCGCGTACGGTGACTGTTTTCACTTGCTAATATCTCTTGCCAAATATTGCTGACAGGTGAGTTGACTAGTTTGCCATCTTGGGTGATCTATAAGAATGATCTTGCATGCATTTTGAGCCTGATGCTTTAGTTTTATATGTATAAATGGCGATTTTTTTTTGTTGTTGTTGTTGTTGCAACATTTAAATCGCTTCAGTAAATCGTGTATTTGACGTTGAAATGCAGACGCTACAGTGAGAACGCCGCGTGCACCTGAGTTTCATTGATTTGCTGAACATCAACCGCGCACGCTGTGAATGGAGGTGGTGTGACGTCGCATTCCTCCTTCCTAACCTGTCAGTGACTTGATCGATGAATCCAGAGCTTAATCAGTGAATCCGTTGACTGCCGCCGTATAATTGAGTTCAACCGCTAAATCAACGTGGTGTGAAGTGCTGAAATCAGCTGTGTATGATCTATTAGTGGTTTTCTACACTAGTTTGCCTGTATGCATTTGGACCATATGAATCCCTGTATTAATATCGCTGGTTAACTAGTTTAAAGTACTGGATTTTACATTAAAAAAAAATTCATTTTAGCCCAATTTGACTTAGTTTTCTTGTCTCCGTATTAATAGAATGCAAATACGGACTTTATTGACTAACTTAGCTGAATTAAAACACATTTATACTTTATTTAATTCAAAACAAAATTATTTTAGTGCATTTTGCCTTGATTGTATGGGCCTAGCTTTAGTAGTATGCGCATATGGCCTTTATTGAATACCTGTAGATGGCAGTGCTGTCAATGTTTAATGCATTTGCCCAGCAAACACATTTACATTGTGGCAATGTCCATGGACCCCCAATATTGGTGTTGCTAGTTAACTGGTTTGAAGTACTTTTATTTTAGGTTTTACTTCAAAAAATTGTAATTTAAGCACAATTTGACACTTGGTTTTATGGGCTCAGCATTAACAGTATGCAAACATGATCTGTCGACTAGCTGCAAATGATAGTGCTGCTGTCTATGCATTTGGACCATATGTATCCCAGTATTGGTGTTGCTAGTTACCTAAAGTACTTTTATACTCGATTTAACTCCAAAAATGTGTAATTCGAGCACAGTTTGTTTTATGGGCCCAGCGTTAAAATGGCCTTTATTGCATAGTGGCAAATGATCGTGCTGTCTAATCATTAGAAATATGCATTTGGGCCATATGTATCCCAGTATTGGTATTGCTAGTTAACTGAAGTACTTTTATACTGGATTTAACTCCCAAAAATTTGAGTTTGTCCACTATTTGATTAGGTTCTTTGAGCCTATATGCAGATGTGGCCTTTATTGATTAGCTGCAAATGTGCTTTCTGTGCATTTGGACTATATTTATCCCAGTATTGGTATTGCTAGTTGACTAAAGTACTTTTATAGTGGATTTCTCTCCAAAAAGTGTCATTTGAGAACCGGTTGAGTTGGTTTTCTGGGTCCAGCGGTACTAGTATGCAAATACGGCCTTTATTGACTAGCCTCAAATGCTAGTGCTGGACTGAAAGACCTGCTTGGTTCTCATGAGAGTATCTAGTGTCGTTTGAATTGCCTTAACAAATCAGATCTTCTCCGTTGATGGCATTCTGTCAGGAATTTGCCTGGCATTGTCAGGGAAGAAGCACCCATGAATGGCCCAACTGTTTGACTCTCAGTGGAGACTGATCTTTGTTCGTTTCTACATTTTCAGGAACCATGACCGACAGGAAGGCTGTGATCAAGAACGCCGATATGTCTGAAGACATGCAGCAGGATGCAGTGGACTGTGCCACACAGGCCATGGAGAAATATAACATCGAGAAGGACATTGCCGCATTCATCAAAAAGGTGAGTCGTGCCGAGATTTGAGCCATACTGTTATTTTAGACTCCTAACTTGTATTTTTGACTCTCTTGCATTTTCTCCCGTGCTTAAACCACATTGTCTCGTGTTACAGGAGTTCGATAAGAAATACAATCCTACGTGGCATTGCATTGTGGGAAGGAACTTCGGCAGCTACGTGACCCATGAGACGAAACACTTCATCTACTTCTACTTGGGCCAGGTGGCCATTCTCCTCTTCAAGTCTGGCTGAGTCCAGGCCAGACCAGACCGTAGAATGTATCGCCAATGAAGACTGTGATGCACTGGTGGCTGATGTCATCTTCGAATATTAAACAAGACCATACCATGACTATGCTGGCTGTGCACAACTGCATGGATCATGTCCCATACTACTTGTGTACATGTTGCGGTTAAATTGCTTTTCATTAGAGGCCCAAGTTTTTGTTAATGGTCCTTGCAGATTTTTCCAAGCACATATGTTGTAAAAATAAAAAAAATAACAAAAAAAAAGTATAATAAAGAAAGTCAGAAAATGTGAAGCATTGACCAGCACATGTCTGCTATAAATGGATATATTTTTGGTGACTTAGTGCTGTAATACATTGAATGCCATGCGCTGTATGTCATTTTTGGGGTATTTGGGTGACGGATAGAAGCACATTTGGTTGAATGGTTTGATTTAAAGCATTCTGTTGTTATAGAAAGAATGTTTGTGTCTGAATACCTCTGCAGTAAATGTATATTTTCTTTTCATTTGATGCTTGAGAGGTATTGCGTTTGAGAGAACCCGTATTGACTATTTGAAATGTCTGTCTGAATATACAATGGACTAGATGTAATTGAAGTGCGCACATAATAAAGTTTAAAAGCAAAACACATATGTAACTCATATTACAACATGCTAACTCCATCTAGCTAGTCTTCTAATGTAATCTTCTGCGGAACAGGTTTCTGAATGTAAGTATTTAAGGTTTGAGCGCACAGCAAATGTCTTTGCCGTCTTCCTGTCTGCTGTTCCAGATGAGTAGAATTAATTTGCATGTGTTTGTTTTTGCTTTATTTTTACAGTTTTGATCTGTGCACAATCATGACTGTATAGTTTGCACATAGCATTTGCCATATGCCCACTCAGGTACCGCCCATGACAAAAGCGGCCTGTCAGATTCATTAAAATGTGTGACTGAAAGATTTTGTGTTCGTTGTGTATATTTCTCATGTGGGCCTGGATTGATGTTCTGCCAGGGCCTGCAGCAGCCATTAACAGCGTGTTGTCTGCTACTTCAGCGCCTAAACACTAGAGGGCTTCCTCTCATCGCGCAACGCCTCTGCGGCCTACAGTCTCTGGAATGGTGAGCTGTTATATACACACCTGCTGTTATATAAAAACTTATGAGCGAGTTTAACGTCGTTTAAGAACCTGCTAGTGAGATCTTAATCAAGTATTAAACACATGTATGGCTCTGACGATTTCACATTTGGTTTCATAAAACATTTTGTGAAGACCATGTTAAACTTTGGAAAGATTGCCAGTAGAAACCGTTGAAACTCTAAACGCTGTCCTGATGACAAAACCTTGTTTAAAATTTGAAAAGCTTGTAAGATAGATAGTATCTTAAAGCTGGTTAAACGGTAGGTTGTATTTAACTATCCCAGCAAGCAATTTTTGTTTCCTAAAACCTTCTGGCAACGTTAATTTCTTGTTCCTATGAACAGACGTTCTATCATTTACATTCTCTGCTGTTTGGCCAGGGAAGTTGTCTTTATGTTAATAGAACGTTCCCCTAATGTTTCCAGAATGTTCCTATATGGTTCCCCAAAAATAACCAAATGGGAACGTTAGGGATGTCTAATCAGACGATGCATTTTGAAATTTTGGTTTTAAGTTTGTAAAATAAGTGTGTTGTTGGCTTTGTCAACACAACTTACTTAATCAATGGCATCTTTATCTTCAGAATTGTATCCATATGGATCATAAGAGATTCCTTCATTGCAAACAACAAGGCAAAGCTGTTTTTTTTTTTTGCTTGATAGCCACCTTATTTTTAAATACAAAAGTGAGTCATTTTCTTTGAATGTGCAAGACTTATTTTATTTTAACCATAAAAACAACGCTAAAACAATTATGGTACAAGCCAGTGACTTTATGATTATATATATATATATATGTATATATAAATAAGCGATGATAACGGAAGCCTCGAATATTTAAGTTACAACTGGCTGCACTTGCTCTTATGGTTAAAATGTTGCTTTGCTGGTAGGGTTTTGCACTGGTCCTGAGCAGATTTGGTGTGACAACATTAACCGGCTGAAGATAATCATGTGAATTCAGATAACAATCACATCTGAGGAGATCAGGAGTCTTTCGGTTTCTTTTACAGCCCTTTATATGTGATAAGATGTGCTGGAGCGTGGCTCTTTGTTTTTCTCCACATTCTGATTTTATGGCTGTGGCAGTGTTGCAAGTTTATTCCTAGCCGGGTAAAGTGCTTTGGAAGGGCAGGTCTTTGGTCCCAGGTTGTTGTATTTGCTAGAGCAATAAAATATATATACATTTTGGCACATATAATTTAAAAAGGGAACAGACATACTGCAATATGATGATGGATGTGGTTTTATCCTATATGGATTTTTCCCACTGAAGGTGGTTGTGTTTGCCTTGCCGGAAAAGTCCCATTTTCTGATATCCAGTCTGTTTTAAGTATATATGTCTCTTTTAATAAAACTCCCCATGGTCCTTATCAAGATCACATAGTTTTCATGGTGATGTCAAGGACCTGTGATATTTGTAGGCTGGCAAAGGATAAGACAGACAGGATTTCCCCAGTAAAGTTAATAATTTCCTCACTTCTTTTATTAAAAGGGGCTAATTATGCTATTTGAGGCAGAAGAGAAAGTGATTAAGCTCATACAGACAGTCAGAATTATTATCACATAGTTTGTATTTATTTATTTATTTTTAAATGTCTTTTCTTTTCTTTTTTACACTACCTTGGGGTCTGCAATATTTTTAAAAACATTTTTAAAATCTATCATACTCAAAGGCAGCATTTATTTGATCAGAAATACAATTGAGACAGTAATATTGTGAAATATTTTTCAATTTAAAATAATTGTTTTCTATTTTAAAATGTGATGTATTCTTGTGACTCAAAGCTGAATTTTCAGCATCATTACTCCAGTCTTCAGTGTCACATGATCTTCAGAAATCATTCTAATATGCTGATTTGCTGCTCAAGACACACTTCTGATTAGTATCAGTGTTGAAAACAGTTATGCTGCTTATTATTCGTGTGATTTTATTTAATGTAAAGTAGACAGTTAAAAAGAACAGCTTTTATTTGAAATAAAAACCTAGCTTTATTTAGATTAAATGACACATTCATGAACTACTTAAGATCCTCTTTCCATTTTGGATCAATTGTCCTTGTTCTTCAAAGTTTGTCCTTGCACAGGGGGCATTTAGACGATTAGCTTCTTAACGTCATGCCCAATCTACCTTTGTGCCCCCAAGAGCAGTTTGTTCTAATAGCTTTGCTCTAAATTGAGTGGCAGCCATGGGGCCTAACAAAGCAATGCAGGAAATGTCTGAGGCAGTCAGGCTGAACACTTACACACGGACCTGTAAACGCCACTAAACAGAGGAGAGATCCTCTTATACCCATAATGCAACATATTATGTTTTTCAATTTTGTTAATAGTTATTTGGTCCCATTTTGTGGTTCATGTGGAGAGAAGTAGTTCATTTCAAGTCATTTTCCTCATTTTCACTCCACATTCCAAAGTAATAACACTCATTTATGATAAACAGGAAAATCTTATGAGCAGCAATATAAGTTTAACCATCACGGAAATAAATTACATGTTAAATATATCAAAATAGAAGCTTAACATTGTAAAAATCACAGTATTACTGGTTTTATTGTATTTTTGATTAAATAAACGCAGTCTTGGTGAGTATAATCGAAAACATAATAAAAAAAACCTTTGAAGAAATGAAGTTTATTGAGATCATTTTGACCAGTGTCAGTGATACTCTACAGGAAACAGGGTAAAGGTGCAACACTCTTGATGGAAAGTTGTTGTCCTCTTGACCTTTATTCCACACTCAACCAGGAAGAAGTAGTTACTTCCTGAATCTCCTAGACTGTCCTGATAGCATACTTCATACCTTCACTCATACATTTTCATCAGGCTTGAAGATCCTCTTCTGCTGTTTCTCTCTTAACATTAGTTTCCTATTGTGCTTTTCTCTTAATTCCCAGTCTTTCATCATTCTCCTTCCCTCTTTCTCCACCGCCGGCCTGCTCTTTATGGTTCTACGTCTTGTAATCCTGCCCCTTTATTGCTTTCTCAGTGAGCTGCTGTCAAGGATAAGGCAATTAGCTTATCACCGAGACATGATTTATAGAATCTACAAGTGACACAGTCCTTGCGGTGCCGCACTGATCCTCTTTGATTTCGGCAAAACATCTTGCTCTCAACTGTTTTCCAGCAAGACGTATTATAGTCCCGGGGTCAGTGGTTCAGAGAGAGAAGGAGCTCGTTTTAGCAGATACGTCACATAGCTACTGTGCATCAGTGCCTGACTTTTAATGTCATTCAGAAAGCCCCGGGAGGTCTGAAACCCCCTCTATGAAAATGTCCCACTCCCTGAGTTTGTGTGTGCGAGGAGGGATGGAGGGAGGGGTCAGATTGGTGCCAAGCTTGATCCCTCTCTCACCTTATCTCAGGTAATATCCCTTCTCTCAAGGCATGTGATGTTGAGCAATGGGGTTGTAAAGCGGTGCAACGCTTTATGAGTGTTCCTGAGAAACTTGGGCTTCGTTCCACTCTCATTGAGCGCTTGGCCGCAGGGCCTCCTTCTCTCTCTGTCCCCAGACATTAAGTCATTCGCTCATGTTTGCACTGCGCCGATGTGGAGACGGATGAATTGGTTAAGGTTTAATCCAAAAAGAACATTGTGGTGAATCTGAGGAATGAGATGTATAAGTTTTGTCTTGAAATATTTTGAAATATTAAAAAATAGTTTTTTTTTGTGACTGAATCGAACAGTTCCATTTCTACTGAATGTTTAAAGCTGATTAAAGTTCCTTAAATTTAAATTAATAATTTTTTTAGTATTTTTAAGAAGCCCCAAATTCTATATAGTGCATTGCACACCTGAATCAATCGTAAGTGCACTGGATGAAATTACAATATAAACTAGAAAATAAATAAACAAATCTTGCACACAGCTTAATTAAATTTATTTGATGCAAACTTGAGTAGTATGAGGGATCTTGATTTTTTTCTAGTATTTTTGAGAAAAAAATATTATTAATATATAAAAATATCTAAAATATTTTTTAGAAGTGATATAAATGTAATCCAATTGGCTTTTACACTACACTATATAACAATATTTTTTGTTACTGTTTTTAACTGCACATTGTCATGTAAACAACCAGAAAGACTCACATATGTATTTAATTCACTAAAATTAGTGGTTCGTAGCAGTCATTAGTTTAGATAATTGTTTGAACTACACTGTCTGCACTGTATGTTTTGATTCACTAAAATGAGCCGACTCATAAGAATCATTTGTTTTGATTCATTTGATTCATTAAAAGATTGGACTCGTAATAGTCATTCATTTGTAAGTTTGACTGTGCCTGTCACATTTTGTCTGTAATTCACTAAAAGATCTGTCTCAGAGAAGTAATATATTCGGGAATCTGACTGCACTTGTTGCTTTCGTTTATGATTCACTGAATGATCTGGTTCATAAGAGTCATTCGTTTGACAATTGCATTGGTTGTGCTGTTTGTTTTACTGAAAGATTGGGCTCATTAGAGTAATTTGTTCATGAATCATCTGTTATCACATCACTGAACTCATATTAACTGTGGGAGACCATCTCAGCAGGGGGTTTGGGAAGCAGTACAGTATCAGTCTGGGAGGTGAACAAGTCAATGGCTCTCAATTTCATTCCCTCATTCTTAAACACAGAAATCATCCAAGCATGTCCACAACTTCATTCCTGAATGTAGTGAACGATATGATGGCATGCAGTCGGGGCACCGAGGAGGGCAGTTTTTGAGCCCCCCCATGGGCTGTTGACAATGTGTCATGGTTGGCGAGAGTGAGTGAGTGAGGGGCAGGAGGTTGAGTATGCGCTGGTACTGTGTTGAAATGCAGATGGGCCGAGACTCAGAGCTAGGGGTCGAGAGGGGGGCCGAGGTGGAAAGGTCAATCCGATGCGCCTCTTCATGCTTGGAGAGGGACCGTTTTTCCATGAGGATGGCTCCAGTGGTCGGGGTTAATGTGCTGGTTGAGGCAAGGAGATGTGCAGATGAATTCATTAGCGGAGGAGCAGAGGACCGTGGAGACGGAGAGGCAAAGGGACAAAAGGCAGAGTCCACTCTGAAAAAGGGGGGCCGGTTTGGGCCCACCAGCACCATAGTGACAACATCAAACACAAGAAGACTGTCCAAATATTCTCACTTTGATAAGATCCGATCGATTCATTCTCACTGTAGGTGCTGTCGTGCAAACACCCGTCTGTTTTAAGCACTTTTTTGGTTTTTACGTGACAGCACATTAAGCGTAAAGTGGTAAATGAATCCATGTGTGATGATGGCGAAGGGAGCGAAGGTGTTTCGAGATGTCAGGACAGACGCCATGGTTGATTGAGTGTGAAGTTTTTCTCTTTACTCATGAAATAATGGATAACTTTGGGTTTAACATTAGGTGGCATTTTGCCAGGTATTTGCACAAGATTGAGATCTCAGGGGGGCATCGAAAGAACATGCCAAACGGATACACTCAACATCTTGACACCGGTAAAGCAACCTGGTTGTGTTGTCTGAGATCAGATGTGTTTTTTTGGACAACTAAAAAGTAAATAGGTGATTCCATAGCCCCTCCGAACACATAGACATGTCTCAAAATTTAGATATGTTGTTTGACCAGAGGTGGACAGTAGTGAAGTATTTTTACTCTGCTTTGAAATTACTTTTCAAGTGTCTGTACTTTATCAGTGTTTTTCTTTAGAAAACTTTAATTTACAACATTCCAAAGAATAATATTGTACTTTTTACTGCACTGCGTTTCATATTAAATATCATTTAATACTTAATTACATTAGAAATCTATTACTTTCTTACTTTTACTCAAGTAAAAGTAATTCACAGATTCACTTGAGTACAAGAAAAGTACTACATTTTTAATGTTCTTAAGTATTAAAGGTAAAACAAACAACTTTTATTTATGAAATGTAATGCAAAAAGTATGACATTATGCTTTGGAATGTAGTGAAGTAAAGTTTTCCAAAGAAAAACACTGATAATCTACAGATACTTTTTAAATTTACTTGAGTAAATTAAAAATACTTCACTACTGTCCGCCTCTGTGTTCGACTCTCCAGATTCATCTAGAGATTCAGGAAAGAGATTCATCTCAAATATGGTATCTTGGCAAATATGTGCAAACTCAAGTCAGATATCTCAATGTCAGCTTGTGCTTTTTAGTGAATTCTCCAAGACTTTCTGACCTGCTTTCCATAGTACTTTTACACACTCTAAACACAAATGGTGCTAAATAGCACTAGAAGTTATTCATTGGCTCGTAATCATAGGGGAACCACTTTAAGTGCTATATAGCACCTATCTTTAAAATAATAATTCACTCATGAATAATGTTGTCATCATTTACTCACCTTCAAGTTGTTCTAAACCTGTATAAGTTTATTTCTTATGTTGAACACAAAAGAAGATATTTTGAAGAATTTTGAAGAACCAAACAGTTGGTCCCCATTGACTTCCATAGTAGGGAAAGAAATACTATGGAAGTCCATGGGGACATCACCTGTTTGATTACCAGCATTCTTCAAAATATATTATTTTATGTTTAACACAAGAAAAAAACTTATACAGGTTTGGAATGACATGATGGTGAGGAAATTGCCAAAATTTAGATTTTTGGGTGAACTATGCTCTACAGCACCTTTGTCAAATGGTGCTGTGAACCATAATTGGAACCCCATTCTCCTCCTTAGATTTTAGAGATGTTACTCCACTCTCATTTGTTTGCTATGAATGAGAATTTACTACGATGGCAAAAGCTGTTTTGAACCACTTTTATGCTTTTCTGAGGTCAAAAAGTCCAGTGTGGAGGCCCTGGAATATTTCCTTGGGAGCAAAAAGGTTGAGAACCACGTTATCTTCAGGAAATACACTGTATTTTAATGTCATTTTTTAATCCTTTCCCCAACTAAACTAAGAGACTAAGAGAGAGTTAGAGAACCTTTAAAGAACTATACAGGGGCTTAACTGTGGTGCTATATAGCACCTTAACCAACATACAGAACCGTTGAAGAACCATACTGGGCTTAACACTTTATACAGTAGCGGTGCTATAGCACCTCAATCACCCCAAAGAACATCTGAAGAACCACTTTTGTGTGTGTGTGTATAGGTTTATACTTTTACTGTACAACAATTGTACTTTTACTTTTTGTGTTCTCAAATTGAGTCTCATTTGTGTCCGTTTTTAGGATAAACATCTGGGATTAAAGTTGATACATACTGGATTTGATGTGTCCTAAACAAGGTGTTTTCAATCTTTTTTGATGCCACAAACTTCATAAATATGGTGATCCACTTGATGGCAAAATTTGCCTTTCTATTTCTAATATATAAAGGCAAAATTATAAGTATACAGACATTTATATTGTAAAAAAACATTATAAAAATATTTATAACTTTTTATAACTTTTTTATTTTTCAGAAAATAAATGTAATCAAAGTATTAAAACACTTATTTATTTAGCTTTTTCTTCTCATCTCACCATTAAGTGTACTGTAAAATGACTTTCAATAGAACAAAATAATTGTGATTAGTTAGTTTGTTCATTCATTAATTTTAATGTATTACTTTATTTTTATGAATTATTATAATTTGTATATTATTATTATTTTTAATTAAAATACATTATACCAATTAGGTTCATTTTAAATTATTATTATTATTATTAAATTATGTTCCTCTGAACTTTTAGTGAAAGCCATGTTCAAAAATATGTACTATATTAACCAGCACCTTAACGTTCCTCATTAGTTTTATATCATATATACTGTGTTTCAGAGAAGCCTGAATACTGCTGTGTGTGTTGTAGCTGTGGACAGTTTACAGTGAAGCACATAAAACAATACCTCCATTTAGCTCTGTCTTACACTGTCCACAACAACATTGATTAGAGTCTGAGCTAGAGGGAAATGTGCTGATTCCTCACCTTATCTGTTATTCATTAACAGCTGGCAAAAAAATTAAATAAAGAGGAAATAGATAACTTGCTACTGCTGCCGTCAGAACAGGATGACAATTTGCTGACAGAAAAAACATCTTGACACTTCTGTGGCATTTTGTCTTACTTGCGCAGTTAATAGGTGCAATAAGAATCAACCCACGAGACCCTGTTTAGGATCAGTATAGGTTTATATCATGATGACAGAGAAAAACTGTGTGCATAAATTAAATAACTGTTGGAAAACCAAACCAAAGTAAGCACCGTAGATGCCAAATATTCAATTTAGAGTTATAGGAATGCAAACAATGGTTCTTTATTTGGAAAAAATCATATTGTCAAATGTGTTTATAGTGAAGGACTAAGTGGTGGTGTAAAAATGCTGGGTGTCCTTGAACAGATCTTGAAGGTGAAAAGACATAAAAGTTGCATGCTGCATACAAAATATTGCTGTCTTTTACATTGTCATAAAAGTAGGCTATAACACTATTGCCTATAAACGACAGAAGACTGTACAATTGATGGTTCAGTGGCCTTTGTTGGAGGAGGCTGTAAAAGCATCTTTCTGAACTTTTCATAAAGGGTTATATTTACTTGTGAAGCCTGTCAGCCTTCAGACTTAGACTTCTCACAGCCAGATGGTTTATTTGATTGGATTTAAATTGAATAAATGGACATAAATAAGTGGATTAAACAGTTTTGATCAATATCTGAACTTTATATTTTTATCTTTTAAAGTGCCCCTATTATGGATTTTTGAAAATGACCTTTCATGCGGTGTGTAACACAGCTCTAAGTGAATGAAAACATCCTGCAAAGTTTTAAATCTGAAAGTGCACCGTGTATAAAGTGCACCGTGTTATTGTCTCTCAAAAGAAAAAAATCGACACTGAATCATTGAAACGAGTCGTTTTTAAAACGAATCCCAAGCCGATTCATATTGAAGTCAACATGAAACATTAGCATATTGCCCGCCCACTTGTTGGTCTTTTCGCATTGGTCTGAATGAAAATGCAAATTCATTCTTTGCCACTAGGTGCCGCTTCTGGAGCGGTAAAAACAGCGGTTTCCCGGTAACACTATACACACTGTGCTCACAAACACTGCTTTATCAGGCATTACAGGCGAGATGAAATGAAAATGAGATCAATCGGATCAATCACTGCAGATTAGCGTCACGCAAATTTAGAAAAGGGGTTTGAAAAAATGAATCGTTGAGCGAATTGTTTGGGAGTCGTTGAGCAAGTAAGGTAAAAAATAAATGCATATTATAAGACAATGAAAGTGTTTTTTGACCTTGCATGCATGTCAACCTGTTGTTAGGGACTCCCAAAACCAAAATATGAACCTCTATTACCCATAATAGAGGCACTTTAATCAAAAGATTTTTGGGGCTTGTCTGTAGACTAGGCTATATATTACATTACACTTAAGAAATGAAGTAATAAATCAGATCATTTTTAATTAGCATCCCTCAAATGAGCCTAATGTAAATGCCCTGAAGCGTATTTCTGTGAAAACTCTGTGTTTTTTCTTTGCAGGTTTTTGGTAAGAGCGTTCCACTTCTCATGACCGTCCTGCGTGCCGCTGCATTAATGAAGCAGCTCCAAACCGAGGCTTCATCGCAGAGGAACCCATGCAGGTAATTGCCTTTGAATGTTTAATTGTGTGTATGTTGGGTGGCTGCTGGGATGTGGAGACATTGAGTGAATTTGGGATCAAAATCACAAGGACCTGATTTCAGTATGTCTCCGAAAACATCTGGAGATCCAGTCATAGGAAAAATTACTAAGGTGAATCCAATAACAGAATGATGCCTTAAATCATGTGGCAAGCTTTTGGCTGAGATTTGTGAGTTTATGTCGCCACCCCTAAAATATCAAAATTGAATTTAAATCAGAAATAAAAACATGCTGATCATAGAAGAGGTACATTTAAGCCAATGTTGGTATGAACTGCATTTTAATGCATTTTTGTATAAATTAATAAATATTGTTAACTAAAATATGCTGTAAAAATGATGATTCAAAGTTGTAATTGGAGATAATTAAAAGTACATTTTACAAAAAAACAAAACTTTCTTTCTACTTCAAAACTGCACATTTCACATTCAATGTGTTGATTGTTGATTCTTTGTGAAATTTCCTTGCAATTCCTGAGTGAAAATTGCTTCTACGACATTTCTTTATATATTAAAATAGGTATTTTAAATAAATCTAAAATAAAATAAAATATAAATATTAGATGAATAAAACATAAACTTATATATAAACCTTAAATGTTGCCAGGGCAACTACACTGTAAATTTGTTTTTGTTTTATTTTTAAGTTGTAAATAAAGATTATTGGAGTATGATCAATAAATAAATAAATGCTATTTCAGTCTTAAAAACTTCACATTTATTTGAATGTGTTACTTGTTGATTCTTGGTAATTATTTGTGGAAATTACTAGCAATTTCTGAGTGAAAATGGTTTCTACACCATCTTTTTTTCAGTGTAGCTGAAATAAAATGTTTAAGCTGCAGTGCAAAAATTACTTAAACTAAATACAAATTAATTAAAGCTGTACAGAAATATTTTTTAAAAGCTCCAAAACTAATATGTGACAAAATTGCATAACAAAATTACAAAAATATGAACTAAAATCAAAATAAAAACTGAAAACATAAAACTAAATGCTAATTAAAAATAATAATAAATACTATAATAGTTTATAAATAATACTAAAATAACACTGGGATACTTAACAGAGACTTAAAAATATAATTGCCCCCAAAAAGATAGTTTTATTCTTTTAACAAAATAAATATAAAGAATATATTTAAAGTAGTGCAACATCATTTACATGATGTTGTACTACTTTCAACATCCCCTCATTTACATTATTTGTGTATTATCTGTTGTTTATTGATTGTTTCTCTCTCTGACCTCTGGGTGGCAGTAGTGAGTGAAACTTTAACAGACTGCTCCACACAACAGACCAGTGTGTAAAAAGCTCTGAAACTCCACCAGTCTACCGAAACTCTTAAAACAGCCGCTGAACATGCAAACGCAGCACACCGGGATCACTAATGACTGCCTAACACACACACACACAGTCCTGTGGCCTGTGGCAGGTATACGGAGGCCTTGGCCTTCTTACGGCTGGAATGTTTAGGAGTGGCAGGGTGTTGGCAGACTAAACATATCTCCTTTTCTTTCAGTTTGAGTTTCATTTATGACACACAAACCTGATTTATACTACCATCCTCATTCCAACAACCAAAGAACATTGTGGAAGCTGCAAGTGGATGAAGTGGCAATCTGGAAAGTGAATGTCCTCCACCTCCAACCACTCACAGCAAACAAAAGCCAAGCTAACACATTTGTCTCGTGTGACCTTTCGCTATCATTGATGTGCACCTCTATGCTGGAGGACGAAATGGGATTTGGTTGGCGTCGTTTTTCCTTGCTTTCATGCCTCAGTGTGTCTGCATGTGTGTTTTTGGGTCATTTGTTTTGTCGGAGTCATTCCGTTTGAATATGCGCGAGCTATTAACCTGAACGCCAGCTGTCTGATGAATTACCCAGCTCTAGTCAGGTGGACAGGACTCAACATTCACACCTCTCTCCACCGACAAAACTACTGAGCTTCAACGGTGCCGATTAGTTTCCAGACAGTTTGAACTATCCGTTGCAAAGTGCCTGAGCTCTTGAGGACGTTTGACCACACAGACGTCCAGGGTTGGTTAAAAGACTTTAAAAAACAATGGATTCTTTTCACATTTCTGGGGATTTCTCAGAAGCGGAAGTCATCAGAGTTGGGGAAACTTTTGTAGTGGTAAACAGAAACTACAACAAATATCTTTTTTTTTTTCATTCCCGTTCCCCCAAAAGCAAAAGAAAAATCCACAATTCTGTTTCCAAAAGAGGAAAAAGTATAAAGAGATTGATTATTGTGGTCTGAAGTAAGAAAGATGTCATATTTGCTGTCAGTCCCTCAGCCGTTGTGTTAGAAACACTCAACTAGTTTTCTGAAACACAAACTATAGAATTATAAATGCTTATATAAAAAATTAAAATATAAAAACTTTACTAGGTTTAATGGAAACATCATCACAAGTCTGTGAAAAGGGTCTATTGAACCCACGTGTTTTGAAGTGTCAGGTTGATTAATAATTTTTCTAATCTTGATTATCAATTTCACACATGATAATGTTGCATATTCCATCAAATGTTTTATGTATTATAAGCACATTCTCTTTGCAAGTTTTTATTTTTGGTTACACTTAAGGTTATATTTGTTAACTACATTAGTTGACATAAACTATGCATTTATTAATATTTATTTCAACATTTACTAATACATTAATAAAATCAAATGTTGTATTTATTAATTTTATTTAATGGCCTGAATAGTTGTATTTTTATTTTATATACTATAACAAATGTACTTTTATGTTAGTTAATGCATTAACTAATGCTAACTAATGAGACCTTATTTTAAAGTGGTAACGTATTTTTCTACAATGTGGTTTTAAAGGGGGTCACATTGACTCCAAACAGAAAGTTGGAAGAAGTTTCCAGACTTCAAAATCTTGAAAAGTGATGACGACTTTGTGGTAAAAGAGTTAAAATTTAGAAAATATCTGGACTTTGACTAGGTCAAAATACATTATTAAATTTCAATTTGAAGGGCAAATAAGAGGATAATTTGGAAAAAGACTATTATTTTTTTATTATTATTTACATAATTGGAGTTTTTAGGACCCCAAATATAACAAAAGTAAGTCAGTCTCTTCAGAACATGAGGGTTAAAGAGATTCAATGCTGATTGATGAAACTGATACCCGTCAAATATATGAGGAGACATGTTTGCAGATTAAAATCATAAAATTATCAAAATTAAGGAATCTTTAGTATATCTTTGGTTTTATTGTTTGTCTCATCTGATGTGTGATTGGATTGATTGAGATCAGACTGTTGATATAGTTGATATAGTAGGTCATCAAGCAATCAGATAATTTCATTTTCTATTTCATTATATTTCTTTATATAGTTATTTTTATTTAGATTTATTAGTGTAATGTGTATTATTATTATTATTATTGATTTTCACTGAATGGACAAAAAAACACACACACAGAGACAGAGTAAATCAATTCATACAGGTCTGGAGCCGAAAAATATTCATTCATTCATTCATTCATTCATTCAGAGTGCACTATCCCTTTAAGAATTATAGGCTATTTTATAGCCAAACCTGAATGTTCATCTCAAGAGTAGAGCGTGTTTAATAGCACAAACTGCAGGGAATTACAAGCTTGTTTTAGTAAAACCTTGTGAACGGTACGCTAAAGCTGATGTAATGATTCAGAATTGCCGTGGGACAGGCAAAAAGGAAAGGGAGGTGTACGCATGGGGTCATGGAGCCCTGATGAGGAGCTAAAGAGGCCATCCTGACCCTGAACTGAGACCGGGTTTCCCCATAGATGCCTCCCAACCAAACTTCATTTATTTCTCTTCAGAGTAATTCTCCTTATTGTCTCAGAGATACGTGAGCTTTCATCTGTTGGAAAGGATTTGATTCCTAACACCTGTTGTAATTCCTGTGTGCCACAAGAAAGAATCAGACTCACAGTCATGAATCACTTTAACGAATCAGTTTTTGAATCAGTACAGCATATTAAGAATTTAAAGAAACACTATAGGAGGCAGAAAAGGCAACAAGTGGTTTGCCTTGCCAATAATTCAGCAAGCAAGCTCAAAGCCAGTGTGACTGGACAGGTCTTAACAAATAAAGACATTTGATTCACTGGCTCTACACACACGTCTAGTACTTGTAAGAATAAACACTACAAAGAGACTTTCATGTCTTGGGCACCATTCAAGAAAAGTGTACAAAAGTGTGTGTTGACTGAGCCAGTCAGTCAGTCAATCAAGGCCCGAGACCGAGAGAGCCACGCTGAACAACAATACGGCCAATCACAGGCTGTGTTTGTGCAGAGGGAGGAGAACCTGCAATCTGAACTGCATTGCATTAGGCTTCGGCTTCAACTCATTTTAGACTGATTTCACAGCTATTTTAGAGTCTCAGGAAAGTTTTAGATTTAAGATTTCCCAAAAGTCAGATTCAGTATGAACCCTGACATTGCTTCATAACCAAATTATCTGCTATATAGATTGTATTTATAGCTTTTCACTGTTATGTTATGACAGCTATTGTCTGATTTGTGTCTGTTTTTATTTCTGCAATTTTAGGAGAAACATTAAATACAAAATTGATCCTTTAATGAAACACAACCGAGGGCAGCCATGTTTCCTCTGGGACAGATCAAAGCTTCATTTGCTTTCAGTGGAAACTCTGATCTAATCAGATCATCTGGGCTCTTAATCAGCGGCGCTCCTGCTTCACTGAACGTTTCACAGTAACAGCATCTCCATCAACTGTTCCCAGGTATTAAATCAGCTGATGATTCTCATATCAGAATGTTTGCCATGTCCAATAATTGCTTGCTGAAGTGTTTTACACTGAATTGACAATTTTTGATTTTTGGTCAAATATGCTTTTTACTCATTTTTGTTCTTCCAGTGCATATAAGCCATTTTTAAATTGCATATTCGTCAAGTTTATGAAGATATACTGAAAGATATCCTGAAAAATTCAGTGTGGGAATCATTTTTCTAGCAGTTCTTCTTCTTCTTCTTCTTCTTCTTTTTCTTCTTCTTCTTCAATTTATTTGTAAAACTTACTGCTTTTATTCAGCGAGGACAAATACAACATAAAACTAAATATAAAAACAAAATAAAATAAAAAATACTGTTCTTTTTTACTTTCTATTCATCATTAGAATCCTGAAAAGAAATGTATCAGGTTTTCACAAAAACATTAAGCAGCACAACTGTTTTCAACATGAATATTTTAATCAGCATATTAGAATGATTTCTGAAGGATCATGTGACACTGAAGACTGCAGTAATGATGGCCGACAATCACAGGAATAAATTACATTTTAAAATATATTAAAATAGAAAAGAGTTATTTTAAATTGTGATGATAATTTTTACTGTATTTTTGATTAAATAAAACAGCTTTAAAAAAGTTTGAATGGGATAGTGTACCTATTTTTTCTATGATATATTTTCTTTAAAAAATTGTATAATAATATAAAATTATTTTTACAATGCGAGTCACATAAATATATATTTTTTAAATTTATTAATTCAGGTTAATTAGGTTACTTTGGATGTTGATATTACTGCCAAAATGGCCAAATTTACCTTTTTAAATGCATACTTAACCACAAAACCAGAATGAGACAACACGTTAGTTGTTTGAAAAGAAAAACAAGCTCTTCAGTAGAGTGGAACGGTCGGAGGGTGCATGCTGGGGGTAAGGTCCGGGTTACTGTGTGGAACGAGACATGATCAGCGGCTGCTGAATCTCACACACACACCATACCTTCTCTGCCCTTTTCGCCCAAAAAGTTTCCAAGCGTTCCGCTCTGTGCCCCAGACTGTGATGGAGGGAGGCTGAGGGTGGGCTGCCAAGCACAGTTTGGGTCAACCTGCAATGCTCATAGTTAACCTAAAACCTCTTGCTTCATTCCATTCACACTGAAACCACCGAGAACTGACTTAAACTGGATTCAGCTTGCTTTTAAAATCGGCAGGTTTTTAGAAATCACATTTTTTCTTTACATTTACCAAACAGTTTCTTCTTAAAGTGACTTACAGTCCTAAAAATAGATGTTCCGAAACAATGCAGCGACGCCATAAGAACCATTTCTGGTTCCTAAAAGAACCGTTGAACCGTTCTGTTTCTTAGTGTGAAACACATTTTAAAAATCTAAAGTTCCACTATGAAGAACCTTTTGTGCAATGAGGTTCCATGGATGTTAAAGGTTCTTAATGGAACCATCAATGCCAAGAAACTTTATACAATAAAACACAAATCATGCAGTACCAACAGCCTATAACTATAATACAAAAGAAAATGACCGGCCAGCTATTGCTATTCCTTTACCACATCATTTCCATTAACAAATATCAAATCTATATTCAAATATCATCAGCCTCTTCATAGGAACTGTTAGGAATAGGAATCAGTAGAGAAACTTTGTTGTTCATCTCTCTTTCTCCAAACTTTCAGAATTACTAATCATCGGATGTCTCTAAGATCATGTGTTCCTGTGATCATGAATGTCAGTTATGGAGTGAGTCTCAGGCACCTGGCAGCAGTCAGGCTGTAAATGAGTATTTGCATACTGCCCTTCTTCCAACTGCTCCACAAGCCTCCACAACACACATATTCATGTCCCCGCTGGTGCATGCATGAATGTTTAATAGTGCAAATGGTTAGAGATGCATCACGTTTTTTCTCTGTTCTTTCTAATGAATAATTATCTTAAACCAATTAAGAAAACATTTACCAGGAGAAAAGTGTCCAAAACACATTTAAATCCAGCTAACTGACCAAGGCTGCGTTTCCCATAAGCATCGTTTCAATGGGTCTACGGCAGGGGTGCCCAAACTCGGTCCTGGAGGGCCGGTGTCCTGCATGGTTTAGCTCCAACTTGCCTCAGCACACCTGCCGAGAAGTTTCTAGTATGCCTAATAAGAGCTTGATTAGCTGGTTCAGGTGTGTCTAATTGGGGTTGGAGCTAAACTATGCAGGACACCGGCCCTCCAGGACCAAGTTTGGGCACCGCTGGTCTACGGTGTGCTTAAGCTTACAATGCTTTTGGGAAACGCAGCCAGATCAAGAGACCAATTAAGACCAATTAGATGTTGTTGTTTTTTCTTTTCAGCATGGCAAGCATTTTAGCATTTTGTTGTGTTAATATGGTCTAGGTCAATCTTCTCTCTTGACATTCTTTGCTACCTGCAACACTGATAAAGCTGCTTCTTCTTCTTTTTTTTTGGGGGGGGGGGGGGGGGGGGGGGTGAATAGTTTTTGTTGTTTGAAATGATTTGTTATTAGCTAATGGTTAAAGAAGGCATGAGGCATAGACAATTACTTGTCCAATCTTTATGTGCCTTACAATATGTTTTGGGAGGTTTGATTAAGTAAATGAATGATTATGAATATGAATAGTAAATATGAATAGCCTGAATAACAAAATCTAAACACACAAAAAACTGTAATCCTAATTTGCATCTATTGTTTGAAAGTGCTCTGATTATTTAAAAAAAAAAAAAATTCAGCAGGCATCTGATAGAACAAAATAAATGAAGTTTTATCATATTTGCAGGTGACAGAATTTGCACCTTTTAAATGAATTTAAAGAAATATGGCTAAACAAATTAATCACATTTTTCTAAGAAACTTTTTATTGTCTTTAGAAGTGAAAAGTGCACATAGTGCTTTGCTCAGTGACATATACATTACTTTGCAAGCTTGTAACTTTTGCCTTGATTTTTGGTGATATAGATACTTTGTCATTATCCCTATATGTTAAAAAAATGTTCCAGATTGATTGAGAACAGATATTATTTGATGAGCTGAGACATAATCAAGCAATTGATTAATTTATTTAAGTTACATTTTGATTAAATGTTATTAAACATATATAAAACATAATTTGTTTGATTACTGAAACATCACTTGATGTTCATCATCTGATCCCAGTGGCATCTATGACCTATGGGTTTATACAGCTGAATTTGGTGAATATTCTTATAGTTTTAAACTTGTTGTTATTATTATTATTATTATTATTATTATAGCGCGCATTACCAAAGTCGACAGAGTCCAAAGTTCTTCAGAGTTGTGCTGATAACAGGCAGTGTGTAAACAGTCAATATGGCCCAGGACAGCTCATTTGCATAAAGGTCCTGAGCAGCCGCCCACTCATTACCATATTTTATATCGCCTGCCCTCTGGAAGCATCATGGTAAGTTATATCGTTCAGTCCGACAGGGAAGTGGCCTAACTTCTTGGAGCAGGTGTCTTTGGAGGAGCTCACTGGAGGCGTGAGGAGGGGAAATTTCACATAGCCTACTGCATTTCCCTCTGTATACCTCCTTGCGTACTAAACTTTTAGATGTTTGCAAAAATGGTTTCTAAGTTGACATCTCTGCAACAGGAGCTTCTGAGCGCCTTGTTGGACTCTGGAGTTACTAAAGATGTGCTTCTGCAAGCGTTGGAAGACCTGGACCCGAGCCCGAGCGCTTTTGGAGTTAAACTGGACAGTCTGCAGATGTCCCCCTCCGGCTCCAAACTCAGTGATACGGATACAAAGCCGGTGTTTCACACGCTGACCAATGGCCACGGTAAAGAGAAGTTATCAGGGGATGAGGGCTCAGAGGACGGGGATGATTTCGATACACCGCCGATACTGAAAGAGCTGCAGTCTCTCAACACAGAGGAAGCAGCGGAGCAGAGGGCAGAAATCGAGCGAATTTTAGCGTAAGTTTCTGCTTCTGCTATTATCACTTGCTTTATACACAAATTAAATGTTAAAAAAACAAGCAAGGAGTAGCTGAACTGACATTGTACTGTAATGCAGTAAAAGGCCGACTGTTACTGTGAAGTTTATGCCGTTTGACAAGCAACATTAGGATTAAATAGGCCTACAGAACGTTTATTAAATCGGGTAATATCATGAGAAAATCCACATTCACTAAAATTGTGCTAATATAATTAATAATATAATGCGCGCTATCTACTGTAAAAAAAATAATCCACTAAAATAGAAAAGTTTAATTGCTGCCTCCGAAAATCAAACCTTTTTTAAATAGCCTACCACTTTTAATTTAGGCTAATTACTGACTGAAGTTTTGAAAACCCTTAACATTTAGTAAGCTTATAAATAACAGAAATTATTGTGACAGGTTAAATAGATGGAATCAATGTAGTTCCTACCGAAGAAAACATTTTAACAGCGTAATATTTGCCTGAAATCACGGAAACAAAATTCAGTGATGATTTTTCTGAAAAGATAGCCTAAATCTAGCCTAGGTTACCGGTGTTTACACATTTAAAAGCACGCGCCAGTGTTTCCTCTTTTCACATTCTGGTTACTAATTATCTACGTGAGTTATTTCTTTAGCTTAGAGATATATCAACTAAAGAAGATCTATTTATTATTAACCACCTCTGCACTCTCGAAAGAAAATAAAAACAGCGCTGTCGTCTGATTTCGTAGAATAGCTATTAGGCCTACATTTAGCCTATTTTAGGCCATGTTAAAATATTCCTGATCATTTCCGAACTATTAGGATATTATTTGTCACTGTAATTATTTTAATGTAGTTTATTTAAAAACAATAGGCTCCTTGGAAAAATATCACACCGGCTATAAATGAAAATCGAATTGCATTAGCCTATACTCTTTTCATACTTAAGCATATTTCTATAATATTTACAGCAGTATCAACGTCACGAAATAAAGTTGAAAATCAAAACTAAAGCACGTGGAGTTGAGTTATTAATTTTATCCTATAAATCATCAACTGAAAGACACACAGTGACGAATGATTAGTGAATGGAGATCTAGTTATTCATTGTCGAAAGTTATAAACGAAGTTCGCACACAGACATGTGTCTTGTCAGTCTCCAAATCAAACCGTTTGGACAGATTTCAGGAGAAGTTTAGCCTAACCTAAAAAATGGTAAGACCTCATTTCGTTTTACACCTCAATACTAGCCGCTTTTCGACAATGCTTTGTTTTAATAGGCTACCTTTTGAGTCTGATTTTTACTTAATTAATAACAAACATTACACCGCTTTATATAATAAACTATCCGTAATATAGGCTAATAGATAGGCTAATTATTTTTGTTGAATTATCAGCAATCTTATCATAGCCTACGCACTCAGATGTTTCCGAGCCTAATACTTCTTTCTTTCTTTCTTTCTTTTATAGTATATATATTTATATATTGCCTATTTTCCTTATATTAACCTCAAATTCACTAGATAAATGTAGCTGTATGTGAACGGCATTTTTTATTCATTATTGAATAAAGTTCTTAGGATCCAGCACCTTTGTATTGATGAGTAAAAAAATATTATTTTGAAGCTAATATCATAATACTGTATTTACATTTTTATTAAGCTACATTTAGCCTAGATACGACTTTTAAAAGTCGTATCAAATTCGTTCACTAATGTAAACCAACCATTTTCGACTGTAATATTTTCTCCTCTCTAAAGCAACGTTTAAAACCGTGTTGAACACTTTAGGATCGAGTAGGCTATTTTGTTTCGAAATGGCTTTATAATGTTCTTGGTGAACAATATACAGCTGCCGTAAGTCCTTCACTTGTCTCTAACGTGTCCTTTTGTAATTAAATCAGTGGTTGAATTGCGCGCACGCAGTGAATTCTTTAACCTTTGGAATTATTTACAACCTATTGAATGCACTGATGAACGATTGTTTATTAGCGCTGGGAACAACTGACCGCACTTACAGAACTTAACATGTCAAACAGATTATAAATACGCTATCATAAATGTTAAATAAGCGAAACCAACAATTTAAAAGCAGACTAATGAGATGATATAAAATGAGAGTGTTATGTTTTGTGTTTCCGATCTTTTCAGGGTGGACCCGTGGCGCGCGGCCCGCATGATCAAAAGCTACATGCAGCAGCACAATATCCCTCAGCGCGAGGTGGTGGATGTGACCGGCCTCAATCAGTCGCACCTGTCGCAGCACCTGAATAAAGGCACGCCTATGAAAACGCAGAAACGCGCGGCGCTCTACACCTGGTACGTCAGGAAACAGCGGGAGATCTTGCGACGTAAGTTAATATTTGTGTTTCTTGCTGCATGGCAGTTTTCTATCTTACAGTTTGAATAATATTAAACTTCCTGGTTCAGTTGAATGAAACTGAACAGTATCAAGCAACACTTTCCGGTAGAATAATAATAAAAAAAAATCCATTCCTTTTTTTCCAAAATGATGCAATTTTAGATTTCTAGAGATATGCCTACCATACATTTTTTTTTATCTTATTGCATCACCTTTGTCACCCATTTTGTATTTATGTTGTCATAAAAAACACAATGACATATAAAGAGTACAGTCATATAAAATTATGACCAAGGGTCAAAGGTTATCACACATGGTTGTGTGGTGTAACATCACACCCTGAATGTTTATATGAAAATTCTGCAAGTGACACCAAAATCCCTCACTTGTATGTTTCAGAATTCAACCAGCTCCCACAAGGCTCTGTCAGCAACATGTCTGACAAAGCCAACCAGGATCAGGTGCTGCTTTTTTTCTCCGAGTTCAGTCAGTCCGGGCAGGGCATGGGGCAGGGCATGGGGCAGTCAGGGGATGATGCTGGCATTGAACCTGCATGCAAGAAGTCGAGACGCAACCGTTTCAAATGGGGGCCTGCATCCCAACAGATCCTTTACCAGGCTTACGAACGACAGAAGAACCCCAGCAAAGAGGAGAGGGAGGCACTGGTGGAGGAGTGCAACCGGTACGGATGGACTTGCTATAATGTCAAAACTACTTCCTCACTTTCATCCCAGTTATGCTAATATGTTTCTCTTGACTATATTTAGAGCTGAATGCCTCCAGAGAGGAGTATCGCCTTCTAAAGCTCACGGGCTTGGCTCCAACCTGGTCACGGAGGTGCGAGTCTACAACTGGTTTGCCAACAGGAGAAAGGAAGAGGCCTTTAGACAAAAACTGGCTATGGATTCCTATAGTGGGCCAACACACAATCTGAACTCCCTTCTTATACACAGTTCCCCGCATCACCCACAAACCAGCAACTCCCCACCAAGTAAGATGCAAGGTACTGACACATTCATTGTAATCTCACGTATATTATTTGATATTCCTGTTAGCCTGTGAATGTGGATAAAGATTTGAAAATACAATCATTGGCTGTTTTGACGGTATAGTCTGGCAATGATAATTAGGACAATCTTCATCATCATCATTCCAGCGGTTTAAGAAGAGATGACGTAGTTGATGAGATCAGAGGAAAAGCGGCAGTGATCAATGAGAGTGACAGAGTGAGCTGAGCAAATGGCATTGTTATTCCCAGCATTGAAACACACACCAAGAACAATCTGCATTGTACCTGCAATCTCAGCTCTACTGAAGTCAGCAGGCAAGAGTGAGACACAAAGAGCAGCCACCCTTGGACGGGACTCAGGGTCATCCTTGGGTCATGCGGCTCAGCTCACTCTCAAGGCCTAGTTTTACCTGTAGAGTCTCTGCGGTTTACTGCAGGCCCCACTCCTCTGTTATCTAATTGTATTCCCAGAAAGATTTATTGACTTAGTTTGATATGGCAAGACTTGGGCAGTAAAAGCAACACACTCTTTGACTCAACCAGCTTATTACCTATTGTTGCTCTTTCATGTTTGAGTCCGAGTGCTTTTGCCGGAGTGCTTTTGCCGTGGGTGTGTTGCTTGTTTCTGGGCCTGTGGCATGGCAATGAGTGGCTTGTCTGTTTGCGTGTGGTGTTTCCCTCTGCACACCTGACCAGTCAGTGAACTCAGGTTGGGTGTTCATTTGGATAGGAAGGGGGAGGAACGGGATGGGGTCGGTCTTCTCTTCCGTGCTCCTAGTCGAGGGACTTACAAGGTGTCCCTGCCAGCAGCATCAGCTGTTTTTTGGTGTCAGAAGCTGGCCTGACAAGAATGGCACAGCAGGACCCCTCATCACGTTGCCAGGCCACGGCCTGTATTATGCATGCTTAATTGACAATTAAAATCCTTGGCTACTACATCTCCCAGGCCTTTGATAAGGGACTCCCCTCTTCCCTGATCTCTTTACCCTCTCCCAGCAGGGAATCCTATTGTTTGTGGCATATTAGAAGACTGTAGTAACTGTAACCGAGGTTCATTTATCTCTGCTGGGCCAAGGGGAGGGACACCTCGAAGCCCCTCTCACCTTTATAGAGGCAGTGGCTGGGCTCTGAGCAGAACAGCAGGAGCTGTCCGCTGCACTATTGGGTCTTTTTGGGCCAGACAGGACTGATGAGCTCCTTCTGCTGAGTACCGGGTGATTCCCGGTCTCAGCCCCCCTCTCGGAAACTACGCAACCCAGGTTTTGTTAAAGAGGTCGTTACTAGGTCAGATCAGAGAGAGACTACTTTTATATTGATTCTGGTTTGGCCTGTTGATTACAGACAGGCCATTTTGTCGCTGCTGGAAGGTCAACCGATATGTGCTTTTGGGGGCTGGCTGTGATCTTCCCTGTGTTTGTGTTGTGGTGCCGTTGGGAAAGCAAGCCGCTTCCAGAATGCTCTTTGATCCTATCTAGGTAAAATATGTTGGAGCGGTTGTCATCAGCACTAAAACTGTAGCTATTAATCTTTGAAACTAAAGAATCTTTCATTTGAGACTGTCACCACATGAGCAAGGAAACCAGAAAATTTAGCCTTAAAGTAATATGGCCCCTCCCCTGAATGTAATAGCAAAGGACAAGCAGAGGACAGAAGAGTTCAACTGTCCTTGCTTGGTCTATTGGGGGACACGGAAAGGCTGAAAGGCCACGTACGTCCTACTAAGACCCAGGAGGCCTCACATATGCGGCAATGCTATAATGAGCACTGCCTGGGGATGAAGAGCAAGGCTTTGATATTACATGCGTCCCAGGGAGAGCTGGACCTTTTAAAACCTGCTGAAGTCTACTGCTACCACCCCCTTTAGGATTTCCCACCGCCCTCTGCCCTTTAACCAAGTTTAACCAAGGTAGCTATTTTTGCGTTTACATCTCGATCTAGCTATACCAAAAGGCAATTACAAAATGCATTGTTAAACAAAAGAAAACCGATTCATAAGAAGTGACAGACCAAAACATTGTTCAGGGGTGCATTTCCCAAAAGCAGCAATGGTTGCAAGTTCTGCCATTAAGTGGAACTTGCGACCATAGTTTGCAAACAATGCTTTTAGGAAACACAACCCAGGGTGACTGATCAGTCAATATTTAGCTATTTTGAGAATATCGCACCAGCTGATAACCTTGTACATTGTCTAGATATTGCAATCAGCATTGGTTGCTTTTCTGAATAGCGTAATTAAGGCTTAGTTTATGATACCATTCCATGTAACTTTTATGTCGCATTCTCAGAGGTTGTATTATGGTTCCTGGTTCCCTGAGAAACAGAGCCCTCCTGCTGGTCAGCATGGCCCAGACAGAGCAGACCTAAATGACTGAGCATGAGAGGAGATCCCTGCAGTCTGAGTGAATGCCTGACGGAGTCAGACAATAGCCTTCTCTATCCCTGACACTTTTAGTGGGTGCGCGGTAGTAAAGTAAAGACTGTTTATGGTTTCTGGCCCATTGTGTGCTGAGCAGGTTGTAGGCCCAATGGAGTGCTTTATTGTCCTGCGCTGGTGTTTACAAGACACTGTTGAGAGCTGGAAATGCCGTAAGTGTGCAAAGGGGGACAAAGTTGTGTCTGCAGAGTTCTCCTGCACAATGAAAGACAACAGATGGATCAATTGATTTGTTATAAGACATTTGTTATTTTTTGCTGTTTTGCTGGTCATTTGGCTTTTTCGTTTGGTGCATCATTCAGGGAAAGAGGCTGTCACAAATAAAGGTGTATTTCATTTGGCCATGACATCATCTTGCTTGGCTGGTCACCCTGGTATTTGAATCTTGGAGTGAAGATCTTTAGGACTGAAAAATGTGTCTAACATTAGCATTAATTGAGTAATGTTTACCTTGTTCATATCTGTGGCACTTTGGGTTGGTAAAAATCCATTCGATAGGAGACAGGCTGGATTCTTGTGGCTCAGAATGGTCAAGAGTTCCCACAGAAGATAAAACTGAGAATTAAGGCATAATTTTCTCATAAAGCTTTATTTCACATAGATCAGGGGTGTCCAGTCATGAGGAGAAGGTTTGGACAATGACGTATATTATTCCATTAAAGTTCTGAAGGTCAGCGTGGCATAGTTTTTAGAGTTGCAGACAACCCACATGTACACAATCGAATGACCTTGACCATTCAGGGACCAGGTGCAGAGGCCCCAGTTTGTTTGCTCTGCCCTAACTTGTCTGCGACCAACAGATACAGACCGGAGACAGGTCAGGAGACTAAATCTGACCATTTTCTCTCTTGCTTTCTCCCTCAACAGGTGTCCGGTACAACCAGCAAGGTCCTGGTGAAGTCAGTTCCTCCACAACGATCAACCACCATAGCAGCAATGCCATGTCAACCAGCCAGTCAGTGTTACAGCAGGTCTCTCCAGGGGCTCTGGACCCCAGCCACAGCCTCCTGTCACCTGACGCCAAGATGGTGAGCATTTTTGAGTCTTGATAAGATAACACTACATCTGCTCTTGACACAGATATTACCTTCACCCAAAGTGGGCTTACAAACGCTGCATTGTGCTAAACCCAGAAGCAGACAGTAGGCTTAGCAAATGTTAGTCGGTGGTAGTGAGAAAGGGGCACGGCCATGGCTGTGCCAACAAACCTGACAAAGAAACATTCTGTTTATATTGATTAAATGCCCTGCAGAGGAGGGGAAGGGTGGAGTTGTGCTTGTTCTCTGTCGGTTGAGTGACACCAGCGCTCAATTGAGTTGCTTATCTGAATACTAATGTTTGAGTTGGGCGAGATGTTCATGTAGCTTTTTGTTTCAGGACAATTTTCTATGACATTAATTTTTCTGGCAAGGCTGCGGCGTTACACTACAGGTCAAATTCATCATGGTTTAGGGTGCGTTTATGTAAACGGTAGGCAGAAGACAGCGTAGGAGGAAGGGAGTATGACAGCAGCTTATCTGAGCAGTCAGACGGTTGTCTGAGCATGGCCTCCTCTCAACTCGGCTTATTCAAATAAAGCTGTGTCTCTGTCAGGGCTCCGATACCTTCTTAAGATAAGAGTACAGTTGAAACAGTTGTGACAGAAGCATTCGAGTCTATTGGTGATTCTATTGGTGCATTTTCTTCACAGATCTCAGTATCAGGCGGAGGTCTTCCTCCAGTCAGCACCCTGACCAACATCCATGCATCCCACCACATGCACCAACAGACCCACAACCTCATAATGCCCCTTTCTGGAGTCATGGCCATCGCACAAAGTGAGTGTCCAATCACCTTGCTTTCCATTTCAGATTCGTCATGCATTCTTCACTTGACACATCATTGCTCTCACATCCAGGTTTGAACACGTCGCAGGCACAGACGGTACCTGTCATCAACAGCATTACAGGCAGTCTGGCAGCATTGCAGCCGGTGCAGTTCTCGCAGCAGCTGAATGTCTCGCACCAGCAGCTCATGCAACAGTCACCCAGCCACATGAGCCAGCAGCCCTTCATGGCCTCTGTCTCACACTCACACAGTCAGTCCACTTCCTCTGTCCACTATCTACTCATCTAGTCAAGTTCAATTCATTTTCAAGACTTTCAAATGACCGTCTGTTTGTTATCTTCATAGTGTACCCACACAAGCAGGAGCCACCCCAGTATTCTCACTCGTCTCGGTTTCCCCCTGCCATGGTGGTGACAGATGCCAACAGCCTCTGTACACTGAGCTCAATGTCCTCCAGCAAACAGGTCAGTCATCCACAACATTTACCAACATGCATTAACATCTCTTTGATCCGCTCTAACAGAGCTGATTGGTTTATTCAGTGGGTTCTCAGGTCTATCTACGTGTCCTACATATGGAAAGTGAGGCTTCTGCATGCTTCTTATTGGGAAATAAAGCCACGTGGGATGGAATTATAAACTTTGAGCCATCTACTATTTATCTATTTCAGTTTATGCTTGTCTGCTATATTTTTTACCAACACTGGGGCAAAATAAAAGCGGTGAATACAAAAACACACATGAAAAACGCTAACATTATATATCATTAGATTTGTTTCATACCAGGTCCTAGAAAACATTTTCACAGTTCTCAAGTTAGCACACCCTAATAAAAAAGTTATATATTTAAACTACTTTTATTTCATTCTAAATATAGTTCTAATCTGTTAACATATTTACTGATATATCATTTGAGACTTACTGATATGAAAATTATAATTAAACATTATTTGGAGTACTACTTGTGCACAATGCACATTTCTTAATATTAAGCCTAAAATGTGTTTTAATGTCACTATTGATGAGGATTTTGATGAGGAGGTCTTTGAATGCAAGATATTTAAAGTGTACCTAAAACATACTTGCAACAGTTCCACTTTAGCACAATCAAATATACTTAACTATGTATTTAGTTGGATTTCAGCACTACTTCCTCACAATTAAAGTGCATCAAGTACAAAATTAGGTGGGTTATACTTTATTTTAAAGTGTTCTTGTTACAGTGTAATTATTATACATTTAAGTACTGAGTAATTAAACTACATGTACTTACTATATGGTTAGGGTTAGGATTAGGGTTTGGCTTAGGGTTACTTGCATGTAATTATGCATAATTTATTGTTATTATAATAGTAAGTACATGTAACAAGGACTCCTTAAAATAAAGTGTTACCATTACTTGTTCCAATTTAGCAGACTTTAAGTATACCAGTTTAGTATACCAAAAGTACAATTGCAGAGTATTTTTATTAAGCACATAAATATGTAAATGTATTGTACTGTGCTTAATATGATATAAATGTATTTTAAATACATTTTAGTATATTTATTTTCCACTAGGGCAGACTCTACTAAATCTAAAATATGTGCATGTTTAAATTTAATCCACAATCGGTCTCAATATACTAGTGAGAGTAAGTGGATTGCACATTTTATAATTACGAAATAAGGCAAAATTATATTCAGGTAATCGAGATGTGTCACAGATGCTCTCAGTAAAGTTTAATATTAATGTACGTTTGATGTAACTCAAAATATTGCTTTTAGGCAATGCTCACCAGACTAAACAACATTTATATCAGCATTTCTGTGATCAGTGTAAGATTTCCAGAGTGGGCTGAATATGACTGATGTAGAGTTTTCAGTCAACGTGGTTTCAATCTGCGCACAAACCCAATCAGCTTCACTGTCTTTTGTTTGGCTGGGTTTGTTGCACATCTCAATCAGTGAAGCGAGTCAACATGTGGATACTCCTCAGAATTCCTATTTCCTTTGAACAGCTTGACCAATCAGTCACCCGTGATCCCAGCCTGAGCATGGCGTGATTGATGAAACCGCTTTCTTTCTTTCTTTCTTTCTTTCTTTCTTTCTTTCTTTCTGTGAAATAATTTTTATAATTTTTTTAATATTTAATATTTAGATATATTACATTTATTATGTATTTGTTATGTTTATTTGTATTTTTATATTTTATAATACATTTATTTTGTATTTCGATAATACGGGTATATGTATTAATGTATTTATTATTATATATGTATTTTTTCTTTTACTTTTTTCACTTTTTTTCTTTATATTTTCACGCTTTCCTTACTCTCAATGCAAAGTCACTTCTGAGTCCAGTTTAGCAGTGCGGTCAGGAAATGATCCTCACTATTAATCAAAGCCATCATGCTCCTTCGGCTCCCCTGTCGTGGATGGGAGTGTATGGTGTAATTACACCTCTTCCCTTTTCCCCTGCAACCGCTCTAGCCTGAAATGCAGTTTGCAGTCACCGCTTTCACATGCCTGATTTCCCACGCTGCCACATCACTGGCAGCACCAATCCTGATTGCTTGAACTTCATACCAGCATGTGCTCCACTTATCAATATCTTGTCTTTAATTCTGGATAAATTGCAAAAATCCTAAATATTTAACCTGTGCGAGGTATATGGAAACACTTTTTGGAAACACAGCATCTAGATATCTCAGGTATGTGGGTCCTCAACCCCCCAGTACTGAGAGAGCAATTTCAAACTCTTATCAGTCTGCTGTATTTGGACTGGGCGGTGCAGTGGGCGCTCAGGGGGACATTACAAACCACGCTTAGTCTTTATAACCCTCCTGTTTGCCAAGCTTTCCACCACAAAAACTCACCTCCATTTGGAGACCTGCATCTAATGAGTGTAGTCTGAGCAGCTGGCTGGCACCTTTATCAGGTGAGGCTGTTTGTTGGCCAGCGGGTCACGACAGGGTCACCTGCCTCTCCATCTCCAAAGAAAGAGCAAAAACACCCAAACAATACGAGAAAACCTTGGGTACAATGGGAAAGAACACACAGGGATGAGGTGTATATTTGGTCAGGTGTGGCTGATAAGGAAATTCCGCACTCTTACAGAATGCTTATGTGACCGTTTCCTCTTTCTATCTTTATTTTGCAGTGTCCGCTTCAGGCCTGGTGAGCACCTGACCTCCTTGATGCCGAGAACATCGTCCCCACATCCATTCCCCCTCATCGCGCCCATATCTGTGGAAACCCATAATAAGTGTGGCTGAGTGGTTGAGAGTTAGTCAATAAACCAGGGGATGCAGGACTGATGAGAACGGACACTGTTAGGTTGTTCGATCAACAAGGGTACACACTTTAGTGACAGTATTTTACTTCTCAGCGATGGACAAAATGTATCGAGGAACATGGGTGATCCAGAAGAACAAACCAATAGGAAAAACAAGACAAAGCCACGGATACAAGGAGAAGAAAGACCTGGAATAAGAGCACTGTGCTCAGTGAAGACATTATAATCAAACTGTGTGGATACAATGACAATCAACCAATGTTAGAAGCATCTGTAGGAGTTTCTGTAACGTGTAACTGATGCAAAGACGTCTTCCGTGAGATCTGACAACGCTTAGACAATGTTCTGTACAGTTGAATGTAAATACAAGTAATTATTTTATCGTTAGTATGAAGGATGTAAATATTCGATTGTCCATGTGGTGTGCTGTTTTATCTGTCTACACTGTGATTCACGATGTGACAATCTATGGAACAGGTATGACGTGTTGGAATATGCAATTTCAGACTTTTTGTTGACTACTTTGTTGACGTCAAATCTTAAAAGTGAGATAAATGTTAAAGCACATTCAACAAAACCTGAACCTATTGATCTCCCTGCAAGCCTGGTTTTAGAATAGACGCTACTGTCAATGTTGACTATTAGCATTAGCGTCGTCAGATAGATAAGAGTCATCTTTCTGTGCCAGGACTTCCACAGTATGCCAGAAGTAGTCGATTCAGAGAGACAGATAACTCCATCCGCATAGCTGCTCACCATCTTTGCGAAATCGACAGGAACGGCCATGAATCATGACGTGCCTTTCTAATCTAAATATTGACTTACAATCAAACTGTCATTGTCATTGAGATACGGGAAAAGAGTGTCCTGACAAATTGGATGGCAGAATGGTTATCAGTAGGAATTTCATAAAAGTTGGGAAATTCAGCCCATTCGCCATTTTAAACAGTATTACCTGCTCACGCCACTCTGAACTACCAGGAAGCATTGTGAAATAGCTTTTATTGTGGCTCTTGACTTAGTTTTTTTTACACATTTGCTGGCATGTATGGCCACAATTTCAAAACTGACATTGTCATTTTGGTAAACTGAAGAAATTAGTGCACATGTCCCCGTCTAAGAGTTTGAATTCTTGTCAAAAGGTCACTTCAATGTTTGTTTTTAATGTTGTTGACTATGTTCCCACTGCCAGTTGACCTGAGGTCACAGTGCTGGTTTATTCTCCTGTTTTATGCTGGATTTATACAAAATGTGATTCTGTCCACATTGTATTATTTTTGTATAAAATGAAATCAATCTTTTAAAATCATTATTTATGCTTTTAAGTTTCAAGTAAAGTTTTTTTTTTCTCAAGATTGATAACTGTGGTCTGTCTCTGATTTCAAATGTAAAAGTAAATCATATTGTATGAATTTCCTCATACTAAATATTATACTAGTGTTTGCCCAATTATTATGCAATTGCATAGTTTTTCTTTTCAAGACGATTATTTTTATGACATGGGTGTTACCAACCCATTACCAACCTCTCCTTCCTGCAACAATATATCTTCTTAAATCACCTAAGGTTGAAGATCTTGTGGTGATCTCAAACTTAAAGGTATAGTTCAACCAAAAATGAAAATTGTCATTTACTTTTACCCTCATGTCATTCCAAACCTGTATGAGTCTCTTTCTTCTGCTGAACACAGAAGATATTTTTTTAAAAAATTGGCGGTACCCATTGACTTTCATTGTATTTTTTCCCATAATATGCAAGTCAATGGCTACCGTCAACTGTGACATTCTTCTTCTTTGTGTTCAACAAAAGAAAGAAAGTCACACAAGTCTGGAACAATGTGAGGGTGAGTAAATGATGACAGATATTTCATTTTTGGGTGAACTGTAACTTTAATAGTCCATTTTAGGAATTAAAATGGACAATATTTTGTGTCCAGGTGCTTTTCATTAAGATTAGGATCATGTCAGGATTGAGTGTGGGAAAAATGTTGGATATTTCAAAATGTTGTGTTGTATTTTGTTCAGCAGCGTGAGTGAGGTTCGAGTGCATGTCTGGAAGAAAACCTCCCTGTTGCTTTTTGTTTTCCTCCTACAGGTCTGAAACAACAATTTTAAAAATTGTTTTTAAAACCACCAAGGCTATTACTAAACTTGGAGGATGAGCCGCATATTGTTGATGGGAATGAAACTCATGTCAATGCCGTAGGGTGGAAGAGTATGCTGGGAAAACATGGCTCCCTCAAGACAAATATGATGCTGTAATTAAATGAATTTACCTCATTCTGTTCAAACAAAACACACACATTTACTTATTATACAGGGGCCTTTTTAATAAATCAAGAATTGCAATTTTAGTGATGGTCTACTATTTTTATTTAATTAACTACTCATTCACAATTACACATTTTGTCTGTGTATGTATTATTCTGATTATGTTGTGTCACTCTAGTTTGGTCACCAGGATGGAGTTTGGGGGGTGTTTGTGAGAATAGCTCTTCATGGAATGAACTAACAAATTTAATTTCCATCACTGGAATCATCTCATCTGCATTTTGTTTAATAACCTTCTTTGGCAGAAAAGATGGTGGTGAAAATGTCAAACTTCTGTAATAATTTGACTGTTTCGCCTTGCTAAAGGTAATTTCATAGCTATAGCATTTAGTGTTTTCTAATATTTTCATACTTGTGACTACATACAGCTTGACTGTAAATTATGCTCATTAAAAAAAAAAAAATCCATACAGGAATATTTTCTGATGTGTCTTCTCATCAAACTTCACATCTCACTTACACTGTCTCCTTGTTAATGAAGTCTACTAACCTTTCAAAGTTTGACAAGACAAATGTGGAACAGTTGTATATTTGTTTTAAAATCGATATAAATCAGTTTTATACAATACATATTAAAATGGTTTATGTTTAAAAAGGCTGACAAATTTTGTATTTGATTTTTCATATTTTAAGATCAAAAAGGACAAGGGCGAAACAATTAAATATATGCATATGAGGCATTTGAAAATATAAAATAAAATAAATTGAGTCTGTTAGTTGTAATAATCAGCCAATAGCACATAACAATAATTGAAGACACCCAGAAGCATATTTTGAGTTCTTCTGTTAGCTTGATGCTAATGCTGATCACAGCTCTTAGCAATGTTACACTTATTCTGACTTTAAAACCTTGTTCTGAGCTTTTTTGTCTTCATTTGAATGTCATTAAAGACACTCATAGAGTTATGAAAGAGAGCGTCCTGCTGAGTATACACTTGTAACCCTGTTTGGTTATCAATGAGGCCTTTGATTTTGCTCCCAGGGAGCCACTAAAGATCTTACTGCTGCTCTCTTTTACTGCGCTGCCCTTAAAAGAGCAGAGGAGCAGTGAGAGAGAGAGAGAGAGAGAGAGAGAGAGAGAGTGAGAGAGAGAGTGTGTGTGAGAGAGAGAGAGAGAGAGAGTGAGAGAGAGACACACAAATGCTTAATAGCATTCTGAGGAGGTGCTGAGTTAACAATGCAACAACAACAATACAGCAACAACAATGATTATAACTATTGTTTTAATTCAATTCAAGGACAGCACTGTAAATGCAGGCCTATAATTCTTGTATTTTAACAAGACTAATGGCATAAACACAATTAAGTGCTAAAATTGGCAAAATGATTTACCAATATTCTGCTGTTAATTACTTTTTTCAGCATATGATGATTTGTCAGATTTTTGTCAGTCAATATTATGAGCACATATACACAACTGCAGTGCATATGGAGATAGATATATCTTACTTCAATCTCAATTTATTAAGCCCTATTTTATACGCAATTTTGAGAAAAAAAAACAACAACACTTTTTTCATCTTCCCGTGTCTGTTTCTTGTAAGATATTGTATGATTCAACAGACACAGCAGGGAAGGACTGGATCTTTACTTCCGAACAAGACTCAGAGGTCAACATGAGAGCAAGATGGACACACAGAGAACAGAGAGAAAGGACAAAGAGACAGAAAATGGAAGTTACAAACTGAATGTAGCTGTGTGTTTAGTGGTCAGAAGAGAATGGGCACTACATCAACTCCAGCTGGGCCCCAAAGGGTTTTAATGGGCAGAAGAACCCAGCAGGGGTCAGAGGTCAGGAGGCCAATCTCTGCCAGGGCTAATTGGTAACACTGTTTCAAACCGAGATCAAAATTAGCCTTTGAAGTCCATAATATCAAAATAAGTCTCAAAATAAGACATTTTGTTGTTTTTTGCATATATAAACTGTATAATTTCTTTAAATATTATATATCCTGTATGTATATATATATACATACAAAATTAAATTAATAAATTATAATAAAATGTATATTATATATTATATTATAATGAAATTATGTGTGTGTGTGTGTGTGTGTATTCATCATTGTTGTATTTTGAAACAAATTGTATAGATAGATAGATAGATCGATCTTTTATTCATAACTATTAATTTTAAATTCCACTGTCAAACGGTTCACAAATCCCACTGAATTCACACAGTTCATAAATATCTGAAAACATACAGTCAGTGAAATGAACCATAAACCGCTTAATGCATTGACAGCTTGACAGCATCTGGAAGACTTGAGGCAAATGTGTCAGAGAGGAATAAAAATGTCATTATTAATCACTCGTTGTTCCGCGTCTAGTAAGGGGAAACACACTGCATTCAAATGAAATCATTACAGCTGAGAAACTGTATGTAAACAGACATTTTCATGACCCCACAAACTGTGTGAAGGAATTTATCATTCCTGCCTTTGTGATGCTTTGGTAGTTTAATGATCGATTCTCTACACAGACACGCATAGTGGAATGAGAATGGATCCATTCGGGCTTTGTGTCTAAATGGGAGCGAATACATTCGGCCTTTCAGCTCAGAGACGGATCATACAGTAGAAGGCAGTCCTGACAGATAGCAGTGGCTGCTGCTGCTGCTGTGGGATCTGGTGATTTATGGTGATTGGTGGGATGCTCTGAGTCAGTTGTGGGTTAATGTTCACCTGGGTCACAGAGCCACTGCTGGAACCTGCCTGTATTCACATCAGGCCCTCTGACGAGACTGGCCTCAAGCTAAACCCACCACTCAGTGGGGAAACAGCGTCCTTCATAGCTCCTCAATGGATCCTAATGGTTATGTAAGGTGGCTATTCAGAAAGCTGAAAGGGCTCGGGTGGAAGAGAAATATCAATCTTGTCCAATGCATTAACACAGTTAAACTCAGTACACCTCCCCTTTCCATGGTACAAAAAACAAAACAAAAAACACTTTGTATATATATGTATATACTGTATATATATATATAACAAAAAACACTTTGTGTGTGTGTATATATATATATATACTGTATATATATATATATATGTGTGTGTGTGTGTGTGTGTGTGTGTGTATATATATGTATATATATTATGTAATATTATGTTTTTTTAACTGTATTACTACATAAGTGCTTGTTATTAGCAATTTTTTAATTTTAATAGTAATTTATTTTTTAATCAACTTATGTTAAAAAAAAAAATATTCCAACAAAAAAGGAGGGAAAATCTTTAAAGTGTTGATATTCAAGAAACATCTATCTATCTATCTATCTATCTATCTATCTATCTATCTATCTATCTATCTATCTATCTATCTATCTATCTATCTATCTATCTATCTATCTATACAATAAAATATGCAAAATATGTGTTTATCAAATTTGGAAATTTGGTATGAACTAGTGACAACTTAATTTAGTCAAAATTGATAACTATATTACCTATTCAGATATTGCCTATCTTATTTATAAGGCTATATATTTATTATAGGCTAATTATTTTTTTAAAAATTCATTAATTTGTTTAAAGTTTATTGCTAGAAAACACAGAGATCAAATCAGTATTATTTTAGTTATTACTAAAACTTATAGAAAAATAAATAAATAAATTACATAAAATATAATAACCTATTTTGTTTTAGACCATATAGACATTTTAAAAATAATAAAAAACTTATAAAAATTACAAAGCACAACAAACATTTCCAATTTTTTTAACTAAAATTAAATTTTACGAAAATATACAATATAAACGAAAATATAAAAATAAAAACTGATTTGAAATATTAATACAACTATAATAGTATATCAATGATACTAAAATAACACTTGATCACACAAATCATAATTTTAAAATATATTTTTTGTCATGTTCCACATTTTAGTAACAGGGCTGCAAGTGCATATAGAATGAAAACAAAATGAAATAGAAATTACAAATACTGACTATTGGGTGAAACCCAAAGATAAACTTTTCAGGCCCGTTTTAACCCTGCTGGTGGTGCAGCGCCCCCTGGGACAAACCAGAGCCCGGTTAAGATCTGTGGGACCATAGACACAATCAATACTGATTATTATGTCTATGTGGGACAAACACTACAATGGCGCCATCGCCTGTGCAATATGGGAACTACAACGATCGCAGGTGCTGGAACAAGTGCAAAAACTGTGCCATTCACAAAACACCCAAATGATAATAACATGTAAGATACACACAATACAATAACTCAAATTCATGTTTACAACTTAAAGAAATTTACAAAATTATCACTATATTAAGAAAACATTTTCTAAACGTTAAGACGAAATGAATCAATATATAAAAAGTATTGAACTGAATTTCAGTTTGGATGATTCCAATAATTTCCAGTCTTGATCAAGACACAATAACAGGTAACGCAGGTGACGCAGCTGATGGAGTGACCCGGAAGTTGCGCAGGTTTCTCCTCCCGGATGACGTCACTTCACTGAGCTGTTTAAGATGGCGCTTCGGCCCGGATCAGGGGGAGGTGGCAGGTACAGAATTCCACACTTTAACGCTCTCTTATCTATTTTTGTCTACATGTATACACCTGCTAAAGTCAGTATATGTTAATTCACGAGCCTGTTTGAAAATTCAGCCGTTGGTGGCGCACAGTTTCACTTTATGTAGCGCACCGTCTGCAGTGTTAATGGCTGATGCTGGTCAGCTGTGATGGTGATGTGACGCTTGTCATACCAACCGTCACGTTTATATTGGTTTCTATTCCTTTACTTTCCTTCCTTTGTCATACACGGGGATACATAACGATATTGATGCTCAAACGTTATTATTATACCGCTTGTCAACGGACTGACTAACGTTACCACCCAGAAATGAGCATTTGTTGTCCGTGTCTCAAAACCTAGTGTGCTGTCTTCCTAGACAGCCTTTTGGAGTCTATAGGTTTATGACGCCCTACAGTTTTATTCGAACGCATTGCTTCCTATAGAATTGTTCGCTGTTATTTCTATACCAAAATGTTTTGCAGCCCTATAAGTTACACATGTAACAGTTAGATAATACAAATAGCCTATGAAAACGTACACAAACGTATTCATGTGTTTTAATATTTTTTTATTTTGCAAATAATATTGCAGTTATCTTTAACTTCGCATTTCCATATGAAAACCAGTCAAGTAGTGATACAGGTTTAAGTTTCACAAACCGAGTATGCAAAATTATCAGAGACTTGCAGTTAGTCAAATGTTGATTCATGGAGTTGGTTCATTTAATGATTCGTAAGTCTTTCTGAGCGTTTTCAAAGAGTAATAAAAATCAACCTGGTTTGTAAGAGTCATTTGTTCATGAATCAGACTTCACTGTTAGCGCAGTATATTTGTTTTTGCATGACACCCAAAGCAACTGAGGAACCACTGTGACTGTTCTAACATGCCTAAATATTCAATTCGAATATTTGAAAGTGTCCATTATGAAAAAAATTGATTTGATGAGTGATGTCCAGAAAATTTTACTTTTCGATGAATCATTGCTTCCAAAAACTTGTATCTGAATGTTGATGTACAAAAATTAAATTAGATTCAAACATTCAAAATTGTTTCCTGATAGCTGATAAACATTCTCCACATTGATTCTGGATCATATCAAGGTTAAAAGGAAGGGTAGACCAGAACACAGCCACCCTGACTAGTATGATTTATGTTTGCAGATGAGACATCAGGTCATGATTGTGATGTGGATCTTAATAGCTCCCAAATATATTCTTAGCTGTACTGTAACTGCAGTGCTGCATTTCTTGTTGCTTATATAGTTGACCGGATCAACATCGTATCACCCTCATGGGTGTCACTGAGCTTACAGATTGTGATATCGGGTCAGTAAGGCACTTTGAATGTACCAAAGTTTTCATAAAGTAGACCACATAACTGTCAGAAAGGATCGAAAGGCCAACTTCATGTTTTATTTACCTAAAAGGCTTTAGTCTCTGCTGAACTGCTTGAATAATGAATGTCTAGTTTCAAACGGCGCAGCACCAGGTAATGCTGATACCTGCCGTGAAACTAAATAACCACAGGGCTTTACATAGAGCTGCTTTATTTTGGCGTTATAATAAAAGTTCAACAGCATAATCTGAATTTACATGGAAGGACTTTTCAAGTCTTTTGGCACTTCTGTAAATGATGAGGAACATGCTCATGTGAAGTCAATGTGACAAATTGAATGCTGAAAATTGTTTATAAGAATTAGATTTTGATGCAGTTTTTCAATAATTATATTACAGAGCTTAGCAGTTTGCAGAAGAAAGAGCTCCATGAAGTTAGATTTAGTCTGGTGGCTCAAGTCATGATAGGCATCTTCCATATGGTTGTGTCTCTCAAACAGCTGCAGTGGAGGGCATAGGGAGTTTATTGGAACAGGTGTAACTGTATTGTTGCTGCCAACACCCTGAAAGATGCTTATCAGGTCTGAGAGTTCAGAAAAAAGGACAGAAGAAAGCAATGTCAGAGGTGCAATCTGTTATTCTGTTTGAAAGTCACTAAATAAATAAGCCTGCCCACCCACATGGAGCCAACACAAAGGTTTTGACAGTTCTCAAATTCCCATATCGAGTGCTGGAAGGTAAGACAGGGCTCTAGACTCATTCTTCCCACTGGTCGCACTTGTGCGACTAACTTTCTCAGTTGGTCGCACGAGCACATCATTTGGTCACAATTTTTTTTTTTTTTGATACAACATTTGATTAATCAATGCATTCTGATGAACTGTTATCATAGTTTATAGTTATATGGTAACGAAAGTGTTCAACATTCAACACGTTCTTTTTCATCAGTTATTTTCAACATTATTTATGATTTAAATTTTGTGACAGGAATTCCTCTTTTCGTGTGCTTTCACTGTCAAATTCGCTTGCATAACATAAGACGAGGCATGGCATAGGACACATCACATGCTGTATTATACCGACTAATACATAACAGAATGTTTAGCAAACACTGAGGAATCAAATAATAATAATATAAAAAAATAAGGAAAGCCTCTATAGTGTAACATGAGGTAAACAGCAAAGATAACAAGCTTTTCAAAACGAAAACAAAAAGAAAAGTAAAACTAAACTGGCTGTCGCTGACAGGACTTGCATGTTTTCTCTACAAGAATACCAACATGTTCACCTTCTCTGGTTTAAGAAGCGGTCTTTTGTATGAAGCAGACGCTTTGGAGCAGCGCAGACCATGCACTCGCACAAGTGCAACCACGTCAAATTTTTACTCATACACTCTCAAAAAATGGTCTAGAGCCCTGTAAGAGCTTATTATCTGTGATGGCATAAAAAGGATTTAGGGATGCCTGCCTTTTTGAGGTTTATATTATGTTTAGAGGTTTGTTTGGTTAAAAAGTTGAATATTAAGTATTCAACCTAGGCTCATTGGAAAAATGTGCCTCTACCTTTAAATTTTGCAAAATTCAAAAAACGTAACAATTTACTGCAGTTTTTTCAGCTGAAATAAATACTAGAGGCAGTAAAACACCAATAACCTTTATTCTTTTTCACACAAATTGTGATCACAGGATAAGATTGTTTTTGCATTTCTTTGCACAACCTCAATTTTTTTTTTGATGATTGCGTTACAAAACCAGCTCTGGGCCAACTTGATTTCATTGCAATTTGTACACATCTTACGAGGTGGCTAATTCATACAAATGCATACGATCTCACTCGTACGAATGAACTACCCCGACCCCACCCCTAAACCTATCCGTCACTGGGGTCTAGACAAATCTTACAAAATCGTATGAGTGAGGTCGCACGAATTCGTACGAATTAGCCACCTCGTAAAATATGTACAAATTGGGTGTGAGATGGCGTTGGCATGGCTTGTTTGATGTAGTAAACTTGCTCGATACCTCACCTGGTAAAGCATTGCACTTGTGATGCAGAGCGCTCGGGCACAAGTTATAATACTCGAATATATTTTTTTAACGTTCAGTAATTTCTGCATCTGCTGCCATAATAATGTCAAATTATCTTAATTTGAAAGCTTTTGCCTGGAAATATTGATATGATTAATTTTATTTGATTATAACTAATGGATTGACTTAATATTTATGAATTCATAATAATATATTAAAATTGATTACGTACAAGCAATATAATTCGATTTAAGAGCTGTGATGGAGAGTTAGTCTTTTTTGATCCAAAAACAAATAATTATTTGGGAATTGGAAGAATCAAAGATATTTGGGAATTAAAGACTAGGAGAGATTTTTGATTTCCTAATTAATTATGATGATCAGCACTTTACTATCATGAATTAATAAGATGAGATGGGATGTTTGGTGTATGTTATTGGATATTAGGCTAGATGACCAATATTGAAGCAGTCAGCTCTTTGAACTGAAATGGTTCATAACTGTTCAGATATGTTCAAAGATTAACTAATTTAAATGCAGTATGTGCTAATTGATTGTGTTGATTTTTATATTCGTTTGCAAATTTATTTATTTGCCTGCTATATGCTTATGCCAGTTTATCGGAAATCTACTTAATATTGTTAGACTTTTTTAGAAAAAATATTGGAGTGTCCAGTTGGTATAGTCTATTATAAAGGCTCTGCATAAGTGTTATGGAGCCATTAATATTCTGTATCAAATCTGCTGTTTACATGTGTTTCTCAAAGACAAAGTTCTGTCAGTAAAACTCATTCTCAGGTTTTATAACCAGGTTTGCTCATGGATGGATGGATGTTGGCAGTATCAGTTTAAAATGGTGGCTAGATGTGATCTCCCCACCCTGATGTCACAGCCGATCTCTCTTTGAATGTTAATCTGCCTTAATCCAGTGTTTTATTTTTTCTTCTCCCTCTGTTGTATCTCAGTCTCTGTGAGCGCTGCAAAGCCGTGAGCCTGCAGGCGAACAGATGCAACACAGACAGACACATCGCTCTGAGCCAGAGAACCTCAGTGGAGTGTTAGCCCACATTTCAGACTATTGGCAAAGCAAACAAAACTAGGCTAACTCTGGATGAGTTACTTCTGCAATTAAGACACCAAATGTGAAATACTGCAAGAGTTTTAAGTTTTACTACAACAAGAAATCTGTATTTCGATTCTCAATAGTGCTTTTTGAATACTTTGTCCCTTCAATAAAAGGAATACCGATTTATCATGTAGAATGTACCATAGTAATTCTGTGGTACTGTTTAAAGTATTTTTAAATGAATATTATAATAATTCGGCAGTCGCTAGCTGACTTAAAAAGACTTGATTTTGGTCTGGTTCCTCTTTCAAATTGAATGGGATTGAATGGGAAGTTTATTTAACCTGCTGGTAAAGTAGTAATACTACAAAATGTTTTTTTTTTTTTTTTTCTTACCAAAACACTGAAAAAAAATTGGGGTAATTCAACTCTGAATGCTCTTCAGGATTCTGTGCTCTCTTAAATCAGTTGTAGTAAATTCCTTTGGCAGCAAGCTGCCTCTTGATATTTCAGCAAAATAAATTTTACATATTGCTACTCTATAGGAATATTTTTGGTCAACATTTTTACCTGTTGTGTGTCCACATAGCTGACATTTTTACCTGTTGTTGTAGCCCATCCAAGGTCATCGGAGAAAACTCGTCATCGGAGAAGGGCTAATTTAACATCACTGTTTTGCTCAGTCCAAACTGATTTTTTTTTTTTTTGCTAAATATTTTTGTTGCCAGTTTTTGCTTGAAAATGTTGGTCCCTAGCAAGTATCACTAATATTTATTAAAGTTGTTTTTATAGGTTCTCCCACTGATCATAAGTGCTTTTGTAAAATCATACTTCATGGCTTCATTCCATAAGGAATCTATTCGATTTAATTTATTTCTTACCTGTGAAAGCAACATAATGGACTGCCAATATTTGAATGATTTTGATTTCCATTGTGGTGCAATGACTTGAAGGACCTTCTAGAATAATGGACTTGGGCTGTTTCATAAATGTTTTCTCCGTTGTGTGATTGATTGGTTGCCTTTAGTCAAAATTTCCCTCCGTCTCTTGAATGCGGAGGGCAATAGTGTAAAGACATTAACTTCACACTGAAATGAGCTTCAGGGCTTTGAAATGGGCAGCCTGGTAAATGACTACAATATTGAATGTGTCTGTCTTTTCTGTTCTAGTTTTATGTACCCTGTAGGAGGGGGCATTGGACCACCCCAAGGTAAGCAGCTGACATTTTGTCTATATTTTGCCTCTTTTTACATTAGATCATTTTGTTGGATACGTTTCTCCAGTATAACATTTAAATGGAAAAACAATATTTGTTATTAAACTTGTCATTTTTTAATGGCAGGAATGATGCCCATGCAGCAGCAGCAGCAGCAGCAGGGCTTCCCCATGGTCCAGGTCATGCAGCCCAACATGCAAGGCATGATGGGAATGAATTTTGGAGCACAGATGCCTGGTGCCATGCCAATACAGGTTTGATTTATATATGTTAGCCATCAAAAATTTGGTTTCATGATTGGGATGTCCTCATTGTTTTGATCTCGTGTTTATAGGGTGGGATGGCGATGGGCATGCAGACTCCCGGAATGCAGTTACATGGGTCAGCCTCAGTTCATGGGCATGAGGGGCCCAGGGCCACAGTTCCCTGCGGACCTACAGAAGCAGATGGCGGAGGAGCATCAGTAAGGCTTTACACATTCACGCTCCCGGAAAGTTGTTTGTACACCAGAACTCGTCTCTGATCAGTGTGTGTCCACAGAAGACGTCTGGAGCAGCAGCAGCGGATGCTGGAGGAGGACCGGAAGAGAAGACAGTTTGAGGAGCAGAAACAGAAACTACGTCTACTGAGCAGTGTCAAACCCAAAGTGAGCAAGTCAATGTGATATAAAAATGACTCTTTCTAAATAATAGACCTGATGTGATTATAAAATAATTGCTTGGTTAGTATTACTTGGATTAACCATGATTATTGTGCAGTTTATTTTCCAAGAATATATTGGCATCCAAATAAGGTATTTGATAGGGAATATAAACGCAATAAAATGTTTGAGAGGTTTATTAAAGTAATATTGAGTTATTATTGGTGCTATATCACTGTCTGTCTTACAAAGTGCTATTTTAGTATCACTGAGATATTACAATAGTTTTTCATAAATATTTTAAATTTGTTTTTATTTTTATATTTTTTGTTTTCATTTCATTTTTTTCATTTCATTTTTTTTCATTCATTTCATTCATTTTTCATGTTTTCATTTTGATTTCATTAATTATAATTTAGTTTTAGTATAATAAAATAAAATGTATAAATATATGTAAATAATATACAAATATACTATAAATATATACTAAAATTAAAACCAATAAAAAACTTCTGTTACTTAAAATATTTCTAGTAACAAAAGTATTTTTTTTGTCATTTTAGTTTTAGTATGACTTAACTATAATAACTTTGCAATATGTACTTTTTCTTGCATATCAGCTCCTTCAAACTCAAAACAAAATTGCTATTTTTGTACAGACTGGGGAGAAGAGTCGTGACGATGCCTTAGAGGCCATCAAAGGAAATCTAGATGGGTTCAGCAGAGATGCCAAGATGCATCCAACACCATCTTCACAGTCTAAGAAACCAGGTACATCCAGTGACACGTTCCAGCTGCCTGACTGCCTTCAGGCCATTTGCTTTTCAAGTCCCTGCTCATGACGTCAAGGGTCGCATCAGTGGCCCAGACAGCTTTTGACAAGGCCACAGTGACTGTCGAGCGCTGAAGGATATTACAATGATGCACTCACACATTTATAAATGGATAGCTCACCCAAAAATAAAAATCCTGTCATCATTTACTCACCCTCATCTCTGAATTTCCTTTCCCATGGAACACAGAATGAGGATTTGAAGAATTGTACTGGATGCTGTTTTCTGTGCATTTTCATACAGGTTTGGGCTGACATGAGAGTGAGTGAATGATGACAAAATTTTACTTCTTAAGTGAACTACCCCTTTATAGTGTTTCTATTCTGTCTCAGTGCAAACACACCACATCTTTATCATTGAATCAAATAGCTGTTTTATTCCCAGCAGCCACCAGGAGGCCCTCCAGATGTTTCCACTGAGTGTTTCCTTATCCTCCATGTAGCGCATTATCCTCCACCTTCACACTCTGTCATTTTCACCCCTCACACCTGCAGAAGAGCTTCATATCACTCACTGTTTCTAGTCAACTGCTGCAACTGTTTCTGCTCTAACTGTTTAGTTTGGAAAGAGGTGAATTGAGAAAAAAAATTAACTGATCATAAATGCTTATTACAGGCTATTTTTGTTTTGGTGGCTTCATGTCAAGTTTGGGGTCAGTACGTTTTTGAAAGAAGTCTCTTATGCTCATCATGCTTCATTTATTTGATCAAAAGTGCAAAAAATAGATATTGTTAAATATTATTGCAATTTAAAATAAACTTTTCTCTTTTAATATATTTAAAAATATAATTTATTCCTCTGATGCAAACTGAATTTTCAGCATCATTACTCCAGTCTTCAGTGTCACATGATCCTTCAGAAATCATTCTAATAATGGGGCAGTCGTGGCCTAATGGTTAGAGTGTCTGACTCGTAATCCAAAGGTTGCGAGTTCGAGTTTCGGGCCGGCAGGAATTGTAGGTGGGGGGAGTGAATGTACAGCGCTCTCTCCACCTTCAATACCACGACTGAGGTGCCCTTGAGCAAGACACCGAACCCCCAACTGCTCCCCGGGCGCCGCAGCATAAATGTCTGCCCACTGCTCCGGGTGTGTGTTCACGGTGTGTGTGTGTTCACTGCTGTGTGTGTGCACTTTGGATGGGATAAATGCAGAGCACAAATTCCGGGGGTTACCATACTTGGCCATATGTCAATCACTTTCACCATTTCCTGCGCACTCTTATTATTATCCATTTTTTTTTGTGAAAACTGTGATACATTTTTATTTCAGAATGAATCAAAAGAACATCATTTATTTGAAATAGAAATTTCAGACATTATTTTGTAGCATTACAAATGTCTTTACTGTCACTTTTGATTAATTTAATGTGTCCTTGCTGAATAATTTTTTCTAAAAAATTTTTTACTGACCCCAAACTTCTAAATGGTGGTGTATATGGAAGAAAGTTTTCTGTATTTAATACAAACCTCTAATGGTACCTTTTGAAATGTACCATGTTAAAAAAAAATGGTTTTGGGTTTGAATCGCATGTGTCATCAGCCGGAAGTCAGATTGTCATTCTTAAAATTGGACTTAAACCATGTAATGTTGCAGTTTGTTGATACCAGCCAGTTGGCAAGTAACTTTGTTTATTCACTCACCAAAGCCAATTTTAACTCAGATTTGGTTTGAACATTCACATCTTTTTTTACATCCATAATGTGACATTTTTGAGCAAAACAGGATATAAAAAACAAACATTTGGGCAGAAATTGATTGAATGGTAAGATATGGATGTTCCATCTGCCCAAATGTTTGTGTCAAGTAGTCAGATGAGTGAGAATGAGACTTTGCTAAAATAATGCTTAAATAGTTAAGTCATGTTAGCAGAAAAAGAAAGACAAGCATTTTCTTAGTCAATCATTCATGGTAAGACCAGAAAAGAGTGTCAAGTAAATAAAAAAAGGTCAATTTTGTTTTCATGTTGACTTGTATTTTGGACCCTGCTAGTAATTATAGTAAGAAATTGAAAAATGTATAAACAAGTACATTTCCATTGACATTTTCATTTAAATGTTGCATTTGTTTTTGTATATTAAAACAGCAGCACCACACCTATTGAAATTCAGTACCCTCCTGTTGTTCTTGTAAAACTGTTTCTCATTTTTTCAGTCTGTCTGTGTGGTCATAACTCATAATGTGTGTTTTGTCTGTCTCACTCTCTTTATTGGTTTTTGCAGACTCATCGCCATCTCATTCCTCTGTCACCTCTCATACACTTCCTCCTGCTTTCCCTGGTGACGACGATGAGTTTAGTGACTTTGTGCAGGGCCCCGTCGATGCCTCCTCCTCATTCCCCTCTTCATCCCTCCCTCCATCCTCCCCTTCACTGAGAGCCACTCACATTAGCCAGCCATTAGAGACGAGGCCTGGCCAGCATCCCCCTTCCTCCCCTCTCCCTCACTCTGTCCCTTCATCTCTCCCTGTCTCACCTGCCATCCAACACTCTTCTGTCATCTCCAGCTCCCAATCTGCATTCCAAGGTAACGCCCCTCTCATGGTTTCTCACTTTGCCATGCCATCACTTGTTAGTACCCATAATCAGTGATTAGATGCCATAACTACACTACTTGGTGCAAAAACTATACAAACTAGTTGTAATATTGAACAATGAGTTGCATTTGCAGCTCATGTAAGAAAAAAAAGCTAGCACAGGTCTGGGGTTGTATGTGCCAGCCAAGCAACTCCCATTGACTTGAATGTGAATGGTGATGGATACGTTTCTTCAGATCTTTTAAACCTTTTTGCCCATAACCGCTATCTTGCTGTGTTCTTGATGTAGAGTCAAAAGTCTGTCAAGGTTTCTGATTCAGATATGATGGTCACCATCTGTGAGATTTGGACAGTGATTCTGACTCAACCATCACCCTCCACCTCCCTTCAGTTTTGTCAGCTTGCAGATGGCGTCCCATATGCTCTTATAATTTAAGCTGGAGTTCTATCAGCACACCAGCACATGCACACTATGCCGATTGTGACAGCGTACTGATAAGGAGCTCAGGGTGAAGCCTGCATGGAAGCGTGTGATTGATAGTGTTACCGGTTCAAGTTAAAAACATTTGGACAGAATTTATGCCATGGTGTTACCACAGAAAAAAAATTATTTGAACTAGAACTGAGAGATGACGTTCTCTGAGGGACATCTACCACTGACTGTGGATATTTCATACTGTCAATGGAGTAAAATTCAAGGCATTTAAATACTCGTACAACATTTATCAGCCAATTATGTCATGCCTAAACATTTCCTGTTCCACCTCCAGTACTGTGAAGAGGTCAGTGAATAGAATAGTCATTGTAAAAGTTAATTTATTGTTATAATGAAGCGGTTACTTACCTGGCTCTTTTGGATATTTTATCAGAAAAGGAACAGTAGGACTGTATATCTGCTCCAAAAGCTAGTGAGCTGCCTTGCTGTATGTTCCCTGTATAGACAGTAGAACATATCTTGTTGACTGGAACTGGAACACCCTACATAGTCAGCAACTTCATGGACGTGCCATAAGACTCAACTTACTATTTATTCCAGTAGAGCATCTTGTTAACCTAATACTCTAAAGTTAAATTTATAATAAATGACTAATGAATTTTTAAATTAGTTTTTATTTGAATTTAATATTTATACTTTATTTAATGGCATTTAAGTATTTATATATTCAGAATTTTCTTGACTTTGTCCTCCATCTTGTTTTAGTTTTTTCATTAATCTTGTCGCCCTGTATTCTGGGATTCTGTATTCTATTCTGTGCAAAGGAAACATGTAGTGATGTCTTATTTTAAAGGCAGAATAATGTTGCCTACCTCTTGGAAAAGCTTTTACGTCTGCATCGCAACTTTGATGCGTTAAATGCAGTAGGTTTTTGTATTGTACATTCACATAGTCATGTTTGTTGCTCATAGTTAAAATATAAACTACTACAGTTCAATATGGCCTCTGTCCCTAACTGATTCAGGCCCATCTCTGGAGGAGAAGATGTTCACATCTTGCGATTTAACAGCTGATAAGAAAGCCCAGGTTAGTTTTAAGCCATGCCAGGCTCTGTCTGAGCTGAGTACCAGAGTTCAGGTCTCAGCTCAGTTTCACAGCAGCACCAGAGCCCGAAACTGGGCCCAAACTCAAGATGACTTCAATTCAGCCTTCATCATAGAGACGGCACCTGAGCCTTTACCTGCAACTCAGGCACCACCTGCAGCAGACAACCCGCCCGTCCAGCCCACTAGCACCAGCGGTGAGAAGAAAACATCTGTGATTTCAGTCCCACCTCTTTTTCGAGCTTCTCAAAATTAACACAACTCGCAGCTCGAGACTTCCTGCCCTATCTCTATTTGCTAATCATGAGATATGCTTGGTTTAGAAGGGCTGATTTCTTATCTTGTTCTTGTTCAAATCTTCAAATCTTGTTATACTTAACACTTCAAATTATACCTAACACTTCTCAGTGAATATCCAAGTAACCAAATCTGTCCTCTTACTTCAGCTGTCTTTGCTAAAGCAGATCCAAGGCATTTAACGGGAGAAAATGCATGGGCCTAGAAGCTTTACCCTTGAAGACAATGTGCTCTTGAGCATGAACAATGTTCAAAGTTGAATGGAAAAATAGACTAAGATGAAGATAACTTAATAAAAATAAAGAAATGCCTAATTCAGATCTTCTGCCTACTGTCTCCGAAACATTTATTTTCTGTCCTGGACATCTAACTGATTGTGCATGTGATCTAAAATACGTGACTGTATGGGATTTAACATGTATTTACTGGGTTTGATTTCTTAACATGTGGTGCTCTATAAATTCTTGCATTTCTTGCACATTTTCCAATTTCTCTGAAACGATGGTTCTGGGATTTTTAGGTCCAGGGGTGTCCAGTCCTTGTCATGGAGGGCCACCTCTCTTCAGGGTTTGGATCCCAACACACTTGCCTAGAAATTTCTGGTAATCCTGAAGACTTTGACTGTTCAAGTGTGTTTAATTAGGCTTGGAGCAAACTTTGTAAGAAGGTGGCCCTCCTGTATCAAGATTGGACACCCCTGGTTTAGTCTGTCTAAAAGGAGGGGATCAATTGCATGATTCACTGCTGATGATGCTTTCTTGGAGGTTTAATCACTGTAGCCCCATTTTAATCATTTGCCTAATTTCCTTCACCACAGGACTCACAGTGTCAGCACAGATTTCAATGTACACATTGGCAATGCATGTAATGAGATGAGTGTCAGTGCGAATACAAAGCAAAACTCTCTTCTCCGTATGTTGTCAAACTGTTTGTCTTACAAACCCACCAGCTCTCGGCTCAAGACAGCTGAGCTGACGGCAGAAACAGTGGGAGTCTTTAGTGTGTCTGTGCATGGTGTCAGTAGTACATCCGTGCTGGGCTTTGCCGACAGCAGGTGTGGGGGACGTCTGACTGTGCAGTAGGCACATGGGATATATGCTTGATCAAGCACTCTTAGCATAGGAGTCCACAAACAACATCTCACTGTTTCCATGTACATCACAAACAGGTGTGGGTGTCTACCCCCAACAAGACATGCAACCCATGGTGCCAGCCTGGTTGTACAATGACTCGCTCATCCCAGGTATATGCTCTTGACGTCATTGGTTTTTGCATCATTTCATAGTTCTGCATATCACGGTATCTAATGCTAAATGGTTGCTTTTCACAGAGTTGTTCAAGAAGGTCCTTGAGTTCACCATGACACCAACAGGTATTGACACAGCCAAACTCTACCCAATTCTGATATCATCGGGTCTGCCACGGGAAGCTCTCGGACAGATCTGGGCCTTGGCCAACCGCACCACACCTGGCAAGCTGACCAAGGAAGAGCTGTACACCGTACTGGCTTTGATTGGAGTCGCCCAGGTAGATTTCACAATTTCAAAAATCGCACATTAACTTTTAAAGAGTATGTAGGTTTGCAGTGATGGGAAGTTAGGTACATCTTTAGGCCAGAGGTGTGGGGATCATCTTCCCTTGCTGTTCTTGGCAGTTACAGTCCTGTGAGTAGAAACTGTAGTTCTGCCAACAACTCATGGGACCCTTTCAGTAATAACGCATTTGTTATGCAAATTGAAAAGCTCAATGAGGAGCCACTCTTCCAGTGCTTCAGTTTTGTAGAGCAATAAAGAAAGGAAAAGCTCTGGAGAATGCCAGAAATGGCACTGAAAATGGAAGTTGACTTTAATGAATATTTTAGGCAAACAAATCAGACAGCCTCTTGGTGGAGGGGGAAATAGACATCTGGATGGAGAAGGAGGTCTATTGTTTGACAGGCCTGCTTTTTAATTTTGTTTCCCTGATGAAAGACGTGCCGTAAATTCAATGTTCCTGCATGAGGCGTGTTGAAGCGCTCTTGTCTAATAGCTCACTAAATCATTGTTATGTGTAGGTAGAATATCAGTTTTAATTGAGTGTCTTATGTTTATAGCAGTGCCTCATCTTAATGACTGTCAGTAATCAGCGTTTATCAGTCGACTTTCAAAGATCTGTGCTACTTGTTATCGTCGACGTTATCATTCTGCTTTAACGCTTCGCTTTTATAGCTTCTCTTTAAAGATATTTGGTTAACAGGGGATGGTATGGTGATGTACAACTCCAGTCCTGGAGGGCTAGTATCCAGCAGAGTTATGTATCAATCCCAAATTAACCTGGCCACTGGCCATCCAGGACTTGAGTTGAAGAGTCCTGGTGTACTGTTTAAAGATCTGGACTGGTATCTAATAGCTTTTAGTTCAAATTTCTTTACGCAAATGAATAGTTCACCCAAAAATGAAAATTTTGTCATTTACCCCTCTCTTATGTCTTTCCAATCCCACGAGACTTTGGTTAATCTTCAAAACACAAATTAGTTTTTTTTAAAGTGCCCCTATTATGGGTAATAAAAGGTTCATATTCTGGTTTTGGGAGTCCCTAACAACAGGTTGACATGCATGCAAGGTCAAAAAACACTTTCATTGTCTTATAATATGCGTTTATTTTTTAACCTTACTTGCTCAATGACTCCCTAACAATTTACTCAACGATTAATGTTTTGAAACCCCTCCTTTGCGTGACGCTAATCTGCAGTGATTGGTCTCATCTTTCATTTCATTTCATTCTGTAATGCCTGATAAAGCTACGTTTGTGAGTGCAGTGCTGCTTTGTGTACAGCGTTACCAGGGAAAAAGCTATTTTAAACTCCAAAAGCGGCATCTAGTGACAAAGAATGAATTTGCATTTTCATTCAGACCAATGCGAAAAGACCAACAAGTGGGCGGGCAATATGCTAATGTTTCATGTTGACGTCAACATGAAACGGCTTGGGATTCGTTTTAAAAACGACTCGTTTCAGTGATTCAGAGTCAACTCTTTCTTTTGAGAGACAATAACTTCATACATGGTGCACTTTCAGATTTAAAACTTTGCAGGATGTTTTCATTCACTTAGAGCTGTGTTACACACTGCATGAAAGGTAATTTAAAAAAATCCATAATAGGGGCACTTTAAATTAAACCTGAGTGGTTTCTGTCGCTCCATTGAAAGTCCAGGTAACCACTATGTAAAAGATTCATAAAGGTTAAAATGATACCGTAAAATTAATCCATATGACTTGAGTTGTTTAATCCAAGCTAGAAAGAGAAGTCTTATGGGTTAGGAATGACATGAGGGTGAGTAAATTAATTTTTGGGTGAACTATCCATCTTAAGTGTGCAAATTATGAGAGCCAATAGGTTGCAAGCATTTGATCCTGTTGTGCAACACAATTTGGAATGCAACGACACATGGAGTCAAGATTGCATAGCTAGAAATGTTTGTTCATGTATTTTGTTTTTTGTTCCTAAAGCAAGGTGTATACTGTATGACTTTTATGGTCATTCATTTACGAATGTTGCTTGTCCACTTTATGATTTTGATGTCTTTGGAATTTTTAATGAACAAAAAGCAACAGTCCTATGTCAGACTGTTTGATACAGATCATAGATAAAATTTTGGTCCTATCATTCCATTGATAGCTTGGTCGATTACTACCCCAGCCTTTTGTTTCACAGTACCTGGTTTGAGTTACATTAAAGGGATAGATATTTGACCCAAAAATGAAAATTCTGTTATTAATTACTCACCCTCATGTTGTTTCCAAAGATGGAACAACATGAGGGTGAGTAATTAATAACAGAATTTTCATTTTTCATGTCCTACGGGTTTGGAACGACATGAGGGTGAATAATCAATGACTGAATTTTCATTTTTGGGTGAACTAATCCTTTAAATGACTTACCTTTAACTAAACCACTCTAAGTTGCATATTGTGGTTGCATTCTCTAGAGTGGTCTTACAGTCATGAATTTGGACATCCTGAGTCAGTTCCCCTCTCCGCCTGTGCCCAATCTACCCGCCATGGCTATGGCTATTCCTGCTGTCCTGCCTCAGCACCAGCAGCCCATCATGACCCAGCCACCTGTGTCCATGGCCATGACGGTCGCCGCGCCACCTGTCATGGGCATGACCCCAAACCCGCCCGCACAACCACCGGCCAGCTTCATCACCAACTTCCCTCCTGTTCAGGTAAACATCAGACACTTTATTATGGATAATAACGGTTATCGATCAACTGATTCATTTTTTGTTGGCTTGCGTTAGGCTACCAAGGCTGATGATGACGATTTCCAGGACTTCCAGGAAGCCCCCAAAGCCGGTGCTGGAGGTGACTCATTCACAGATTTCCAAGGAGAAACAGCAGGAGCGTTTCCCAACATGACATCATCATCCCAAAGCGGGTATGAGCGCAGCTTTTCTTCTATGCGTCATGGCATATTGTTGCACGCCTGGCAAAAGCATATTTTTGATGTAATGCAAACTGCTTGGAGAAATGCAACGTAAAGCAGCATCCTGTCATCTCTCATTAGTAGTTTCTGATATTGGTTTTATGCTTTGTTAATTCCTCTAGACTCGGTTTGCTCATCTGGAACATGGAATCGCTCTCCGCTTTGTAATGGCTTGTAATAACCTGCCCGGCGCAACAATTAAACCCCCGCCATCTTTTCTAATGAACCCATTTCAATGGACCGCTGATAAGCTCATTCCATTATATTTCTATTCACATCTGCATGATTTTATGCTCCCAGGGAAAAATGGCGAAAGGCTATTATGGAAAGCAGGGAGTGAGAGGTTGGAAAGTATATTCGCTGAGTGCCAAGGCCTTTACCGGTCGATCAGCTTCACTGAGCACAAAGGATCCTTTGTTTTAGAAGAATATTTTGGTGCTTGAATGTGTCAGATTGCTCGCTAATTAAATCAGTGAAAATGAGAAGTGTTGAGAATAATACAGGAAGTGAGGGTGAGGGCAGAGGTTTTCTACTGTGCTGGGAATATCACTGTTATGAGGGAAGTGATCCAAGACGGAGAGAAGGGGAAGAAAGAAACTTTTGTTTAGAAAAAACCTGAGCTGAATTACAAGTTGCATATTTGAACCACACACTGAAAGTATGAATTTTGCCAATGTGGCCAGTAAGATGGTTTTCTTTGAAAGAAACTGATACTTTCATTCAGCACGGATACTCTTTGTAGCATGTAAAGCTCTTTGATCTGTTTGGACTGACTGCTGTATGTTTTGTCTGCTTCATGCAGTGTTCCTGCCATGCTAACTCCAGTGTCAGGGTCTTCATCCTCCTCCTCCTCTGATAAATACGCAGTGTTTAAACAGTTGTCAGTGGAGCAGCCTGCAGAGCCCACACCTCCTGTCTCAGGTAAAACAAACACACACACACACCCATTTAGCTCTATACACCTCATTAGCCCGTTGAGGAAGGCAGATCTCTCAGAAGACTGTTGTCATATCGGGTTAACTTTTTAAGACTGATTCTCTTGTCTAAATGCATTTGCGATAAGACTGTGTGGCCCGCAGATGTTTTGCATAAATTTATCCTGATATTTATCACATTCCTGCAGCTCCTTCTATCATTATTATGGTCTAGTTAAAAAGCACTACTGCTTCTACACACAGGCATTGTTTACTGTTTTGTTCCAGATTCAGGGGACAAATACAGTGTTTTCCGAGAGCTTGAGCAGCCTTCAGACAGAAACCCAGTTGGTAAGCAGATGCATGTCTGACACAGCATGAACACATCAAGTACACAACCTAGATCTGCTTTTTACAAGATTAAATTTAATACAGTTGCACCAGCCTATAGTGTGTTAAGTTTATTGAAGGGCTCCGTACACTGATGTAGGCATGTGTGCGTGTCCCTGTCTCACTAGAGCAGAATCCAGTGGGGACAGCTCTGAGAGAGCCAGTAAGTCAATGGTTGCAGTGATCTCTTCTTCAGAACTCCTGTAGTTCTGTTCTGTTCTCTCTACCTTTGATTCTTTATATAGGCTGCAGCTGAAATAGAAAAAAAGTTTGTCGTCTGTGTGACATTCACTTCTAGTGGTCCATCAAAATGGGTTTTGGGTATATTGAGAGGGCACAGTGGTTAATGGTTGATATATTGCTGGTATTTATGATATTATACAATTTAGTCAATGCAAAATTGAATTGGAAATGTAAAATTACATAAACATTTGTCACGCAATGTTTAATAATCAATTTAATATTTATTTCACAGTTTTTAGTGTTTGATTTATAAATAAGTCAAAAAGTTTGGACATATGACCAAAAAAAAAATGTTTAGTTTACTTAAGACTGATTATAACTGACTGTTTACGTGAACGCTTTCCAAGATGTTTATTTTTGCGTTCAAGTGCAATATGCTATGAAAAAACTGAATCCGTGATTGCATGTTGTTGCGTAATTGTCAAATATGTATTTTCATGGCTCATTGCACTTAATAATGTTTTTTAACATCAAACACATCCCTAATTTTATTTTTTCAATCATGCATTTTTCATGCATCAGTCGGAATATGTGATTTTAAGCAGTCCTACACTGCACTGATAAATTTACATACCACAATATACATGGTAAAAGGAAATTCAAATCAACTAAATTTTGTCAGATTAATTGGTCTACCACTGCTCACTTCACTACAAGTGAAATGAGAATGGATTGATTGTGGATAAACCGGAGTGTGTGATTGTGTGCCGAGACTGAAATATGTTGGTAAATTTGCTATATTCTGTGTCAGGTTGATTTATATCTTCACACAAAAAGTATTCAGTTCCATTGTGCCACCTTTTTATTTCAATTTAGCAGTCTAACGCAGCTTGCGTTAAGCATTGCTAATCCGTTTTTCTCTTTTTAGGCCCATGAAATGGAGCTCTGGGCAACTTGTAGGCAAACTCTGTATTGTGCCGTGCCAGCTCTCTGTGCTTTGTTGTTTTGGTGTGAAATGCAGTTCGCCATGCCCTTCAATTGTTTTCTTTTCGTTTTTCCGCAGGGGAGGGATTTGCTGATTTCAAGTCTGTCAGTGCCGACGATGGCTTCACAGACTTTAAAACAGCCGACACCGTCTCTCCACTAGACCCACCAGACCAGGCCAAGTTCCAGCCAACTTTTCCTCCTCCTTTCTCTTCTTCTCAGTCTCTGTCCCATTCGCAGCCAGCCTCTCTGGCTCAACCTAGAAATCCTCTCAACATGGCAGACATGGACCTCTTCACAACAATGGCTCCTCCTGCTCCCACTACCACTGTTGACTCCAAACTCAACCTGTTCCCTTCAGCGCCACCATCCCTGGTATTACCCTCAGTTGCAAAACCTCCCAGCGTAGGGGGTGATGACTTTGGCGATTTTGCTCTTTTTGGCTCCTCAGCGTCCTCTGAAGTAGCTCCCACCAACTCTACAGTAGGGAGAGGAACTGGGACGACAGTTCAGGACGACTTTGCTGACTTCATGGCATTTGGGAGCTCGAGAGATCAGAGAAACGAGACCAGCTCTGGAGACGGTGGTGGAGAGGCCCAGGCGGAGACGTCCCAGTCGAGGCAGCAAATCAACACTGATAAGTACGACGTCTTCAAGCAGCTTTCCTTAGAAGGTGGCTTGGCCTACGATGATAACAAGGAAAGCGGCGGGGGCTCCTTCTCGTCTCTCAAGAGTGACAACGACGACTTTGCAGATTTCCAGTCCTCCAAATTCTGTACGGCGCTGGGCGCGTCTGACAAGAGCCTGGTGGACAAAGTGGCCGCCTTCAAGCAGGCCAAAGACGACTCTGCCTCCGTGAAATCCCTGGACCTCCCATCCATTGGGGGCAGCAGCGTGGGGAAGGAGGACTCGGAGGATGCGCTCTCAGTACAGCTAGACATGAAGTTGTCGGACATTGGTGGAGACCTGAAGCATGTGATGTCTGATAGCTCCCTAGATCTCCCTGGTTTGTCATCCCATCAACCCCCAGCTGCAGGTGAGGAATTAGTACGCTTGCTCTGGTGAAGTCTGGCCGACTCTGTCTGTCGCCACTTTCTCTCTTTCACACATGCTCAGGCCTCTCAAAGGCTGAACAACCGCCCTATCAGACGCCTAGTTGGAACACAGTATGTGTGTTCAGTGTGGCTGAGTTAAAGTTACATATCAAAAACTTGCTACACATCATATCATGCAGTCATTCCCGTTCAAGTTATATACATTTCCAGTTGGATCATGCAAAATTGTAAACCTACAGTATTTATTGTTGTTTATATATATTTATTTATTTATTTATTTATTTAGCTTATGTATTATTATTTTTTACCAGTCAAAACTTGTGCTTGTGGATTTGAATCTCATGAGATTAGTATTATCGCTAACAGCACAATAACTGGTATTATTAACTCCTAGTGTTATCAGGTGATCAGGCAGTTACGAAAGCACATTTATATACAGTATTTAATTCTAATAGCTTGTGACTTGGTTTTCTCTCCTGTCATCCGTCTGTTCATGTTGTCATTGATGTCATCTCTCATTGGTTACCTTGTTTCCCTTGCTTTGATTATGTCGTCAATGTATCTGAAACACAAACCAAAGCGGCACGTATTAATGGTGGAATGCACAAAAGCTGTTCACGCTGCACCTGATTCATTTCTCAGATTTTTAGAACTGACGGTCCGCACTGACATTTCACAACTGATAAAATCAGATCCATTTTTTCAGTTGCCACTGTAATATCTACATCACTTGCTGTAGTAATGACTTAAGTCAGCATAGTGCCAAAAGAATGAGAATAGCTGGAATGATAATGTGGAAAGAGAAGAAATTTGGACCGGAAGTTTCGAATTTGGCTTCTCGTGTCAATTACTTACATTGGGACATACTGAACTCAGATGAACTTAACACAAAGGCATTAAGGCAATGCCTAAAACATGAGTTTGAATACATACTATAAGTTCATGCTTATAGTATGCTGTGTCTGAAATCATGCTGTTTACTACAGAGCCACATACTTTTCATTTGTTATGTGGGGAAATGAATATAAAATTGAAAGTAAATATTTAAAAAAATACATATTAAAAATAAAAAAAAACGTGAAAATGATTTGGACACAGCTGTCGAATTTATTGACAGTATGTACCTTTCCCAAATTCCTAAAAAAAAAAACATTTAAAGGGATAGTTCACCCAAAAAATTTAAATTCTGTCATTGATTACTCACCCTCATGTTGTTCCAAACCTGTAAGACCTTTGTTCATCTTCGAAACACAAATTAAGATATTTTTTATGAAATCTGAGAGCTTTCTGATAGAGCCCTGCACAGGCCTAAAATTAAAGCCCGGCCCTGGCCCGAGACATTCAGGCCCTAGCCTGGCCCTGGCCCGAGACGCTCAGGCCCCAGCCCGGCCTGTGTCCGACAGCTTATCAGAATTACCGGCCCGAGCCCATCTTTTTTCCCCCTTCTCCCAAAACAGCTTATACTACTGTTTCAGCTATTAAAATAGTTCCGTTTTGTATGTAATGGCAAAGTGATTATATTTCGTTTCGTTTTTTTAAGTTAATTTAGAAAAAGTTTGGAGTATTTTTTGTTGGTTATAAGTTTTTGTTTTTTAAAGTAACGACCAAATGGCCAGTGGCATACAGTAAGCTGATCATAGTCTATGTTTGATCAATTTAGCCTTCTCAAATCATCACAACTTGCCTAAAATAAAATCTATAGATATAAAACAGTTCAAGCATATAACAATGTTTAAACATTAAACCTAGATAAATGTGCGCTATATCCAATAGTTTGTGCGGAGACTGGAAGCTATGCGATACGCATCTCGATGCATAGCCAACGATACGATACACTGAAGATGCATATGAAGCAGCTAGCAATGCGATACGATTCACCCCTATTACGATGCAGTGCGATTCGATTTTGATTCGATTCAACACAATGCGATTTGATGCAATACGATGCAATGGAAAAAATATGATCGCTTTTATTTCTTTGGTTCAGACAAGACAGCACATCATAAATTAACTTATGTGTCTTCTGACTTCTAACGCCTCGAGGCCTGTTTCAAAAAACAAGTTTACCTAATAGGCCAGGCTTATTTCAGTTAGTCTGACTCACTGTCAAATGATTTGGTTCCATAAAGCAAATTTAACAAAGATCTACCTCAGTCACTGTGGCTACTTATGCTGGAAAGCTAACCTGGTTCAGGGCAGATAAACTGTCAGGCTAAGCCGAGCTCCTCTAACACGGACCAATAGGAATGCAATATTACCACTGACTCTCGCACATACTATCATAGCCATGCAGCCTTTCTCTCTGGTTTTACAACAGCTGTACCATTTATAGTTAGAACAGATTGCATTAGAACATTACAATCTAACATTGCTCTTTAAAGCATTAACAATCACTACACTAAAGTTAAAATCATTAAATTAAAACTACATTTTAACTGCTATAAGAAACACTCATCTGAACTTAGTAATTAGGACTGTATTAGCTTACATTTTATTTATCCATTACAATAGTCCCTTTACAGTTGCTGCTATCATAAAATGCATATTTGACTCAGAATTATTGCGCTCCGTCTGTTTAGCGCGCAGCAGCTCTCGTCCACTCACGTAAGTCCACTCCTGACAGCAAAATGGATATATTTGCATGACTTTCTAACATTTACAGATGAAAAATATACTCGTGACATGTCAGCACTGAGGAAAACAAAATGTCTCAATGCATTAAACAGCACAGATATATTCGCTATTTGCCATGGTGGATCGATTTGATCCATGATCGACATTAAGGACTGCTTAAGAATAAGCGTGCACAAATTAGTTAGATAGTGTGGACTTACATTGTCGTTTATAACCTCTTTAGCCCCGATTGATTTGTTAGGTTATTTCAAGTCAAGTTTTGGACTTTAATCTCCGTTTTTCCTCAGGTCTCCGTAGTGTTGTTGTGATTCGTCATATTCACGCGCAGCGGTGATGAGAGAACAATTTGGAGAGGAGAAATCATTCTACATATAAAATATCGGTCACAGATTATTGGTCACTTTCTAAACAATAAAAGTTTAGCGCATCCACTAGTAATTATATATAAATATTTTTTTACCGATGCAAATACGTTAGAAACGATGCATCGCGATACAAATGCCAACTTGTATCCGATGCACACTTTTTAAACCGATGCATTGCATTTAGGGCTGGGTATCGATTCAGATGTCTCGATTCGATTCGATTCTCGATTTTTTTGATTATATTCAGTGAATATAGTTTTAATACAAAAGCTATTGATTTTTCTAAAAAATGAACAGTAAACATCAGTTTACAAATGGTGAATTAATAAAAAGAAATTAAGAACCACAGGCCTGTATTTTAAAACCTGTTCTTTTTTTGTATCTCCTTTCTTAAACAATAATAGGACCCTATAAAATGTTCTTAATTTTTCTAGTAATCAGACGAAGGCATAACAAAAATTAATTTATCCTAATCAAATGAAAATTAAACCCTTTTATTTTTTGGCAAACAAAGTGCTGCACAACAGAGGTTTACTGTTAAAATTAAAAAGAAAAATGGGATTATTCATTTAAAAATAAAGATTTATTAATATTTATTAGCATTAAGTCTTAAAACTGCTAAATAGTAATATATTCTGCCAGTTTCTTAACGTTAACGTTCTTAACGTTGAACTAAACTTTTATTTTGATGGGTTGCTGTGAGGAACTTGCAGCTGCTGTGTATGTGATATGACAGTACTTTTCTCAAATTAAACGGTAATGGAAATGGAAATTACTCTGAGTAGCTGGAGATGATATTCGTGTGTTAATATCATCATATTGTGAGACGGCAGAAGATGAAAACACCGCGAGCGTCGTCCGCGCTTATGTGTGTAGTTAGTAAACACAACATTGTCGCGCCATCAGCCATTCATTCATTGCGGAAATCATGGCGCATTATGCGTGATATCAAATGCTTCCACAGATTTATATTACTACAGCATTTCACCTGAGCATTACGAATCACGTGTATGGCTTTGTTCTTGCTCTCATCAACAGTATCTCTGCCATGATAAGCACTGAATGAATGACAGGCTTTCTGTTGTAACATCGCGCAAGGTAAATAAGGGTGACATCTAGTGGAGAAGACTAATGATAAGAATCACATTAAAAAGATCGATTCGCGGCTTTTGAGAATTGATATCGAATCGACGTCATTAAAAAAAATGATTAATCGAAAAATAGATTTTTTTGCCCAGCCCTAATCGCATTAACTTTTTTTGCCGATGCACCGAGCGAATCGGGGAATCTTCCCATCCCTACTCCTTACTATTTCCCGTGGACACATTCATGGTAATTACTTTTGCTTGGGCTTTGCGGCAAGCTTTAGCCTATTGCATGTATTTGAACACAGAACTCTTCAGCTGCGCTGACAGCACGCATGCTGCTGCGGGACACTAAACACCATCGAGCCACTCTTGACAGTCGCTGTAGCAAGGTCTCGTGTTGTTTCCACCAGCGCGGCAAAAAATTTTTTTTCATCACTAATTGATGGATGTCTAAAATATAAAAATAAGGAGAAGCCTAAAACAGGCCCGAGGCCCGGTCCGCGTCTGAACTATGACATGAAAATTGGCCCAAAGCCTGGCCTTAGAGGCGTAAAAAAAGTCAGAAATGCAGTCTGAAAAGGCTGAAATGCAGGGCTCTACTTTCTGACCCTCCCATAGACAGAAACACAACTGACACGTTCAAGGCCCAGAAAGGTAGTAAGGAAATCGTTAAAATAGTCCATGTGACATCAGTGGTTCAACCATAAATCTGTCAGTCTTTGACACGTTCATGTCAGTACCACGATGCGACACACCCTAATGCATGTGGTGCTGCTGACGCAGGAGCTGACGTAGAACATGGATGCGCTGCACCTTGTTTACAAGCAGAGGAATGCACACACATCGTGGTACTGTCGTTAACATGTTGAAGTCTGACACGGAAGAGAAGAAATAATTGAATAAAGTCATTATTTTTGTTTTCTTTGTGCACAAAGTATTGTTGTAGCTTCATAATAAGAAGTTGAACCACTGATGTTACATGGACTATTTTAACAATTTCCTTACTACCTTTCTGGGCCTTGAACATGTCAGTTGCGTTGCTGTCTATGGGAGGGTCAGAAAGCTCTCGGATTTCATTCAAAATATCTTAATTTGTGTTCTGAAGATGAACGAAGGTCTTACGGGTTGGGAACGACATGAGGGTGAGTAATTAATGACAGAATTTTCATTTTTGGGTGAACTATCCCTTTAAAATCCGATCCAACCATTTAGACTGAATTTAATTTCTGAAAAAAAATTATTTTAATCAGATTTCATAATGTTTTTTGAATCAGGTTTGTAAAAATCTGATTTCATTATTTCAGACAACAGACAATTAAACTAATTTGACTCAGATGCACCAAAAAAAAAAATTTTTTGGTGCAAAGCTAAACTTTATAATGATCACATTTAACTTGATAATGTTCACATTCAAATCTGTTATTATGAAATTATTATTATGATTATGAGAGAGACAAAATATTTTTGCTCAAGATGGCATTGTTCATTGAAATTCTGCCAACACGACACATCTGACTTTACATTCGTTCATATTTTTGACTCTGAGCCATTTTGCGCTCATCAAAATTACAGATGGGATATATAAACAGCCAGATTAATATGTTAATGACGCTGAAGTCTTGGCTGTTTTTCCAGTGCAGGCGACTAGATTTGTCTAAGCATGATAAATGATCTTGACATTTCTGTCCTTTATTTGATCTACAATTCCACCTTCATATCAAGTCATAAAACGGCCTCGCTAGATATAGCCAACAGGTGTTGTAGTTAATATTGTTCGGGTCACACTTGTTTTGCATGTAACGTTCATCCGTTCATGTGATGGTTATCCGTGTTGCATGTGCATGGAGAATCCTCAATGCCGTGCCTCAGTGCATACATGAGCAAAAAATACAAAGCACTGCCTTATTTAACCTGAGTCATACAAGCATCAGATATCAGTCCATGCCGAGAAATCTGAGAGCACATTGGGGCGCCAAGTTAGTGAGATCTTCTCCTTAGAGGACTCAGTGACCCCCAGGAGCACTCGATGGGCCTGTTTGTAATCAACTGTCTTTTCCAAACATCAGTCACCTTTAATTTACACTCATTCTCTGCTTCTCATGTTATCTGTTCTGCATGAAAAGCATCCCGCAAGTGTGTGTGTGCTTGTGTTCACTTTATCATTCATCTTCATCATGTATCAGGGTGAGAACACAGTCACAGTATTTCATCCAGTCAGCGTCAGCCATCATATCAGCCCTTGTGTGCATATACTGGTTGGCATTGAGGAAGCACAGTAGGAAGAGTTCCCATAAACTTGTGTGGTCTCACCAGAGCCAACAACCAGACCTGTTGCTACCATCTTGTATTGTCAGAAGTGCCTCAAGTTTCCCACTAGTAATTACACATTTTTACTTGTGAAAACCATTTTATTAAATTTCCAACTTAAGACAAGATTGACTTAATGCATTTGTCAAACTTGTCATGTTAAGTTGGAAATTTAATGAAATTGTTCTTACTAGTAAAAAACGTGTAAAGCTTTGACTTCTCAATCTAGGCTGTTGTACCATCATGTGAAAACCACTGAAATGGCTGCAGATTAAATAGTTAAAGATGGTAATATTGATGCTAATTTTAACATGACGTGAATGCAGCAAGAGTAGATTCCATATTTAGTTGTAGTAGTATAGTAGCTTCAGTGAATACTAACATTACCTAAACCTTGTCAAACACTGTTCTAGTTACATCTTATACAAATTCTTCTAGTTCAGTTACTGGACACCTCTAGAGCCCAAGCATATATATTGTAGCAGGTTGAGAGTGTTGGGTTTCCTAACACTTGCACTATGCCCCTGGATGTGTAGCTAACCACCCTAGAGTATCTTTTTTCCAGGCCAGAGCCGCTTCTTGTGGTCCTTCCATGAGAAGGTGACTTTGTTTCAGGTTTGTCGCGGTTCATCTGCTCTTGTAGACCACACTTGACGACGGAACTCTCTCTGACTTTGCTTTTCTATGCTCCAGTATGTGCCTGTATTCAATTTGTGAAATTGACAAGTATTTACACGCAGTAAACAATTAGTAGGATTAGTCCATGTTTCTGGCAGACTTACAAAATAGGTTGTTTTTATCAAGAATGGAAATGTATACATGCAAATTTAATAGTGTATTTTTATTACAGGAAAATAAACTCTTATTTATTTTGAATATAGATAGACTTGATTAGTACTGCTGATTGTTTTGAAGCATTTATGCCAGAAAGCCTATTATTTGTATTTATAAAGAGCATACTGCTTGCCGTGATATGAAATTATTACCTTTTTGACTTATGTGGGTCAAAAATAGCTCTAACCGAGATGTACAGGATGGCGAGAGAGAAAGGGTACGATCTCTTTTTGTCATTCTTTACCTGTCACTCAAACCAATAAATGCTCTAGGATAGATTTCTCTGTTTTCTTTTAACCCTTTGAGCACCTAATAGACTGATGCAAACCCTGGTTGATTTAGAGGAATTGGATTGAAGTAGGCTGCACAATTATAAAAAAAAATTACTGTCGATCATTTTCCTTAATATTGAGATCGCGATTATCAATTTTGATTGATAGAATTTAATAGGAATAATTATTTTGTGTGGAGAAACTGCATGTCATTTAAGAGCTGTTTACTTAAATGTATTTATTTTAAAGTAATAAAATGTATTTAATAAATGTAATAATATTTGATCGATTAACTGCAATTTAGCTTTGCGTCATTTGTTTGCAGTGTTTATTGTGACTAATTTAATGCCATCTGTGATTGGTCACAATGTTCAGTGATGGTAAACCCAAATTAACACTTTAATTGATGTTTATTCATCATAATTTTTTGTATTAATTGTGCAGCCCTGGTTTGAAGTTTTGATGAGCTGTTGGTCGGCTTGCAAATATATTATAGAAAATCTCAGAACAAGTCTCTCCAGGTTCTCAAAGGGTTTTAATAAGCTGCATAAAACCAATATTAGCATCACCTTGATCTTTGCTTAAATGTTCTGTATCACTTTTCCTTATTTCTGGTTGCTTTTTCCTTTTATAGTCCGACTACAGTGTGTCTTTGACCAATGAGAACTAATCTTAATCTGTGAATGTGCCTTCTCAATGCTGGGTTCTGCATCTGGATTTGGGATTTTCTGTCCTGTTTTGTTTTCTTCTCACTTCTGCTTATTCTGACTTTGCATGCCCTTGTATTCTTAAAATGCAAAAAAAAAAAAACTTTTTAACTGTTAGTTTGGCAAGACTATTGTAACAAGATCTTTCATGGAATTTTGTGACCTCTCTCTCTCTTTCTCTCTCTGCCAATGTTGTCGTAATAAATATGAATAATGGTACAGCAGACATGCGTGCCGTCTTGATTTCTCTCTCCATCCTTCAATCTTGCCGCCCAAAGCAGATTTAGTCATCAGAATTATCACACTGCACTGGTTCCTTGTCAATTTCACAAGTTGATAGATTGTGTGAACAGTCGTGCCCCGCTCAACTGTGAGGGAAGTAGGTGTTTCAATGCATATGTGAATTAATCATACTTATTTTTAATTATAAACATTATGGCCTCTAAATGAGTTCCTCATTTATAAATAATATATATATATATATCTGTGTTTGAAGTAAGTTCATGCAGTAGCTTCAAAGAGCACAGTGCATCGTTGCAGTTCTTTTATCAGTCTGTCGCTGTGGTTGATTGTACGAGAGTGTGAATGATTGCACATCAACACTCTACACTGAAAGGCAGAAAATTGTAACTTGGTGAGTCACAGCCCAGTTGTGATATTCAGTCAAACAGTGATTCATTTTAGAGAAACGAAAGGTGCAGAATGACCTTCAAAATGAGGTTCTACTTCTAGTAACAAATCTGAAAAGCATTCATCAGTCCACACACACGCAGATGTCACTCATCCAGTCTAGTCAATAAGACATTAAGTGTTTCCTCCCAGATTCAGAATGACTTCTGGTTGAAGATAAGGACTCAGGGATCATTAGAGTGGCTTTGTGCCAGAAGTGTCTAGTTAATGAACCGCGGCTTCATCACATGAAGATATCAGGAATAATTCATCATGAACAAGGAGCACTTGAGACATAGTGAGTCATCCTGATCCGTACCATCAGTAATAGACTAATAGAAAAAATGACCTTGGTCATGTCTATGGTTTGTATTTTGTAAATGTAAATGTACACAAAAACAGCACAAACGTGTATTTGCTGATTAGTATTTTGATTTTTTAACCTAATGCATAAGTGAGTAAACAAATAAGGCTAAACGGTAACAAACTAAAAGTATAATCGAGCTTAGATATAACTAGAGAGGCTCAGCGACCATTTGCCCAACTCTGTTTTAAATATTTTAATCTCTCTTTTATTATAAGAAAGTTTGTAAAAAAAAATATATATATGTATATATATATATATATATATATATAATGTATGTGTGTGTGTGAGACATTGGACCACAAAACCAGTCATAAGGGTACATTTTTTTTAAATTAAGTTGTATACATCATCTGAAAGCTGAATAAATAAGTTTTCCATTGATATATGGTTTGTTGGGATAGGACAATAATTGGCCAAGATACAACTATTTGGAATCTGAGGGTGCAAAAAAAAATATATATATATTGAGAAAATCATCTTTAAAGCTGTCTAAATAAAGCCCTTAGCAATGCATATTACTAATCAAAAATTATTTTTTTATATATTTACGGTAGGAAATTGACAAAATATCTTCATTGAAGCATGATCTTTACTTAATATCCTAATGATTTTTGGCATAAAAGAAAATTGTCATTTTGACCCATACAATGTATTTTTGGCAATTGCTACAAATATACCCGTGTGACATGAGACTGGTTTTGTGCTCCAGGGTCATATATGTGTACTGTAATGCGCTTACAATTGAAGTATACGGGGCAAAACTTTGCACTAACATAAATGTTAAATTGTTCAAATTCATTTCAGAAATATAGTCACAATGTTCACATACTTTAGCATGAAACTAGTTATACAAAGTCAGTAATTCTCGATGCGGTTTTAATCCAGTTTTTTGGCTGCTGACCATGAAAAGCTTGTAAACATGGTAAGTTTCACATGATCCGTGCAAGGATACCAAAAAGGGGTTTTAGATCAGCGGTTACAACCTTTTAGACTCAAATGCCTGTGGTTCAACACAATATTCAAAGGCTGTCCACTATAGCCTATTTCCATTGTAATTATGTCAGAGCTGGGTTTTTTTTGTTCAAATATTTATTATATATATATTATTATTATTATTATTAACTGAAACTGGGATATATAATTAATTAACCATGATTTATTTTGTCATTTCAGAAGTTTAAGGACTGTTCTTCAAGTTAAAATATTTTTATAATTGTATTATTTATTCTTTCATGAGTTATTGTTTTAATTATACTATTATACAAGAACAAATATATTTTCCTTTTTATTGTGTTTTTTAAAAAAAATTTTTTTTTTTTTTGGTTTGATTTTTTTTAATATATTAATAATTTATTAATTTAAATACATTTTGATCTTGAGACTCCCTAGTGGGCCCCAGTCTCCTGGTTGAGAACCACTGCTTTAGAAAGAATTAAAATGTAACAACTAGACGTTTATCAGCCTAGAACTGTAGTCCCTCCACTGAATGGACAATCCAGTCAATCTGACAACTCAAATATGCCTTTTTATTCAGAATTAATATAAGCCCTCTGGAACTCATAGACTTTTAAAAATGTATTACTTAAAATGCTACTTTAACAACAGATGCTCTCAGTAGAGCTAAACTTTTAATGAACGCAGAATATCCTGTACTACAACAAACAATTAACTAAATTGTAAAATTGCACTATAACAAAAGTAGTACAGTTGTTACAGCACCTGCATGATATTTTGAATGGAATTTCCCTTGTTGTCATTACAGAGTCTGACGATTTAAAATTTGACCCTTTTGGCACATCCGCCGTCAGCAGTCTTGGCAGCTACGACTGGTCTGACAAGGAAGATCTCTCATCTGGTCAAGGTAAGAAGCTCCAGGGAGGACTGCCATCTTCATCTGTTGTCCAGAGGAAAGAGACGTCTTTCGGGAGCTCGGAGAACATCACCCACACCACAGTTGCCAAGGTGACCACATTCCCAATCGAAGATGGTGGCTCCACCACTGAAAGCCGGTTTGAAGCCTTCGCTGACTTTGGCTCCATTGAGCAGGCCGGTCAAGACGACGACGATGACTTTGGAGACTTTGCCAGCACGGTTTCGGAGAAATCCGACTCCCCTCCTGGAACCACAGAAGCAGAGGGCAACCAGGGTGAACTGATGGATGAGTTTGGAGCCTTCCAAGGTGACAAGCCCAAATTTGGCAAGTCAGACTTCTTGAAAGCCAGCACGCAGGCCAAAGTGAAATCCAGTGAAGAGATGATCAAGAATGAACTCGCCACCTTTGACTTGTCCGTGCAGGGTAAGTGTATTTCAGTATTTAATGCTTGGATATTAACAGACAATGGGTCTCATTCACTAAGTGTGAATATGCAGAAATCTGTGTGTGAAATCGGCACACAAACATTTTCACAAATAATGATTTGCCAATAACTCCCTGTACAATATTTCATGCTCAAATATTAACAGACACTGGGTCTCATTTACTAATGCACAAATGTTTTCACAAACCAATCATGATTCACCATGAATAATGCATGCTCAAATATTAACAATGGGTCTTATTCACTACAAATGTTTTCATGAACAAATCATGATTCACCAATGTCTACACTAACTTCAATCGCAACGTTTTATGCTCATATATTAAGACACTGGGTCTCATTCACCAAGTGTGCATACGCACAAATTTGTTTGCGAATTCGGGGGTACGAACATTTTCATGAACAAACCACGATTCACCAAAAACTCCAATAACTAGCATTGCAATATTTTATGCTCAAATATCTATAGGTGTGAAATCTGCATGCAAACGTTTTCATGAACATATGATTCACCAGTAATGCTCAAATGTAAACAGACAGTGGGTCTCATTCACTAAGAGTGCCTTTGTGTGAAATCTGTGAATCTTTTCACAAACAAATCATGATTCATTAATATGTCATATGATCACAATATTTTATGCTCAAATATTAAGACAGTGAGTCTCATTCACTAAAACACGCATACAAATTTGTGCGTGAAATCTGTGTACGAAAGTTTTTTTATGAATAAATGATTCACCAGTAACCAATAACTATTAACGTTTATTTTATGCTTGGATATTGGATATGGACAATGGGTCTCATTCACTATGTTCATATGCACAAATTTGTGCGTGAAATCTGCATATGAATGTTTTCACAAAGAAATCATGATTCACTAATAATGCTCAAACATTAACAGGCAATTCACTAAGCGTGCGTAAATCTGTATATGAATGTTTTTGCGAACAAATCATGATTCACCAATTAACTCCCATCGCTCAGATATTAACAGACAGTGGGTCTCATTCACTATGTGCAAAACAATTTTCGAGTGAAATGTGTATGAACCTTTCCACAAACAAGTCCTGATTTACCAATAACTTTCATACTAAAATGTATTCTAATCGTAAAAAAAAAAAAAAATCACACAGTCTGGGTGGCTTTTTAAAAGTGTTAAGATTAAATGTTATACATAGATATTTCATCTTAATTATATTTCATCACATACAGAGGCAAAAGTTATGTTATAGCTCAAGCTGCATAGTTTCTCTGTATGCTAATGCAGATACATGTATGTACAGAATGCCATATATTTGCTGAGATTGACGAAAGGGTATGCGGAAATCTTATTTTATGGAATAAAACTCATTTATAATCATTCGTTTACAATACTCCAAACCGATTAGCATTAATATGAGTTTAAGGACAAATTCATGTGCATATGCACATGTTGTAACTGCATTCTCTCTGAAAGTCAACAGATGGCAGAGTGGCGTCTGAAGCACACGGCAACGTCAGTAGATAAACACTGCCACCCAAATCCCTCCTCACTTTCCCCTTTGCTTTTTCATCCTCGCTCCCTCATAATGCATTAGCACTTACTCAATAACATAAAAGCTTATTTGCCTCTTATTGATCCCCACCCACATCCACTAAATTTAATTTGTTCAAACAAAAGAGGGTTTACTCCTCTGCCAGCCTCCTATCAGACGGTTAATCTGAGGAGTGGGGTTCGTGCAGGAATGGATTAGCCCCTGAAACCATGCAGAGACTGATGTGATTCCCAGCGGGGGTGTGATTACCTGTCACTGCGTCTCATGAGTCTGTCGTGCCGCTGACCGTCTCATTGCTTATGTGTGCATGGTGTGTATTTGTGTCAGTTTGACTGTGTGATGCCTGATGAATAATGCATGCCTGTATTACTATTCTGCTCTTTTGCACATAATTATCATTTGTTGCAAATTAGGTGTTTGTGGTTTGTGTTGTGGCCCCACGTGGATTAGCGTCAACAGTTTGAGTGCTTCGGAAAGTTTTAATTATACAGCAGGATCAACAATTAAACTTGTGCATTAAATTTAGAGAGAATAGTGGGATAAGATGTCATCCCTTTCTCACATCACCATGTTTTTGGATTGTGATGTAAAAATATTTGGCTTTCAGTTTATTTAGATATGCAGATGTATTTAAAATACAGTTCATAGCATGTTTTTAGTTTCATTAAAATTCCTACTTATTTTTGGTAAGACATGTCAGGGTGGTACAACCTATCATTGTGAAGAAAAAAAAAATTAACTTCTTGAAAATAAAAGCTTTAGTTTGACAATATTATTATTTCTTAGAAAAAATATATAATATATTTTAAGAAAATGCTTAATATTTAAATATGCGTCTGCCACATCAAAGTCGCATGGTGCGACCAACATGCAGAAAAATAAAAACGCATAAAACTGGGAATAATATAAAAAAAAATTGGCAAGGCAAGGTTTTACATCCAAGTTCAAATTTTAAAATGTCATATTTTTAGGTGGTATTTTAGTATTAATTATATACTATTATAGTATTTATTAATATTTAGAATTGGCGCTTATTTTTATATATTCAGATTTTATTTAAATTTTTTAGTTTTAGTAACTTTGCTATGTGCTTTTTCCATTTTTGTTAGGTTTTAAAAAATATTTAGTAGTACTTCCAACTTATTTCAGTTTCTACTGTTTGTCTTTCTATTTTTTTTCTCTCTCTTTCTTTATGTAATATTTATTTTATTTTATTTTAAATTTATTCAAATTACTGAACTAAATTATTTTAACATTTTCAGTTTTGTTAACAAGAACACTGTTGATGAAATCTGTAAAAATACTTTTTACCTTGAAAAATATATATAAAACTTAAAAAAAAATAATAAAGATATGTATGCTTCTACGGTGTAAGGGAAATGTTATTACTTGGTAGTTATGCTACATGATTTAACAGTCATTAAATTTAAAATTTTCTTGGAAAAAAAAGTTTTATATAAGTTTTATAAAAAAAAGTTTTGGATATTTTTTTTTTTTAACCCATATAAATCTCACATGAATATGAAAAGCATTTGTCTAAGAAATGTGTGTCACACATTTTTAAGCTTGATGTTTCATTTTCTTTGTCATGGACACTCACATTTATCATTGACCCATTTATTTGTGCAAAGGATCCCATAAGCGCAGCCACAGTCTGGGAGAGAAAGAAATTGTACGGTCCATCCCCTCTCCTGCCCCTGAGCAGCCCTTCAGAGACCGATCCAACACCCTAAATGAAAAACCTGCGCTGCCGATCATCCGCGACAAGTACAAGGACCTCACAGGAGAGGTGGAGGTCAGTCTCTCGCTCTCTCTGTTCTCTCTGGTACATACGTTCTCTTTGAGCACACAGACATGTTCTCCTTGTTAAATACAGCCTGAGGTTTCTCAGTGAGCAAAGCTCTCATTCTGTTTCATCTCTTTCTCTTTTTCTCCCACTGTCTCTCGTCCAAACACTCGTGGCAGGAGAGTGAGCGATATGCGTACGAATGGCAGAGGTGTTTGGAGAGCGCTCTGCAGGTAACATACCTCCACACACACATTCATAAAGAGCTTGGCATACAATATACAAAAAAAAAGACAAATGAAGAATTGAAAAAAAAGAAGAAAATTGTGTACATTTTAAAGTTACATTATTCTATCTAATGCACTTTGAGAGTTCAAAATGAAGAGCTTCAACCCATGTTCTTAACTAAGAAAACGCAAGCCACACAAAAGTCAGTGAATTGACTTGTACCTGAACTTTAAAGGGGACTCAACCCTCTTTTTATTTGTGATATACTGTCTGTCTAAATTACATTCACACTGGTGTTTTAGGAAGCCAAACAAATTAGAATATAATCATAATAATAACAACAACAATGACAGTAATAGTCATATATTGTAAAACAATATTTCATAGGTATATTATTTTTGCTTTGCACTACAGTAGGGAAATTACAATACTTCTTTCCTAATTTCTACACTTGAAAGAGATATTTTGAATTTGGACTGCATTTAAACCACTAGCTATCAGCAATTCATACTGCACTTTTAAGCTTTTATTTTGACGGACACAACAGTACAGCTTTTATTTTGAAGGAAAACTCCAGCTTCAGTGAAAACAGGCTACAATGTGTGCGCTTCGCTTTAAAACATGCAGGAAAAACAGAGATGATGAAGTGATTATGGCTTATTGTGCTTTCGGTTTTAGTACATTTGACAGATACTGTGTCAAAGTATAATGGCCCAAAAAAATACCTTTTAGGTTAGAATAAATGTTAAATATATTTTAAAAACTACACTTTTTGCCCAGAAGACCTATCATTTCATATAGTCATGTGACCATGATAATATCGAGACAGTTTTGCTATCACAATATTGATGATATCGTTACATCCCTAGCTGGTATGGAGAGTTATTTCTTCTCATGCAGTCACAGAAGGTATGTGCTAATTGGCTGCTGACACTCTTTTCACCATTTTGCAGTGTTTACTAGTGCAACTGCCCAAGATGGCTTTCTCTACCACTAGTTTTTTGAAGATGGTTCGGTGTGTCTGGGCCTCATTTTCTGCGAAACACAAAAGAAGATATTTTTAAAAAATGGCAATGCAAATGGAGCCCATTGACTTCCATTGTATGGAATGTCATTGTATGTTTTTTCCGCAAACGTTGATATATGAAATTATTTGTTATTTATTAGCATTTATTTCAGGAAAAGGTACAAAAATTATATAAAATATGGTCACTTTACAGCTTTCTTTTTATTTTCCAGGTCATCACCACTGCCAATAACACCCTTAATGGCATCAGCAGCTCTACGGTGTGCACAGAGGTCATCCAATCAGCACAGGGGATGGAGTACCTGCTGGGTGAGACTACGACTGCAGTCACAGTTCATTTACTGATCAGAGACCAGCTTTACCTATCATACCCGACATCTGTAAAACTCAAGATCGGCCCCGTCACACAATCTCTTCATCCACATTCATACCTGCTCCTCATGCGCCCCTGCAGTCTTCAGTCAAACAGACAGGCCAGGTGTTCTGGTTATCTGCTTCCTATTTCTGTACTCACTCTCTCACACCGAGTGGCTTTAATGAGCTGTACGTGCTCATGCCAGCGGGAGGGGAACATGGTGTGCTGTTGTTACGTAGAAACAAACCGTTAAAGCTCTTTGATCCGGCTCTAGCGATTGTGACTGGAGACCGAGCAGGGCATTCTAGGTCTGAATGGGGGAGGCTAGTGTTACAGAGCAGAGCGACTATTCTGGGCCGTTCTAATGGGTTCAGTGTAAAAGGACATTCAGCACTGGGGATGCTGGGAATGGCACCGCTGGGTTATTGTTTCTCCTGTTTGGTTCTCTCAACACACACACACACACAGGCTCTGTTCGCACTGCACACAAATCCAGTTTGGTTTTCAAATCTGATCTTCAGAAGTCCTTACTGATCCATTTGTTCACTTAGTGTTATGAATATCCGTAATACTTTTGCTTTGGTTGCTATAGTAATGATGCCAGGAGGAAACTGGAAATACTGTTTCCACAACAACTGACTCATTCACTTATTCAACATGGTAAATGTCACATATGAAAAGAGATAATAAATGTAAATTAGTGAGCACAGCTTCAGACAATAATACTTGCTCACCAATGGATCCTCTGCAGTGAATGGGTGCCGTCAGTCCAAACAGCTGAAAAAAACATCACAATAATCCACGTGACTTTTTATTGTATTTTTTTTTTGGTATATTGTGTATAGGTGTGGTGGAGGTGTATCGTGTGACTAAGCGTGTAGAGCTGGGAATAAAAGCCACAGCCGTTTGTTCGGAGAAACTACAGGAGCTGCTTAAAGACATCAGCCGTGTGTGGAACAACCTGATGGGCTTCATGTCGCTGGCAAACCTCACTGTGAGTTTTTATGAAATAAACACTACCACGTCTTTAGTAAGTACACTAGTATTTCTATTACAACAGACAGTCCAGTAAGTCACACATATTGATTAATACTTAACTGAAATATGAATATATCTGTGGGATTAAAATGTGGTTTATGTGAGCTGTGATCTTTGGAGCAGTAGGCACTTTCTACTAATAGGGCACTAAATAGTTAATTAAGAAATTTGTAATTAGTTTCTTATTCTTATTTAATCGCTGACAGTTTACTTGTCTTCGTGAGCTTGAGCGTCTTTTTATTTATTTAGGCTAGTATTAGTTTTTTGTGATATTGACACTGGTGACAAGAATTATGAAATTGCTATGGTAACAAACATTTTGATATCATAAAGACCTTATTTAAAGCAAAAATATCTTAAAAAAACAAACAAAAAAAACAACAACAACAAAAAACTATATTGTGAGATACTGTTACTGTGAAATAAAATTACTCGTATCATGATAAAAGATTTTGGTCATATAGCCCACCCCTATTAAATAATTATATTTTTTTAATTCTAAAATTGCTTAATATTACACTTAAAAATACATAAAATATATTTTACACATGTTTTTTGTTCTGTTCACAAGAAGCTCAATTTATGACATTTTAATTAAACAATAAGAGGTCAAAACATTTTTAAATGAAACGCAGATTAATTGTTCACAAAAAGATCTATAACATTCATAAAAAAATAGGGTAAATGTGCATAACATGCCAGGGAAAAATCATTTTAATTTTTTATTAACTTCAACGTTATGGTATTTTTATGTCTGGTAATTTATAAAGAATATCTCACAAAAAAAATTTGTATATGTGCATCTTGATACTTACAAGTAATGAGACACTAAAGTGTGTGTTATTTGTGGAAAGTGCAGTAGTACAGAACAGATTGCTGAGTGCTGAACAGAGCTTTGTCATGCAGTGTACTCATGGGAGAATATCAATGCCAGCAGATAATATTAGAGTTGTGCGGTCAGATAATATCAGCTTTGGAGTATGAAGTCTCGGCACACTGCTGTAAAACCACAAACGCTCTGAAGCATAATAAAAATGAACGTGTTTAGAGCGTCGACGGGTTCTCTCTGCTTGAATCCTGCTGTTTTGGACAGATTCTGTAGATGATGTATTGATCTGAAGGGCCAATCAAGCGCTGTGAGGGTCAGCGGCCTCTGTGAACTGAAGTTTGACTGACAGCCAGGGATTTGTGTGAAGGATGCAATGGAGTCCCAATTGCTTTTTAAGAGCTGCATTCATGATGTGTGTGTGTGTGTGTGTTTTTCTTTAGCCTGATGAGAGCTCACTGGACTTCTCCTCCTGTATATTGAGGCACGGCATTAAGAATGCCAAAGAGCTGGCGTGTGGAGTGTGTCTGCTCAACGTGGACTCACGCAGCAAGGTCTGTACACACCAAACACACACACACGTCTGCATACAACCATTAGGGACACAAAAACGCAAATATATTGCATATTAAAGGGATAGTTCACCCAAAAATTAAAATTCTATTTATTCAACCATCTCTTTTAACATAATTTCTTCTGTGGAACACAAAAGCAGACATTTTGAAGTATGTTCTTCTTGTTGCTCTTTTCCATGCCATTTTAGTGAATGGGGACCAGAGCTTTCATGCTTCAAGAAAGGGATTTAATAACAGCATCATAAGCATAATTTAATTCTTTATTCACAGAAAATGCAAACATCTGCTCCGTCTCTCAATTTGTCATTTATAGGAGTAGCAGCAATGTCCAATTTGTACAATGTCTATATACTATTGCAGTTTTATTAATATTTTTAGTTAGCTTTTAGTTTTATAATACTACTACTACTACTTCTACTACTAATAATAATAATTATTATTATTAATTATCTTTCATTTGAATTAAATTTTTAGTAGCTTTGTACTTTTTTATATATTTTTTTTAAACATCATTAATATCTCTACCATTCATTTAAAATATTTATTTATTTATTTTTAAATATTGCTATTTAGGTGTAATTTATTCTGTTTTTAGTTTTACTTATTTTTACTTGTTGGTAATTTTAGTGCTTCAACTTAAACTTTTTTCAGTTAGTTGCCAACATAACATTTGCAATTTTTACCTTTAGAGTTTGTCCTAATATTTATATTTAATTTATTTCCAGCTTGTTTATGTTCAGAATTTTTTTTAATTTATTTTTTAATAGTTTGCTTTAGTTAAAAACAATAACCCCTGATTCGATTTTAAGTTAGCCAGTTCTCAAACAAAGCTATGGTAAAAAAATTGCAATATGGAGCATGAGTCATATTGGGATACTTTCATGGTGCTTTTAATTAAAGCTTCAGTCCTCATTCATTATAATTGCACAGAAAATGTTTGGGTGAGCTATTGCTTTAAATTATTGAACAGATGATTCATTTAAGTTTCCCTATCAAAAACAAACAAAAAAACATCCCTCCTGACTATTTCTTTGATTTTCACAATTTTACAGAAGAAAGACGAGAACACTTTTGGACGCCTGTTTAAAAGAGTAGGATTGACTAAACTGCCTCGACTCCAATTTGCAGTTTGTTGCAGGGGTCAGGCGGGCAATCGCTCCCGTGTTGTGCTGCCAAAATGACCAGAACTCACCTCTCGCCACTCGTCTCCTTACAGACTGCCAAAACCGGCTCTCAGAGGCGCACGCGCTGACTCATGCATCTAAATCTACAGACGCTCGGTCGAGGCCACGCTTTCATTCAACTAGCTTTAGGTGTTTCATTTGGCTGCGAGCTCTTAGCTCCCGTTTTCTCAGCATTTACAGAAATCTTTCATGACGAGTTTGTCTTACCGAAGCGGCGAGTAAGTCTGACTGACGGCCAAAAAGCATGAGGCAGGCAGCAAATAGGTGACGTATTCGTCATTTTGGCACCCCGGGGCAGTGAAGAACAAATCTAAAAGTGGTATGGGGCAAAGGAAATCATATTAAAGGGAATAGTTCACACAAAAATAAAAAAGTCATTTATTTGCTCTCATTTTGCTCTAAACCATTGTTTTTTTAATAATTTTTTTTATTTTGCTTCCATGGGACGCAAATGGAAATATTTAGCAGAATGTCCAAGTTGCTCTTTTCCAGACATTATTTTTATTAGTATTTTTAGTATTTTGTATTATTTTAGATACATTGAGATGCTATTATATATTATATATTTTTATATATTAGTTTTTATTTTTGTATTTTCGACTTTAATGTTAGTTAAAAGTTTTAGTAATTTAGTTGTTTTTGTCATTTTTTTAAATATCAATTTAATTTGTATTAATTTCAGCTGCATTACATTTATCAAAAGTGATCAAAGAATTTATCATCTGAAAAAAATATTTTTAAAAATAATAGAAATCAGCATATCAGAATGATTTATTTTGTAATTTTGTTGTTTTTGTCATTTTTATTATTTTTAAATGTCAGTAAAAAAAAATTCTTAATTTAATTAGTTGTAGTTATTATAGTACATTGAGTTAAACTAAATGAAAATCAGAAATGTTGCTTTGTCAACTAGCGGAATTAAAATAGTTTGTTTGCTTTATTTCAAGTAACAAAAAGTGGGGTTTTTTTTGTGTTTTTTTAATGATTTTTGTATTAGTTAACTATATAATAATCCTGCCTGGTACCCAAGTAGTTTAGACCACCATAACTTTGAGTAAATGATGACAGAATTCAAATGTTTGGGTGAACTATCTCTTTAAACTCTTCTATTCATAAGTGCAATCCAATCCTGCACTGGTTTAAACCCGTAATTGTGACATTGCCATTCGCCTCGTTAACATACAATAGCCAATCCACTCATTGAGATTCCTCGTCTCACTGAAACCCTCCTAAATCTCTCTTGTATTAATGCAACGGTCAAGATTTGCTGATGTAATAGGGGTGTAAACATTGCTCGTAGTGCTCTAGATGCACTCAGGGAAGGAGGGGCTCAGAGCAGCAAGGAATCATGGGATGGGTGTCAGAGGAGCAGATGCAGCTCAGCCATCAGTCACCGTGACCAAAAACACAGAGGTGCTAATAGATCCACCGAACACATCCAGCCCACTGCAGATTAATAGAGCTGTTTCCGTCTGCTCCTGACATCCGATTAATATCCCGCTCTTTAATTAAGTTTTTGGGGGGCAGCGTCACTGTCTGGGGCGACTGAAATCAGGGTTCTGAAGGTGGAGCAGCATCTCTGAGAGGAGATGTGTTTAAAGGTGCTGGTGTTGGGCTACAGGTGGAGATTTCACTGGGGGTGGATGATTCAGTCTACTGACCTTGGGCTAGCATTCGGTCTCTGTTCCCGCTGGGGAGGGATGGGATCCTGCTGCATCTGCTAACAGGATTTGTCCGCAGGAACGGGCAACGGTGTATTAACTTAACACTTTGCATAGATTCTCCATTTAACTGAAATTAAGTCTCTTATGCTCACCAAGGCTGTAAAAATGCAGTAAAAACAGTAATATTGTGAAATATTATCACAATTTAAAATAGCTGTTTTCTATCTGAATATATTTTAAAATATAATTTATTCCTGTGATCAAAGCTGAATTTTCAGCATCATTACTCCAGTCTTCAGTGTCACATGATCCTTCAGAAATCATTCTAATGTGCTGAGTAATGGTAGTGTAAATATTAAATACAATTATATTTTAACTTATTGTAAAAATAAGCTTGGCCAGTTTAAAACTTGTTTCATAAGACTCGTATAAGAAAATAATAAACTTCTATAAAATATTAAATGCACTATAAGAATTCAAAAATCTATATATTTATTTATATAGATAGCCAGATGCATCAGACCGCTCCAAACAGAGCAGCATTTAGAAAGCGTCAGTGTTTACATGCTTCAGAATCAACATGCGAATCACTTACTTATAATTGTCTCTGCATTGTAAACTAGCAGGAAGTATTTAGACATTAAACATAGCATACTTCAAGTAAATTAAGTAATTATGGATTCTCAGAAGGCAATTTTGTTTGACTGTTATGACTGTTTACTTAGCAGTGTTTAGATTACACTCTGTGTGTCCAGAATTTAATGTGAGTTAATGTCACTAATGCTAATGCAGCATCCTATTAAAGCTCCACACTCTGTGAGATGGGCGTCCATGCTAAAGTTAGAACAGATGCCAGGTTATTTAATCGAAGCACCTGCAGCACAGCTGGATGCAGCTAATGTGAACAGACAATAACAAGTAGTAGTTGAAAGGAAGCCATCAGGATTGTCTTGTATTTGAGCTGGATCTACTGAAGCAAAGTCATCCATTCTCAAATGTAGTAAGAACCCAGTACTACAGTTTGTATTGTATCAGTCTTTGGGTATTTAGGTATTTGGATTCCATGCATTTGTAATTATGCATTATTGATTTTCTAAATACATAATGGCTGTTAAATATATCTAAATAGGTCAAGTCAGGGGACTCCATCATATAAACAATACTGTAGATATTGTAAAGAGTACCGTTTCAGTCTTTTGTTGTTTTAAATGTCCACCGTTAGTTTGTAACCTTGCATCTAATTAAATAGAAGTCTTGGACAAAAAACATGCAACCTGTTAGTTTTGTATTTACACAGGGTTGCCAAAATCATGGACAATAGTATAATGAATAGACTCATTTAGTTATTAAATATTTTAGAGCTGCATGAGCATATTTAATATTTAAATTTATATTTGCCTTGCTCCATATATTTTATATATGCATATACACTACTGTTCAGAAATTGGAATACTTTTTTTTTTTTTTTTTAAAGAAAAAGTAATGCTTTTATTCAGCAAAGATGCATTACATTGATCTAAAGTGTCAGTAAAGACATTTATAATAAGAGAAAATATTTTTGATAGCACTAAATCAGCATATCAGAACGATTTTTGAAGGATCATATGACACTAAAGATTGGAATAATGGCAGCTAAAAAAATGCAGGTTTTCCATCACAAAAAAAAATTGAATTTTAAAATATATTCAAACAGAACAGTCATTTTAAATTGTTATATTATATGAAAATATTACTGTTTTTACTATATTTTTGCTCAAACAAATGCAGCCTTGGTGAACATAAATCTTCTTTCAGAAACAAAAAAAATCTTATCAATTTTGACCAGTGGTATATGCATTTCTAGTGCTTGTTTACATGCTCCGCACAACTCTTATTTATGCTGTAAAGCTATGTTTGATAATAGTTATGAACTCTAGTTGCATGCCATTATTTTCATGTCCACAGTTGCCCCTTCTTGTCTCCTACTGTGGCTAATTTGCAACAAGCTTCTGCCTTAACATGGACACTTTTCTTCCAGTGCGGGCTCTCTGGTGCTGTAATTTTGCTCATTAACAAAAAGAGGAAAAACCCTTAATACTAATGCTGATGCTGACTTTTTTGTGCTACTTGCAGGCTCTGACAAAAGAAAGTCGCTCCAAATTAAGGGTAAATATTCCACTGTATTTTTCACTGTAGAGAATGTAGGTAAAGCTAGAGTGTCCCTCACTGGCCTTCAGACGCTTCAGACTCTGCTCGTAACAAGTGTTGTCATCTTTGCAGGTAGGATGCACTCTGTGTTTGCAATCAGATAGTAATTAACCTTTCCGCCAGCTAAACAAGGTCAGTTGAATTAGGATGACCTTTTCAGCGACTCTGAGCCACCTGTTCATCTGCAGAGAAACAGAGCTTGTGCTGCAGCTGCCGCCCCTCTGTGCACCACACACACACACACACACACACACACACACACACACTCGTGTGCATATATATACCACCGGTTTCATCACACAGCATTGTTCAAACGTCTACTCAGACACACATCTTTGTACTACAACAACAAGGAAAGGCAGGAAGTAATTGAGAATGTGCAAGTGTATAAGAGAGACAGACAGACAGGGAATCAAAATCTGATGTTCTCTTGGATGCTTTAAAATAACTTTTGACTAGGGTTTGGTATATTCAGCTATCTTACAATACAGTAGATATTAGGTATGTTTACATGCAGTAATTTTCCTCAATCCAGTTTGATTTCAGTTTATTTTTAACAGCTTTTCAGTCTAAGTCAATTATAAATAGATTAATTTGTGCGCATGTAAACATAGCTATTGTGATAATTTTGTATTTCATCGTTTTTATTTTATTAATATTTTATGATTTTTCATTTCATACTCATTAATTTATATATGCACACACACAGACATATATATATATATACTTTTAATATATAAATACTTGCATTTTAAAAAGGAGTGCAAAAATGTGCTCATTTAATTAGTGACCTATAAATAATGCATCATTTATTTTCTTTATTATTTTATTTTATTTCTAGGTCCCTTAAAAAAAATTTTTATCCAGTATTTTTATTGAGGACTTGGAAAACGCAATACGAGAGCAAAAAATAGCAATATGAGAACAAAGTTTAAATATTTTGAGAATAAAGTCAAAATATTGCATACTGTCCCTGCGAGTATGACACATGGTATGATTTCTGCTAATAATCCCACATATATTCAAATCAATTCTGGTGGCCTGGCAGCTTCTCCCGGTGCTCCCAATCCGGGCCATTTGCATGCGCAATATAGGTTATACACTTAAAATATTATAACGTTAATTGCTACAATTTAACTCTCGTAATTTTGACTGTCAAAATATGTTGACTTTATTTTCATAATTTCGACTTTATTCTCAAAACATTTCGACTCTATTCTTGTAATTTCTGATTTATTCTCATAATTTTGAATTTATTCTCAAAATATTTCAACTTTAATTTCAGAATTTTTTTATTTTTTAACGTGGCACTAAAACACCGTTGTAGAACTTACATTGCAATTTATAATGTTGCAATTATTAAAGTCGCAATTGTTAAATTTAAAGACAATTACAAGAAGTGAAACAAAATTGTTACTCTGGGATAGATACAGATCTCATTATAGAACTGTAAGATAGCAATGTGCACACAAATAGATACAAATATCAAGATCCCCTTGTGATTTTCATGTTGCTTTTTTAACAAACATTCTTTAAACAGGACAATATCGTTTGTCAAGAGAATGTGAAAGAAATGGAGTGTGTGTGTGCGGCGTGCATAGTATCAGTGTGGGAGAGCATGATTCACAACATGAGTCATTTCTCCTTCCAGCATCAGCTCTGAATTTTCATAGGCGCTTCATTCTGCATAACATCCATATCATCACTGCCTTATCACAAATGCACGACTACAGCTGTGTCTTTCAGAATGAAAGCACACTCACACGCTGCACATTGATATATTGAGTGAAGTTCACCGGGTTCTTGTTTCGCTTTTCTATATATAGGGTGTATGTGGGAGGATTGCACACTTCTTTTTCTCTATTGATCCTACAAATGATGTCAGTGTGGCGTTGAGCTCTTGTCTCTTTTATGGAGTGTGATCATATGCCACACTGCAGTCAGATATGACTGGATAAATGTGCTGTCTAACATGTAGTTTAGAGACGCAGATTGAGTACTTGAGTCACGTCGGTGACTAACAGAGACCCTGCTTATTTGCAGTGAAGTAATTTTCTGGGTTCAATGCACTTTAAGCTTTAATCAGCAGCATCTGTGACGTGCTGCGAGTGGCCAAAAGATCATTTCAACATGTCCTTTTAGAAACAAACAAAAGCAGGTTATGTTTAATCTTGGATGGCCAGCAAATTGCAAATTCAAGAACTATTCCAGTTCCGTCCTTAAACTAAACGAAAATGAGAATTGTTGCCTTGCAAGTTGCAACTAACTGAAATAAGTATGAACTGAAATATTTATTTCATGTAATTAATTAGTTATTAATTAGTAATTTGTTAATGATAACCGTGGATATGAACTGAGTTTAAATATTTTATTTTATCAGAGAAAATGTAAATAATTATTATTACATTATTCTTAAATTAACAAGTGTAATTTAGATCATCTAGCTAGGAATATTAAAATTCTGGCCGATACAGACAAGCCAATAATTATTTTCTAGTTATAGCCGAAAACTAATAAATGGTTAATATTAAAATTCTATACTATTTTGATACTAAAACCTAAAAATATATATTTTTAAATGCTACAGGATGAAAAATGGATATTGATTTTGAGGTTTTTAAAGATTACATTTAACAGTAAAGTTAAATTACTAGTGATTTTAAAGCTTAGCCTTAACTGAGCATTAGATGAGCGCAAAGCTAGACTTAATGTAAAAATAGGGTGAAAGGAGCATTAACAGTTAAATATAATTCCTAATTTATACAATTTAACAGTTAAACACAATTCATAATTTATAGAACTAAATTCATAAAATACATATGATTTCTAAATCCCCTTACTACCAAAAAAGATCTCTTTCTAATATCATCCAATTATTGATCATCGTCAAGTCGGTGACTAACAGAGACCCTGCTTATTTGCAGTGAAGTAATTTTCTGGGTTCAGTGCACTTCAAGCTTTAATCAGCAGCATCTGTGACGTGCTGCGAGTGGCCGAAAGATCATTTCAACATGTCCTTTTAGAAACAAACAAAAGCTGGTTGTGTTTAAATGGCTTATATATGAATAACTAGTTTTTGTTAAAGAAATAGTTTGACTAAAAATGAAAATTTGCTGAAAATGTTCTCACTCTCGGGCCATCCAAAATGTAAATGAGTTTGTTTTTCATCAGAACAGATTTGGAGAAAATTGTGATTACATCACTTGCTCACCAATGGATCTTGTGCTGTGAATGGGTGCCGTCAGAATGAGAGTCCAAACAGCTGATAAAAACATTACAGTAATCCACACGACTCAAATCCATCAATTAATATCTTGTAAAGTGAAAAGCTGCGTGTTTGCAAGAAACATTCATCATGACACTTTTAACTGTAAACATCGCGTCTTGCCAAAATACCACAATCCATAATAATCTCTTCCACAGTAATTCTAAATTTCTCCAAATCAGTTCTGAAACATGGATGAAAAATGGATATTGATTTTGAGGTTTTTAAAGATTACATTTATACAGTAAAGTTAATTATAGTGAGTTTAAAGCTTAGCCTTAACTGAGCATTAGATGAGCGCAAAGCTAGACTTAATGTAAAAATAGGGAGAAATGAGCATTAACAGTTAAATATAATTCCTAATTTATACAATTTAACAGTTAAACACAATTCATAATTTATACAAATAAATTCATAAAATACATACAATTTCTAAATCCCCTTACCACCAAAAAATATCTTTCTAATATCGTCCAATTATTGATATGGTATTGATATATTGCGTAAAAAAAAAGCTTAATTTGTATTGAACCTGGAACATACTTTTAAAACCACCTTGAAAACTCAGTCCCAGTAGTTCAACCCCAACCCTCCTCCCTACAGACTTCATCCTTTCAATTAATTTTTTCTCACCTTGTCTCGCACAAATCCTCTGCAGGCCTTTAATTCGGAGACGGACAACTTCAAGCTGATGTACGGAGGTCACCAGTACCACGCCAGCTGTGCTAACTTCTGGATTAACTGCGTGGAACCCAAACCGCCGGGTCTCATCCTGCCCGACCTGCTCTAGAACCGAGCGCTGAACCCTGAGCCGCTGTCTGAAGCATCATGAACTCTTCAGTCACTTTAGCTGTTTATCGCTGTTTGTCTTTGAACCGGTACAGCTCTCATCACTTGAATTTGGGACGCAACTGTCTAGATCTGCCATTGTTTGTTGGAAGATCAGATAAATTATGTACTACTGAATAATAGTTTATTTAAATATTGTAAATGTGTCTTTGTCTCTACCTTTTTGGATATGCTTCTCTTCTGCACAAAAGTGGTTGGTTGATTCTTTGCCGTCGATTTCTCTACCGTGTGAAGTAAATACTGCATGTTACGAATAGCAGACTTGTAATATAAAATCCATAAAACAATAAAGGTAAAACATTTGAACGCATCAAGAAATGTAGCAGATATTGCTTACAGGAGAGAAACATTTAGACATTGGTATCGTTTGTCATTCTTTTCTGTATGGTTGTGCTGGAACACAAGTCACTTTTGTAGTGGGTCTGGAAATGTTTGTGATTTTCTGAGAATCTTTTATAAAGCCTGGAAGATGTTCTTAAACGCTGTGATATTCAGTATTCTGGATTCAGATGTGACTCTTTTGAAGGACTTTGTTGTGTGAAACTGAAGGAAATTCAAAAGTCTGGGGATGTAAGAAGTGAAAAGCAAAGCCTTTTCCCTACTTCCAACCCAAGCAGTTAGAAGAACGACGTAAACTTTCATTTCTTTGCATTAATGCACTTGTAATGAATCAACGAGAAAACAACAGAGATTAAACGTCTTTGTGTACATGTTGGTCTTTGTCAGTGTTTTACTGAGGACTTAATGTTCTATTCTCATTATATCATCTACTTCATTGATGAGCGTTTTCTACTAAAATGGTCCTTTTGTGTCTGTATTTCTGTTTATAATTGAAGTCGGTAAGCGCAAATTAAATATTTGAATGTTAGTATTGGATGCAAATGTGAAATGTTTGTCCCACATTGGAGTGATTACTCTGTGATTCTGTAGAGTCAGCCTTCATCTGTTCGGTCCGTCATCAGGGCCAGCTAGAGACGGCACTTCCCTCACACTGACTCGGCGCTAATAGCTGCCATTCACAGCAATATTACCTTGGCAACAGTTTCCAAGGATACTAGACTTTGAATTTGTATGATTGCCGAAGGACATCATGATTTAGTCCCTGTCTGTATGTACAGAAGACGAGGAGTGACTTCTGTTAGATTAACTTTTCCACGCTGTTGCTCATTCGCATCAAATGCCTGTTGAAATTTTAAAGGTAAAAGTAGTTAAAAATATGGATTTGAGTCGACTTACACTGGCTTGCAATTTTGATGCTGTTTTGACAGGCTGTTATAGTGGATAATGTTCTGTCCTTGTCTTTATACACGCGTGACTAACAACCTTTATCCACCTTGTCGTCGCTGAACAGCAGGGATTAGATTTACAGAGACTTCCTGTTCCATGTTAATCCAGACGTTCTACAATGCATTGGAAGATTTAATACACAGGAAGTGAAATGGTGTTCTCTGACATGATCCTACAAAAGCTTTCAAAAGAAGGTTTTTGCAGAAAAAAAAAACATTTGAATTCTCTAAAGAACCTTAGTTAAAAACATTTTTCTCAGAACATTTTAATAATCTAAACCTTTTGTGGAATGGAAAGATTCCATTGATGCTAAAGGTTCTTCATGGAATCATAGATGCCAATAAAGAACCTTTATTTTTAATAGTGGAATCCATTAAAAACACAAACCATTATACAACAGCCTGTCCATCAGTCAATTCATACAGTAGGAGTTACTTTTATTGACAAGTATTATGTACAAATATTACTACTATGTAGCTTCACTGTAATGTGTGCATACTAAAAATCAAAACTTAAAAAAAAAAAGCACAAGGAATACATTAAAGTATTTCACCCTTTATTCATTTTAACACACTAGTTAAATCAGAACTCTTTTACATGAATTCAGTTATTTTTAACACAAATTAGTAAAAGCTTTGCTAGGAGTCCTCTGGTTATAATTACTGCTTCACTGCATCTTGAGTTAAAAATTAAAAACCGAGTAGAATTGCAAAAGGACCAAATAGACAAAATAGAATTAATTGAAAAAAAAAAAATACTGCCATATTTGTTGTTCTGTTTCTTGTGAAACATCCTGTTTTGTAGGAGCACTGACATTACAAATGCCAATACTGTCCTTCGTGATGTTCAATAAAATTTATTTTAATTTACATAAATAGTTAATAAATCTGTTAAACTTGGATAATATTGTAGCGCGTCTTTCTTTTAAACATTTTGTCACTCTTCACAAAACCGTCCAAAAATCTTTTTTTTACATTTTTTTTTGTACACACGAGTTTAAATACACCTTGGAATATAATATTTTTAATATTTATATATATATAATTTTCAAATGCTACCAGTAATCAAAATCAGACTGCTGCCTCTCAACAAAGAAGACAGCCAAACTGAAACAACATCCTCACAATATTACGATTGATAAGTCTTAACCAAGGACTGAATTCCTGATTCTCAGCACCACACTTGGTTCCCAAAGTGCTCCTAAAACCAACATTATCATTGCCTAGATTTATTTCAGCATTCAAGGATGGATTATCACTTCTGACCTCATAAAATATGCACTCAAAGTGACTTTTTCCATCTTGAAAATGGACATAAGCACTCCCATCTGGCTTTATTCTCTGGCAGGAGGGACTTGTGGATGTACAGAAAGAGGCCGGAAGACAGTGGAATCAAAAATCGCTTGGCAGACCCGTCCTCTACGCTTGAACCAAAGTCCAAAGCCCTCTTCACAAGCCCCAGTAAGGTGCAAAGTTCCTGCGTTCTCTCTCGTACACGTCGGGAATGACCCCGTATGGTGTCTGGATCATTTTCACAGAGTTCCTGCCAAACAGTTTCCTCTCGTACTCAATCAGCTGTCGCCAGAACCCTCCATTAGGACGAATGACGGGTCGGCGGGATTTGACCCAAGCGTGAGCCTCGGCCAGGGAAACTCTGTGGTACTTCATGAGGTAGGCCAAACAGAGCGAGGCAGAGCGGCTCACCCCAGCCGCGCAGTGCACCAGCACGGCTCCCCGTTTGCGGCCAACGCTGTGGATCTTATCAGCTATGCTGTCAAAATAAAGCGAGATGGGAGAATGAGGCATGTCGGCCAGTGGCACTTTCACATACTCCATGTGTGGCCAGTTGAAGTTGGGCAGCTCGATGGTGGCGTTCACCACACAGGTAATCCCTTTGGACAGGAGGAGGCTGCGGTTGGATGCCACATTCCCCCGGCTGAGGAACAGGGAAGGAGTGATCTGGGCGATGCCCCCCAACAGGCTGCTGGTCTCGGGCAGCAGTCGGGGGACAGCTGTGGGCACCACTGAACTGCGGTGGTGGTGGTGTTGATGATGGTGGTGATGGTGATCTTGGTGGTGGAAGAACCCCTGACTTCGGGAACCCATAGAGGAGCGGAGGCAGGAGACAGAGAAATAGAAACCTTGAGGTGGCGCCAGGGTGTCTTTTAGTTCTCCTTGGTCATCTCAAAGCGAACGATGATATCATACAGATCATTGGGTGCACCTAAAACAAACCAAGAGTCAGTTTGCTTGAAATGAGTAGAAACCTCTGTTAGGAGGTTTACAGCAGGGGTCTCCAACCCTGCTCCTGGAGAGCTTCTATCCTGCAGATTTCAGCTCCAACCCCAGTCAAACACACCTGAACCAGCTAATCAAGGTGTTTGGGGTTACTTGATAATTACAGGCAAGTGTGTTTGAGCAGCGTCGGAACGGAAGTCTGCAGGATGGTACAATAGACATCCAGGAGCAGGGTTGAAGACCCCTGGTTAACAACATATGTAGAGTTATGTATCTAAAACCTTCTGGTTAGTCCAGGAGCCTCATTTATAAAACACATGTACAAAAGGATTTGATACTTAATTGACCCTTCGCAAAGACCTGCCCCCTCTTTGTTACTGTTGCTATGTCCGACAAGCCATGCCGCTCTCATGAAAAATACATTTCGGAGCAAAGAGGAAACTGACAATGCGCCGACAGACAAGACAGAGCAGGTTAGTTTAGGTATGAGACAAAGTCTAAGCTTTGAATTTTTGTTGTTTTTTTTAAGAAATTCAAACAATAAATATCCTTTTCGTGGCTCTTTAATACATCGTGACAGATCGCTGTAGCGCCTCAGTTTAAGCGGCACATGAACCAATCATCTCTTCCTCTTTAGTTATAGCATGAAATAATCATAATTGATCATTAGCAGTACATCTTGTTTCAACCACAGAAAGATGTCAGCACACACAATTTTTCAAGTTCAAGTCCACCGACATTAATCTACTCTCCTGTCTGTTTTGTTTGTTGGACAAAAATGGCAGATTCAGCATTATGATTGGTCAGATCACTTGTCAATCAAACTCCCTGCGAAGGGTCAATTCCATGGATTTAATCCTAAACCAAAAATGAGGAACAAATCTGGATTTAAAGGCAAAAACTGGCTAAAAATGTTCTTATGAATACGCCACCTGAAGAACGTGTAAAAAATGTTGCACTTACACCAGTAATTACGGGCATACTCCACACTAGGCACGGTTGCCTTGTACCAAGCCCGAGTGCGATTCTCCCCCCTCCCCGATTTCGAAACGTTGAATCGATTCAACCAACTACTTTGCAAAATAATTCACGTTTTCGAAGTCCTCGAACGGCACACACTAGTAACGCCTACTGCATAATGGTGTAAATACAATGAAACAAGCATTGAAACACCTTTTATAATCCAATTGCAAATGTTTTGCTTCGTGTAACCTCTTAAATGCAATTAACAAATCATCTAATACCAGTAAATAAGAAGCGTCTGGGGCATCATTTATAAAGTGTGCGTACGCTCAGATTTGATCTTAGAGTGTGCGTACACTTAAGTCCACACCAATACTCATATTTGTAAAAACTGTCTTTGACATGAAAAAGTGCTTAGCGTCACGGTAGGGTCTGAGCAGACGTATGCACTTTTTCTTGTTCGAGTACTGCAGGTTTATGGAAATGTAAGCTGTTCTTACAGCTCACTGTTCTAAATGAAAGAATTTGGATGATGACTGTTGATCTTTTACATGTTAATGACATTAATTAAAAGTCGTGTACAAGCAGAGAGCTGAAACCATTCATTTGCACGCAAGTTCAAGATCATTTGCGATCCATAGATTTCACATCTGAAAGAGACGCGTACGTGCGTTTTCTGTACATATGTTCATTTTATGAATCACCCATATGCAAATTTGAGTGATGATCGTAAGATCAATTTTAAGATGCTTTCTGTGCAACATTTTATAAACGAGGCCCCTGGTATGTAATTTTATTCATTTGTAGGGCTTTTTTGTTTGCTTTATGGAGAGCTTGGTTAATCAGGCCAATACAACTCATAAATGTGTCATTAAAAATTCCTAAAAAGGTTTCGAAGCTTCACGAAGCAGTGTTTCAAAAGCGTCCATCACTAGTGTTCACAATTAGGATCATTCTACACACGTCTTCTGAACTTCACCCACTGTGCCATGGAAACTAGTACTCTGTCTGTTTTAAACTGAGAACCTTTTCAGAGTCCAGCAAGGTGTCGATGAGAGTCCGAAAGAGTCGATGACTGAAGCTTCCTTGTTGATGGTAAAAAACAACATTAGCATGGCTGAATGCTGGTTTAATGGACTTAATTACTGTATGTACCCAGCAGATGTGCACCTCTGTCAGACTCCCGTCCCTCGAGCTGTGCATGAGTGTGGGGGCCATGCGGAGCAAGTGTTTACTGGAGCCTGGAGGACCCTTATTAATCAAACCAAGAACAAGGCTTGAAACCTGTTATAAGTGAATTCACTTGGTCAGACAGAAAGCTTGATGTATCGCACAGAACAAGAGGGCAGCCCTGTGCCTCTATTCTGGAAGAAAAAATCTTTTTGAAACTTCAGTTGAAAAATAGGGTTGTAAAATTTGCTCTGACACTGAATTATGACTCTTTGAAAAAAAAGTAAAGGTTTCATAAAATAAACAGTATTCATCAGTAAATTAATACATTTCTGTTTCTATTTTTAACACGTTTACCAAGCATCACACAGATGGAAATCAATGGAAAGCATACTTGGCACAGTAATACTGATGTAATGAGTTGACAGGTGTGTGTTTATAGAGTTTTTTACAATGGCTTTGAATACAGCTAGGCCAATCATAATTTAGCACCTGAACTATCCATTTTATAACTTCCCCTTTATAATAAATGCATAAAACGTAATTCTGCTTTTTGTTTTAAGAACTTATACAAATGTAAAAATTTTACTTCAGATACAGTCCATTTCTTTTTATTTTATTATGAATTCCTTGTTATGAATTCAATAACTGCTAGCTAACCTGGCAGCAAGTCCAAGGTTATCCAACTTTTTCTTCACAGAGGGAAAAATGTCATTCCCATCACATTATACCAAAATCCTTCTGAAGGCTGAGCCAAGGCCGTGATCAGATCTTTATTCAGGGATATGCAATAAATGATTTAACACAGATGAACATCAGTTTGAAAAAGTTTCATTTTTCGAGATTTCGTGTCAAAAGTGCCTGTAACTGAAGAATCATATAATTGATGCACTTTGTCAAATTGATGCATCACAATGCATGCATTTTTACATACCTAGTTAAAAGCCTTGCTTAAACTCTACTAGTGTGTGTGATGTGAATATGGACATTGCAATGTATACAATTACTTCCAGTACTTCCAAAATACTTGGCATGTCTAGGGGGTTTAACTAACAAATGTGTCATTGTTCAGAGTAAAAGCAAAGTTTCACGGCTGAAATAAAACTCTGTCTTCTGAAGGTGTGACTAAAGCACCCAGCTGAAGGTTGTTCTGGACCCAATGATGTTCTCAGGTAACACGCTCATTCAGCCATCAATTTTGGCCCTCAGACGCCCCTGTGGATTCTAAGTGTGCTGGAATCTGCTTCCTCCAATTACTGGGGGTCGAGTCGCTGGCAGGCATGAAAGAACAACTGAATGTAGAGCATCTGTTTTTGCTGCCTACCTTTCATACATCAGCATGTTTTATTGAAGGACAGACGGTCTACTTACGGCTTGTGTGCTGTTTGTTGTTCCCCATCATGCCTGAGGGCTCTATATCATTCATTCCTCTCAATATAACGCATGAGGCTCTGACCCTTATTAGCATGCCACAAATATCAAACCAATCATGTTAAATAAGAATTACATCTGATGTCTGTGCAAACAGCACCTGTGATAGTTCCTCCCTTCTCCGCACAGCTACAGCTGGCTTGATGCTTTAAAGCAACGTGGCCGGATCTTCTGTACGTTTCTACATCTCTTATATTTCTATATTCTCTTTATTAGTAGTAGTATTTTTAGTAGTTGTTATTATTTTATCATTTTAATATTTTTTAAATAATTAACTGCATTAAATGAACACATTAAATTGACATATCCCTGTAACGCGTAAAGATTTGGTGCACAGTGGCAAAAGGACCATCAATTTATGGCGGTGTCCTTGTGTCCAGTAGTCTGCTACTGTGTTTGCATTCATAAAACCCATCTGCCCCAGTTTGTGCTGGCTGTCTCCCTGAGCCTTCCTCTACATCAATGAAAAACAGCCCGCCTGCCATTCTCATGGGACTCTGATCGCAATAACATCTACAGTCTCTAACATCCTTTCAAACAGGGCACACAATCTCTCTCTCTGGCTGTCACTCATTGTTCACACTGAAATGACGGAGTTTGGATGCCATGTGTGGTGCCTCACAAACTCTTCTTCACAGCTTGTGGGCTTGTTAACACAAAAGGGCAGTCAGTGTCATTGTGACTAAGTGTTCTTGGGTAAATTGGTGTGCAATCCACCTGGCTTAAAGGAATAGTTGACCCAAAAGCTCTAGCTTTCAAATCAAATAGAGTGCCATGGTCATGTCAGTTCAGATGTCATTCTTGCATATCTTGTGAACGAAATTCAATGTCATTGGTGCTTATTGTTGTTCCAAACTTTTATGACTTTCTTTCTTCTGTGGAACATAATTTTTTTTTTTTTACAATTGAAGTCAGTGGTAACCAGAACTATTTAGTTCCAACATTCTTTAAAATATATTATCTTCTGTGTTTTACAGAAGAAAGTCATAAAAGTTTGGAAAGACATCAGGGTGAGTAAATGATGACAGTATTTGCATTTTTAGGTGAACTAACCCTTTAAGAACCACAGTGGATGGAAAGATTTTTGTGAAAAATGGGTTAAAATATTCATTTCTGGTGCCATGACCCGGTGACTACTGTAGGTGTTGAGGAATAAAGGCTTGATATATAAGAGCAAAGATGAACCTCAGCAACCCAAAGTGCTGATAGAGTCAAAGGCCTCACTGCTGACTATCACAGCTATTTATACAAGTGAGTGAGTGGAGAAGTGGGAAGAGAAGAAAGAGAGAGGAAAAGAAGGAACATCAGATGCCTTATCTTTTTTACTTTTTTTTTTGCTGTATGCATTGCTTCTAAACATGTAGCATATATCTTTAGGAATAAAAATGTTGTCATCTACACAGTCTCACGTCATTCCAAATCCATATGATATGATTTCTTGATGTATAACAAAATAAATTTTGAAAAACTATACAATAAAAAATTTAGCTTTTAGCTTCAAAAAAAAAAAAAAAAAACAAGCTACATACAGTAAGTGGTCCATATGACTCAATTCTCTGCAGTGGTTCTCAAAACTGATTTTCATATCTGAATTTTCAAATTTGCTGCATCATATTTGTGTATGAGACACAGATGTGCAGGAAAAAAGCTACAAGATATCTTCTTTTGTGTTCCTTGGTAAAAAGAAAGTCATCCAGGTTTGGAGAGACATGTAAATGATGACAGAATTGCAACAATTCTTTTAAAGCCAAATGTGTGCTTTAGTATTTTATCAAAACAGATTTTGAAATGCACTAAAAAACCATCACCCTGTATATTGCAAGTAAATTAGAAGCAACAACTCAATCTTAAATGAATGTCTTCTCCATTGGGAGCCAAGCAATTTTGCCACAAACACAATAGACAATACTTCATTTTTTCTCCACCTGTGGAGTGGTGTGAACACATATTCTTGGCATGACAGTAATGGGCTGCTGTGTCAACCTCATACACACACATACAGACACTCATCACTCAGTGTGTGTCTGTGGATCTGTCAACACCAGTGCACATCACAGATTCAGTGCCGCAGGTCTCGGATGCCGTGTGTAAAAATTCTCCCAGAGTCTGATTCCACCTCCGCAAGCATTAATGGGAACGAGAGACACCTGCTGAGAAACACGAGCCCCAAAATGGCAGCCCTTCTTCCACACCAAATGTGGAAAACAGGAAACTGAACCCGATCCTTGTTTACTCTACCAGCTTAATCTGGTCAATAGCCTAATGAAACAATCCATGCTCATTCAACAAGTGGCTGCTGCAACATAAAGCATTAGTGACATTTCAAATGCGAACATTCTAAAGAGTACATTTTAATTTACTACAGATAAAATCTAGATTATCCATCTAATAGGCATATCAGTCCGGTTCCTTCTTTTCATTTTTACATCTCTGCATCCTAATTATTATTTTATGGCTGACCAATTATTATTTAAGTGTCTGACAAATATGCGCTTTTCAGTTACAGCAGGGTGGTTGATGGCATAAAAACTAAATTACAAAATTACTGAAATGAATGTTAATTTTACACAAATTAAACAATATATCCATATATTTGAACAGTTTGGTTTAAATAAATTCAAAATACACTTGGACTGATTTGTGAATGAACTGATTCATTTAAAAAAAAATTGAACAAAGATTTGTTCACAAATCAGAGATTGTCAGTTTACAGCTTACAGGGCTTTTAAGTTGTAAAATATTTAATTCGACACATAAACTTGGTATTTGGTTTATCCTACAGGTGTGAATGGTTATGAGAAACCTGTAGGCTACTGAGATGTCAAAGGTAGCCTATTTATTTAATACAAGTATCTGGAGTGCACTTATTTGTTAGAGTGAACAACAGGGTTGATGGAAAACATTCATTAAAGAAAGCTGGCTCAACCTAAGCGATGATAATAATGGTTAAGCCAACACTGGGGTGAAAGGAACAGGTTGATGCCAGTGACTAAGTGTATATCGTATTGTTACATTGAGCGCCTCATGTCTGACTCAGTCACGCACATCAACCTGTTCCTTCAATGGCATCCATGACATAAATTCAAAAAGCCATTTGAAGGCGAAATAATACAGAACATCTAGCCTACAACTGATACCGATGGTGAACCTGTTGGCTGCCTAATTTGCAACAAAAGAAGTAGCCTACGTAGTTCAAACTAGTGACGGGAAATCATTGAAGCATCATTGCGAACGTGACAAAAACTGTTTGTGTTCACTTTGCGCACGTTATTGTAACGAGCATTTTCTTTTTCTTTCAATTTCAACCGAATACGCACAACATGAGCAATTATGTCGGACAAACACACTAAATGCGTTACATTTCCGAAATGTAAAGACATTAAATATCACAAAAGCTGCGTATTTAGTAGCTACACTGTTGCGTCAACATCAGCGTAGACTCTGTTTAATAAGATTACTCATGTTCCTCTGACGACCCAAAGAACAGACTTAACTTACCTCACACACAAAACATTGTCCTCTGAAATAATACACGGGTTACACATTCAGCTGATGGCAGAAATTATCTCTATCACAGCGCAAACAAGCTGATATTTCGGGAATATTCCGTAAAATCTGACAACTCCACGCGCTTCTCGTGATGGAGGTGAGCGCGTGCGTATCTACGGTGCGTATAACAACAGGAAATGTTCTATTGGGAAAACATACGCTTCAAGAGAACAGAAGCGCCTCCCCCGTCCAACACTACAGCCAGTCAGTCCTCACACTGACACATCACGATCCACACTCAGCTACAAATATGACAAGACATTCTCAGCAACAAACATCATGTGCAAATGAACATGACGCCACTGTATGAACTTAAAGAGCCTCAGGCGCATCATATTTATGAGGGTGATGCAAATAACAGGCCATCTGACTGGAATTTAGAATATAATCCCTATATTAAACTGTTTTAGTAATTACTGCTGGATTAATCCACAACTGTATTATTTAGACCAGTTACCAGTAGTTTGTCAGATAAACAACAACGTAAAGAATCATAACTTTTCTCTTAATGCCAATTCAGAGAGCCCTTTAAAGGAACAGTTAACTCAGAATTTAAAATTATGTCATTATTTATTCACTTTCATGTTGTTCATGACTTTCTTTCTTCTTTGGAACATACAATGAGTAATTTAGCACAAGAGTAATTTAGTAATTTGGCATCCAAAATACAAGTTTTTGTTTACATAATATATGTGTGTGTACTGTGTATATTTATTATGTATATATAAACACACACATGCATGTATATATTTCAGAAAAATATGTTGTTTATATATTAAATATATTTATATATAATATAAATTATATGAATATAAATATATATATATATATGTAAATACATGTAAATATTTTCAAAATATATACATGCATGTGTGTGTTTATACATACATAATAAATATACACAGTACACACACATATATTATGTAAACAAAAACTTGTATTTTGGATGCGATTAATCACGATTAATTGTTTGACAGCACTACTATATATATATATATATACCTGTATATATTAATGAAAGTTATTATAAAGTGTTTGGGCCAGTTCACACCTACGATAATGATAAAATATTGGCTTTAAAACTGATCCTAAATGTAAAAAAAGAGTCCACACCACGACTATAATAATAACGACTCAGAGGAACACTATCATTGGAATACTTTCTGAATGATGTTTTTTCAGCTGATAAGCAATAAAAACATTGTCAGCCAATCAGAATCCATCTTGCTTAAGCATTTAAAGCGTCAGACGACAAAACTGCAGCACTCACTTAGAATAAACAGAATGTTATCGTCCAGTGGTGTGGAAGCTAATATAGTTACATCGTTCTTGGTGAACGGGCCTTTTCTGAAAACGTTGGAAAAGAGCAGCATGGACTTTCTGCTAAACATCTCATTCTGTGTTCTATGGAAGAAATAAAGTCATACAGGCTTGGAATGACATGAGGGTGAGTAAATGATGACAGAAGATTCATTTTTTAATGAATTATTCGTATTTCTCTGCCCACCCATCAGATGAATGGATGGATTTATCCTTGACTCATGCATAAATAGATTATGAAATGAAACATGAGGGCTCAAAGAGTGAGACTGAAGCTAATTCCAACCTGCAAGATCATTTCATCTGTTGATTCATGTCTGGAAGTGCAACACTTTGCAACTGTATCATTAACACTTAAGCCAGAACATATTGGCATGAGCAGTTTCTGGAATACCACATCTCAAATGTAAACATCATGCTTATCGAGGTCAAAACACCAGAATCAGCAGCAGGCAATTGAATGCTAAGCTTCAGTCTCAGATGCTTTGCTTTCCTGTCGCAGTGCTGCCAGCATTTGAGGCACAGAACTCAAACCCTTTATTTGAGATATCTCATCAGAGGCAAACACAGAGCTGTACTGTTTGCATTTCCAGCATAACTGTAGTGGCGTCAGAGGCAGGAACCGTCTGAAAAGAAAGAGGACAAAGACTGGAAGAGTCAGTGGCACACCTGATACTCTCTGCTGGGGAGAGAGAGCTCAAGCCCAGGGGAGGGTCACTGCTTTTCTGCTTTCTGTTGCCCTGAACAATACAGACAGAGAGACTGCTGGGGGGAAACCTGCTTGTGAGAAGAATGATGCAGGATGCTGCATTCTCTCGATTTCTTTTAAAGACCATTGAAAGTAAAATGAAATGTTTGTGGCTAAATTCATGCCCATTAGGTTTAATGTCACTTACTGTATATGCTAGTGTACTACTAAAAGTTAAACATTTAGCAGATATACACTAATGTTCAGAAGTTATGGTTAAGATTTTTTTAAAATAAAATAATACAAATAACAAGGATGCATTAAATGTACCTAAAGTGACAGTAAATACATTCTATTTCAAATGCTGTTTTTGATACTGAAAACAATCACGGTTTTCATAGAAATATTAAGCACCACAACTGTTTTTGAAATTTGTAATAAGAAGAATTTTGAAAAGCAACCAAATCAGCATATTAGAATGATTTCTGAAGGATCATGTGACACTGAAGACTGGAGTAATGAAGATGAAAATTCAGCTTTGCCATCAGGAATAAAGTACATTTTAAAATACAATAAACAGAAACAGTAAATAGGAAACAGTTACTTTAAATTGTCGTAATATTTCACAATATTCCTGTTTTTTCCCTGTATTTTTAATTAAATATTTGCAACCTTGGTAAGCATACTTCTTTCAAAAACATTTAAAATTTTACCAACTCCAAACTTTTGAATAGTTTTGTTACAATTTTAAAATGTCCCTGTTTTTGGAAATGTGATAACTGATGCCTTATCTAGAGCTAATAGAAGAATATGGTTTTGCCAATAAGTAATATATATAAAGGCTACTCATCCTTTCAATATTGGCTCCTGTTTTAATAGGAAATAAACAAAAGAGAAATTTGGAGTCTTAAATTATGAACAATAATGTTTGTTTATCGATTTAAAAAACATTAATTAACATAAATTGTAAGAGCTGAAACCTTTTTGACATTAAATTCAACATGTAATGCAAATTATTTTAATTTCTGAACTATACACGTATCTGGACTTTTTTAAGAATAATTTTTATTTTTCATAATCATATAAATTTTCTTCCCCACTAAAACAACTTTCTTTCTCAGTTTGTCAACAGCTTCTTCCCTTCAGCTACCCGTCATATAGAAACAACCCAATAAATAAAGTCCCACCCTGCTTTTCTTTCTTCTTAAATATCCTTTTAGATATTTTATATAGTTAGACATTTCAGTGCAAAACAGCTTTAGTCAACATATTCCTGTGAAGTATTTATGACATCCAGAATTCAGTGTTGCTATAGTCAGCTGTTGCTACAATAATTCTCTTACTGAACAATGCAACTGATGTGAAGCCAAATACCTTAATAAGAATCGGTTAAAGGAAACATGATTGCTGAAGAGGAATGTGATACTCGCTGGCACGAGGATGATCATTGTTTAAAAAAAGGAACAGCGATAGATGGAGAAAATGACAGAGAGAGAGTGAGCCGAGCTGCAGAGATGAGACTAAAATGTCATATGAGTCACAGTCGTTCCAGTGAGACGGCGAGCCGTGATATGTTTCCACTGGCTTGAATGGAGGCAGAAAATGTACTGTGATGCTGTCAGGGGAAGCAACCCATAATTTGATCTAAATGGAGCTACTCATGCCGTACTCGACCAGGAGAATAAAAACACAGATCTGACCTACTGAAAACAAACCATGACACACCCTCAGAGTTCAGATGCCGTCCTTTCACCAAGACGACGACAACTCATCACTTTTGTATTTAGGCCAATATCTAATTAAATCAGTGGAAAAGAATTTCGAACATGGCAGTAACTCGTTCCATTGCCCCTTTGTGAGAGCTGGACCAGAAATAGATGGTGTGCCAGGCATGCTGGAAGAGATCCAGAGTATCCCAGCTCTCCAGAGACAGACACCCTGCCATCTTCCACAATCTCTCTTCAGATGGACAGGCTGAAGTTGGGAGGTTTGGCCTTGCCTCAGGCATCTGCTAACACATCTAGACATCTTGCCCATGAGCTCACAGATCCATTGCCTACAGCTGTAACCAGATCTCTGGATTAATTGAATGTTTGGGTTCAGAACAAGTTAAGCTCTATCAACGGTATCTACGACATGCTGTCCATTAGCACACTTAATTTTGGCTTGGCCCTCAATTTGTAAGCAAACAACAAATGCAGTTACAGTAATGAATGTACAATTTGTGCAGCTTGTATTTTTCTTTAAGCTTTATTAATGTTAAGAAACCTGTGATGTTTACGTCTTGTGGTGTTACTTTTGAAACTTCCATTGAAGTACATTAAAAAAAATGTGCAAAAAAATAAAGGTGGCTTCTTTTCTGAAAAATATTCATACAACTGAAAATTTGTATTAAACCTAGGACATTCATGTAATACAATGGTTTCAATCAGAGGCCGGGGCCCACTAGGGGGCTTGAACAATCTTCCAACGGGGCTTCAAGATGACAAAAATTTTGAATACAAGACAAAACAACTAGAAATCAAGACATATCTTTTAAGACAAATATCTTTGCAAGAATATCTTGAAGAGCAATGGATAAACCTGAATGTTTGAGAAAGAGTGATTTTTAGAACTGGTAAAGTCATTAAAACAATAAAATATAACTTTATAGGCATTTTTATGAAGATAAAATAAATATATATATATTTAAATGTAAAAAATCTAAGGTTCACGAGTAAATGCCATTCCAAAGAAAAAAAAAACTTTATAATCTGCATAATCATTCTTCAAAACACTTCTGAAATGACTTTCCTTTTCCATTGACGTCACCAGTGCAGCTTAAGTTTCAACCGATGGGTGCCGACGACAAGCGACAGCTAAGTCTGGTATGTAATGAAGATTTTTCACAATCCAATCAATTCCATAATGAACAAAATTAAGTCCCGCTCTACATTTTCCTCTTGACGTCACATTACTGAAGTAAAATGGCTTGCGAATGTCATTTCAAGTGCAAATTCGAATGTAGGCCTTACCCTGTATAGGATTACAATGTCCAGAGTCTATTTTACAATCCAATAAATGCAACATTCCTTCTGTTAGTACAAATATTAATTCTAGCAGAATTGGATTAACAATGAATAGACATGAAACCTATTTTTGGCTACTGACGCAATTCCTCCCTCACAGAGAGCTGCTAATGCAGTCTGGTGTCTGATCCCACAGGCACCTGTGTCTCTCCAGCTGTGATGGCAGCAGTGAACAGACTCGGGATCTGTACACTGACATGAGTACAGACTGTTAGACAGTCCTTAGCTCCAGCTGTCCCTGCATGTCAGACATCTCTGCCTCCACGTAACGAATTAGCATGTGGATTTATACAGGGCTGCGTGCGTATAGCAGGTTAACATGCACTAGTTCAACAAACGCAGGCAGAAGTGTGCTGTTAAGAGCTCAGAGTTACAAGAACATTGTTTTTTACGATTCGTTAAGTACACATCGAACAAACCAAAAACATCAAAACAAACTCAGTCTGAATGAGGAGTAAGCTGCTTATTCTTGTGTTAAAGGAGGACTTGGCAGGTGAGACATGTTGAGGAGAGATGTAGAGCTGAGCTCAGTCCTGACTCCTCAGCCAAGCAGATGAGCATGTGTAACAGTGTGTGTGTGTGTGTGTGTGTGTGTGTGTGTCCACTCTCTCGCTGAGCCGATCCTCTTTCAGACTACAGCTCTAGAATGCCACTGACCTGGTTGCCAAGGAAACCATGAGTGTTGACAATGGAAGACAAGTTTATGTCCATGTTAATCACTGCCTAACAATAAGGCGAAGGGTTTCCAGTGGCACAGACACTTCATTGGAAGGCGAAATGAAATCAGGATAAATTCACAATTCTGACTTTCTTTCTTGCAATTCAGAGTTTATATCTCACAATTCTGACTTTCTTGCAATTCTAAGGTAATATCTCACAATTCTGACTTGTTCCTTAGTTTTTTTTTCCTTCAGGTTTTTTCACGATAAAAAAACATAACTTTTTTACTCGCATTGTGACTCAATTTATATCTCAAAATTGCAATATAAACTTAAAATGTATTTTATTTAATGCAAATTTATATAACATAATTCTAAGTTATTTCACAATTTATGACTTTTTCCCAGAATTGCGAGTTGTAAATTCACAATTCTAAATTACTTTCTCGTAATTTCGAGTTCATATCACAACTCTTTTTTTCTTTGAATTCTGAGTTTGTTTTTTTTTGTCTCCACAATGAAATAAAAAAATTAATTGTGACTTTTCCCATCAGAATTATAAATTTATATCAAACAATTCTGACTTTTCTTTGCACAATTCCAAGTTTATATCTCTCAATTGTGAATTTATATCTCAGGCTTCTGAGAATTGTGAGAAACAAATCAGAACTGTCTGTGAGATATAAACTTGCCCATTGCAATAGATCAGTGCATGTTACTCCAATTAAAGTAAAAAAGTAATTAAAAAAGTTGTTACTTTACATTAAAAGACTTTTCCCACTTCTAATAACTCTCACCAAGCACTATTACTTTTCAAAATACAGTTCCCAATAGATAAAACATTGCTGCCTTAGTTTTTTTTCAGCAGGGATGGGAAAAAAAAGCAGTTTAACCCAATCTGGTTTCCCAGGACTGCCAAACTGCTGTTTAGCTACATGCCAGCTGTTCTTCCAGCTTAACCTGACCTACCTGTACATTTTCACGACACTTACAGGAGTTATTTACATTTAGTCACTTATTAGACAATTTTACCCGTAGCGTCTTAATAAGAAATATATAATACGAGAGCCAACAATATGTGCAGTACCTTGCTATCAAGTTTCAAGAGTAGGAGACAGAAGCTAGAGCAAAAGTAAAATGCAGGAAGGGGCCTTTGTTTATGGCTGTGCAGGGCCGGATTTACGCACAGGCATTCTAGGCACGTGCCTATGCTCCCTCGTCCAGGGGGGCCAAACACAATGAAGATATATAATATTTTTTTGTTATACTATGGGCTATCTACAAGAGTAAAAGAACCAAAACACCAGAAGACATTGAGCAAATAAATATAACAAACAATAGGGTAAAAAATGACAAACTATTTCCATGTTTTCCACCTTTTTTATGTACAGAAATCACACTATCTTTCTCCAGTTCTCTCTCACAGATGCACACACACAGACACGCACTCGCACACACACGCGGAGACGTGGACAGAAACTTGTCATCGCTGCCCCGCGAATTTATCAGTAAAATAGTTTCGCAGCTAAAAAGCTACATGACATTTCTCAGTAGCAAGGTTCTTGAAGCAGTTCAACTTAAAGATTTGCTATTAGTAGACGCTTAACACTGCTGAGAGACGCACAGACGCAGGTATTCACACGCGCTTAATCTCTCTCTCTCTCTCTCTCTCTCATAACTAAGTTAAACTGCATTAATAACTGCATTAGCCTGCATATCAATGGCCCAAGCCTCTGTTATTAGCTCTAAAATGACATTTTGAAATTTGCAATGTAAGGTTTATGAGGTGCGCAAGAAATTAGTTCAACACACTCGAGATTTCAGGATAGAAACATGACAAATGTCTTAAAATAATTCATCTGAACAATGTCTTGAGGTGTGGATGTGACTCCAGGCCGTTAAAATTATTAGGGAAATAATTCACTCCCGAAGTGGTAATGTGGCCACAACGCTGCCCATTAATGGAACGGTCTTTCTCCATTCTCAAACAAATTAAGACATTCGATTTTTATTGACTGAATGCAAGCGCTTATTGCATAGAAAACACTGTAACGGTTTCCACTGATTACGAAATATTTTTGTTTGCTGGGGTGGTAATATTATATAGGCCTATTAATAATGAAGGGGGGCCCAAAAAATAGTTTTGCCTATGTCACGATAAGAGGTAAATCCGGCCCTGTGGCTGTGGTTTAAGTTTGATCCATTTAGGACCCCAGGTGGTAGCTGTTCATAATGCCGGATTAAAATGAATAAGGAATGATGTGATTACAAGTTTCTCTCTTAAGGGGCTGTTACATAGCATTATACTAAGCTATTATGCTAAACAGTGAGCTTGCAAAACATGTTTACAATCTATAGTTTTGGTAGCATATAAGTAACAATTTAAAAGACACTAATGGTCATAACAGTTCAGGTGACATACATTACAAAAAGATGTTGTGATTTCTCATATACTCATATGTACACTTCACTTCATGTGACATCAGAGCAGCATGCTTCATTTACCCCCTCCCCACACAACTGTAGTGTGACAATTGTTTTTTATTTTACATTTTTAGATTTAACCACATTGCTACCTGTTTGTTACTGTTTGTTATTTTTTATATATTTTCTCCAACAGCCCAAGCATACCTCTTGGCATATAGAATGGGGCATCAAACAAATTAATAAGGGAAAATCAGCTACATATCAAGGGCTTAAGATGTTTCAACTCAAGCCATTTCAGGGTTTCACAGCATTGGGCACTTGTGCATCAAAAGTGGTAATGTACATTTGAGTCAACGAGATGGAGGGAAGTTAGCAAGGGGAGGTACAGTAGAATGCAGTCTTGACTGAACAAGTAAGTTGAATTGTTAATGAGACCAGAGGTTGGAAGCTCATTTCACAGAGAAACACAGAGAGAAGGGTCTGGAATATGATTTTTTTTTTACCTTGTTTTGAAGGAATCATCAGATGACCCTCATTCACTTTCCTCCAGAAGTTGGAGGGAACCGGCTTGTACAAGTCTGTTGAGGTAGGAAACTGCTGTTTGAGTGATCAGAGCTTCAGTTCTTAGTACAGAAACACAGTGCTTTACTTACAGCCTCAAATCAATAGAGTAGAAGAGAAAAAGGGAGGTAAATGGCACTAGAAGCATTTCCCTCAGAGCACTGATGTAATTTCCATAAAAATGAGACGATTAGGAAGTGGTGAGAGGACATTATAAAACAAGCACTGAGGGCTGTGGAAAAGAAGGCAAATCTATTGCCAGAAACATGCATCACCAAAAACCCTAACAGTCATGTAAACCATGCATGAAACTGCTGTTCAATTGTAAACAAAATGTTATTCTGAGTCAGATCTTTTCAATGAACCATCTGATACAGATTAAAGGGATAGTTCACCCAAAATTGAAAATTCTGTCATTAATTACTCACCTTCATGTTGTTCCAAACCTGTAAGACCTTTGTTCATCTTTGGAACACAAATGAAGATATTTTTGATGAAATCCAAGAGCTTTCTGACCCTCCATATATAGACAGCAACACAACTGACACGTTCAAGGCCCAGAAAGGTAGTAAGGACATCATTAAAATAGTTAGTAATTAATGATAGAATTAAATTTTTTTGGGTGAACTATCCCTTTAAAAAATGATTTGCTGACAAATCAACTCAAGCTATTGTAAGATTTAGAATTTATCAAGAATTTAGAACTGAGAATTTTAACCGTCACATGCCAGTACTTTTATGGTACTTCTATGTTGATTTTCAGTCCATTTTGAAGTTTGAAAGCATCAGTCCTGATTCAGTATGTAAATATTTTTTTTAAGAAGGGAAATTAACTGAAATGCAGATGACTATGAACTGTGGGTGAAAATAGAGTGCATGAGGAGGCATCAGATCTCATTTTAAGACAGGCTATGTGGTTTGACGAGGGAATGAGCATGCAAAACAGCAGATCTGCCTCCCACACAGTGAGCCGACACCAGAATCTGCCGGCTTTCCGCTCTGCTGCCAGTCAACAGCCATTCACTCACATGCCAATCGCTTTACGGATCAAAGACATTACAGTTTGCCATCCCAATCTGATGCTACGCTCTTGTGCCAATATTTCTTCGTAGACTGCCAAATGAGATTGAAGTCGAAATTTAGATAGAAAAAGTGAATCTGGACACAGAATTAAATAATCTGTTGTGACAAGAGTGCAACGTCATGCTTTCACAAACACTGTGCAGTTCAGATACTACATAATGCAAGACCTCCATGCTTCAAGACATCACCTAGAGGAATGAGAATGCAAATAAAAATATCAATTTCAAACTCACTCCATGCCTTTCAGCCATCAAACAGGCCTTCATTTCTCCATGGGGCTTATTATCATTTGGTCAGGGACTTATCATCAAAGGTGGGATCTGGAGCATTAATCAGGTCGCTGAAGTCGCTTTACGTTGTTGTGATAAGCTTGCTAAAGCCTGATGGTTGCTGCTGCTGCTGTCCATGTGTGCTAATGCTGCTAGCGTTAGTCACGGCTCTCACTCGTCATGCCGCTTCACTAGAGCGAGAGGCGACGGTAATAGATTTCACACTCAACTGGTGTAAATTTTGCCACTCAAGACATGACTCTTTCTCAGCCTTCACATTAAAACTAGCAGGTTTGAAAACATATTTATGATAAAATATTATAGTAGGCCTGACACAACTATTTCATAAAAATGTAATTAATAATTATGTATTAATAACTGAAGTGAGGTTGTAATTATAACGGTAGGCCGACACAAACATGACGGTACGGTACATACCCGGTTTTGACGTCACGGTTCGGTATGGCTTCAGTATAGCAGGGGGGAAAAATGAAACATAAAATTGCTTCATTTTTTATTAACAAATTGCTCTTTCTTTAAATAAATTCAATTATAATTCATTTTCTTAGGGCTTGTATCTTATGCTCTAAAATCTATAGGGAGCTCTTTTACATTACTGTAAGGTTACAATTAATAACAGAGTCCAAACTTAAATTTAATTACTATTCATTTTTAAATATAATAATCAACACTGAACTTAAAAAAAATTGTATGCAAACATGTAATTTGCACAAAATGCAGTTTTTAAATTAACTTCTAAATTATAAAAATTTTATTTGTTGTTGAAACATTCATTTACATGGTTGCTGTCATAACTTGTTTCATAACAGATTTAATTAAACATACATTAAAGGGTTACTCCACCCCAAAATGAAAATTTTGTCATTAATCACTTACCCCCATGTCGTTCCAAACCCGTAAGAGCTTTAACTCTTTAACAATTCCAAACAATTAACACTGTCCCAGAAAAGTATGAAAAGCATCGTCAAAATAGTCCATCTGCCATCAGTGGTTCAATCTGACTTTTGAAGGGACGAGAATGCTTTTTGTATGCAAAGAAAATAAAAATAATGACTTTATTCAACAATTCGTCTCCTCTGCATCAGCGTAGCGCCATGTTGGAGAATATCCGCTGGACACAAATAGCATATGCTGTTCTGTGTCAGCCGCACCACAAGGATACGTTGTTTTCAAGTTCAAATCAAATTGTAGAAAACGTATCCGTGTGGTGTGGAAAGACCCTTCTTAGGAGGACCATAACAAACGAATAACTGGTCCTACTTCCTCCACAGGGCAGTTTTGTGGATGTATGAGTCCAGTTCTGGCACTGGACACATACAATTAAGCTTCTGCTGGTCGGGGTCCCGGAAAGGGAGGAGGACAGAAGGCCTGCAGCACAACTGGCCGTGGAACGGAGGAGGGCACTTTAGGAATATACCCAGGTTTCAGGTACAGAAAAGCTTTAGCCATGCCTGGTGCAAACTCAAGATATGAAGGGGCCGCAGAAAGGGCCTGAAGGTCGCCGACCCTCTTCAGGAAAGAGATGACCAAAAGGAAGACAGTCTTATTTGTAAGGAATCTGTCTGGAACCTCCTCCAAAGGCTCAAAAGAAGGTTTGCAGAGTGCCTCCAAAACCACGGCCAAATCCCATGGTGGGATGCCGGAGCATGCCGGGGGCTTCAGTCTCAGCGCACCACAGAGGAAACGTGTAACAAACGGGCTCCTTCCCAATGACTGACCACCATGAGAGGCATGGTATGCAGCTATGGCCGCCACATATACCTTCAAGGTGGAGGGGGATAACCCTGCGGAGAACCGCTGCTGCAGGAACTCCAGCACTGAACCGGGGAGTTAACTGGGTCCAGCTGACAGTTGCCGCACCAAGAAGTGAAAAGATTCCCCTTCAGGGTGTACAGTTTCCTCATAGAGGGAGCTCTGGACTGGAGTATGGTCTCAACAACCTCAGCTGAGAGACCGGAAGCTATGAGGTGTGCCCCCTCAGGGGCCACATCCACAGTTTCCACAGCTCCAGGCGAGGGTGACAGATGGAGCCCCCCACCTGAGAGAGGAGGTGCCTCCTGACAGGAATCTCCCATGGAGAGCCGTCGAGGAGGGCCATCAGGTCCGAGAACCATACTGACGAACCCCATCCAGTCGCACTCTCTCCAGAACTCCCGGGAGCAGAACGATTGGGGAAAAGACATATAGACGAAGCCTCGGCCATGTCTTTACCATAGCGTCCAGTCCAAGCGGAGCTGGATGAGTGAGGGAGAACCAAAGCAGAGAGTGTGCCGTATCTTGAGATGCAAAGAGATCCACTTCCACCTGGCCGAACATTCTCCAAATCTTGAGCCTCCATTCCCTGGGCCTCAGCCCCTGTCTCAACAGGATGTCTGCTCCCTGGTTGAGGTGCCCAGGGATGTGAACTGCTCTCAGGGAGAGGAGTTTCCCCTGGGCCCACAGGAGGATCTGGTGAGCCAGCCTGTATAGGGGGCGCGACTGCAGACCCACCTGGTGGTTGATATTCGAGACCCCCGATGTGTTGTCGGTGCGAACAAGCACATGATGACCTCTTAGGTCCGGGAGGAAGTGTTTTAGGAAAAAAAAACAGCCAGTATTTCCAGGCATTTGATGAGCCACGTGAGATGGTGGCCGCTCCACAGACCTTGGGCAGAGCGGCCACTCATGACCGATCCCCAGCTGGTGAGGGAGGCATCCGTCGTTCGCGTCTCACCACTCTATTGGACTGATTTTACACGTGATTCAGAGCGTGGTCACGCAGGTGCGTTCCCAAAGTGTTCCGACACCGCATGAGTTCCAGTGCAGTGGTTAAAACAATGCTGTATTTACACAAGTGTACCAAATCGAAAGACCCCTACCAAAAAATGTCATGCATCGTTACAACAATACAACATATTCTACAGACATAAATGGGTGAGCCTCACGAAATCTGCCTGGATCATATTTTACCTAAAAATAAAAATAACATTGAACTTTGCATGATGAAAATGAAGCAACTTATTTAATAAATTTATTTCTGACAATTTCCCCCAATTTTTCACTGATGTAATGAGTACAGTAATTTTACTTTTGGGTTACTCTTAGAACTGTGAAAACTATATTTCAATTTTAATAATAAAGGCAGTACATATTATATAATCACAATATAATAATTGCATACTATAAAATGCAATTTTATAATATAAATTATATTTTTTTCCTCAGAAAAAAAAAAATATATGCAGAATTGTCATGAAAATGTCACAGTACATTAATAATCACAAACAACAGCAATAAAAACGAACAAAAAACAGGCTTCATTTTCTTTGAGAAACATTCTTATTTATGTTGATTTTGTGATTTAAATGTTCTTCAAAGACCTTGTGATATTCATCTAACAACTACAGATTTCAATCGACAATTTTAAGGGCATGTAGATAAAATAAAATGAAATAAAATGACTTAACATTACAGTGAGAGATTCTCACCGGTACAAACAGCAGCAGTCTTTTTACACAACTATTAACTTATATAGTCCTAAACACAGCTTTAATTAAAGGAGCACCCCGTCTGTCTTTCAAAAACAAACAGGTGCAGATCTGTTAGGAATGAATGACTTTAAATAAAGTACATCAAACCAGTACACTTAACCTGTTATCTCTCATTGCTCATTCTCAACATGAATGATCCACAATGAGTATGAGTCCTCATCTATCAGATGTCCTTGCAGCAGTTCAATCAACACTAAGCCTTATTGATGTAGCCCTCTTTGATAAGGAAATCGTAGATTTTGCGTGTCTTGTTGACATCTATCTTGATGAGCGATCGGGCCTGTGCCAGCCGTAGACCCCCCTGCCGCCGGCACTCGTTCAGCAGGGCCTGTTTGTACTCCAGATACGCCCCAGGCACCAGACGAACCACCTGACATAACTGAGGGAGATGATGAGAGAATCGTTTAGGACCCATTATATCACATCAATGAGGCAGATGTCTTCGAAACGAGCTCATGCCAGAAGCAAAATCAAGATTTCCAAACCTCTTTTTCTCTCTCATTGAGTTTCTCGGTGCCAGGCAGCCCTGTTAGGTTGAGAGGAGGTGCGCTTCTTCTGCCTGTGGATCAGACGATTGAGATCATTCAGATTCTCCTCATCAAGAGCAGTCAACAAGTTATCTAGTAACAAATAACTGAGCAAAGCAATAAGCCACAGGACTGTGCATTACAGTGATCTTACCACAGTTTCTTGAATGTTGTGCTGCATTCAATAAAAATACATGGTAACACTTTAGGAACCAGTTCTCACTATTAACTAGCTGTTTATTAGCATGCATATTACTGACATATTGGCTGTTTATTAGTTCTTATAAAGCACATTCTGCATGATTATATTCTAGATCCCTTAATTCTACCCCATACCTAAACTGATCAACTACCTTACTATTAAGAAGCACAAAATTAGGAGTTTACTGAGGCCGAAGTCATAGTTAATTGTTAGTTAGTAGTAAATAGTTAATAAATTGTGACCAAATACATTTATTGTTGTTGTCCTTACTACTACTACTACTACTACTAACAATAAAATTATTGTTATTATTATAATAGTAGGCCTGACATAACTGTTACATAAAACATATTTAGTAATTTTGCATTAATAACTGAAGATTGGTAGCAATACAACATATTCTGCAGATATAAAAGGAGCAAGTCTCAAAAAATCTGGATCATATTTCACCTCAAAATAAAAATCAAAAGATATTGCACTTTGCATGATGAAAATGAAGCAACTTATGCTTCAATTCAATTATTATTTCAATTCAATTATTTCTGAATTGTAAAATTATTTTCATAATTTCCCAATTTTTATTTATTGATGTAATGAGTACAGTCATTTTACTTTTGGGTTTTGTAATTCTTTTTACTCTTATTACTGTAAAAACAATTTTCCAATTTTAATAATAAAAATACAGTAAATATTGCCTGTTGTATATTTTACAATATAATAATATAAATCACAATATAATAATTGCATATTATACAATGCAATTTTATAATATACATTATATTTTTATATCAAAATATAATATACATTATATTTTGATATAAATTATATGTATCATAATATATGCATTTTATAATATAAAAATATATAATTCATATATTATATGATATTATATGCACAATTGTCATGAAAATGTCAGAGTACATTTAATAATCAGAAAAAAACAGTCATAGTTAATTGTTAGTTAATAGTAAATAGTTAATAATAAATTGTGACAAAATACATTTATTGTTGTTCTGTAAAATTATTATTATTAATAATAATAATAACAACTCTTTCTATGATATTATTATAATCATAAAAAATAAATAATTGTTGACATTTAATGCATAAATGTCATTTCATGCATAAATATATTTTTAAATTATTTGTTATGACGTTATTTGCAAAAATTATTTCCCATTAAGGTACTTAATTAATAATAATATACTAATGTTGCTACTTACTAATATTAATATTTGTTTATTATAAAAGCCTTAAATCATCATTAAAAAAATTGCAATTCATGCATAAAAACAGATTTTTGCACTGCAATTTCTCATTACTGGTTAATATATAAATTGTCAACATTTGAAGTGGATTAAAACAGTTCATCAAAGTTGTCCTAAGACAAGAACGCATTTTGGTTTTAGGAAAACTTTGATGAAAGGTTTTGATCCACTTCAAATGTTGACTAGTGTAAACCGTAATGAGAAATGGGGATTTCAATAAAATATTTAAAATATGATTTAAAAATAACTACTCTCCTAACTTATGCATCAGTATCGGCAAAATCCAAAATCGCTTGAATGTTCGCATAAAGCCAAAGAGTCTGATCAGATTCATATGCATTCAAATACAGGTGCATCTCAATAAATTAGAATGTCATGGAAAAGTTCATTTATTTCAGTAATTCAACTCAAATTGTGAAACTTGTGTATTAAATAAATTCAATGCACACAGACTGAAGTAGTTTAAGTCTTTGGTTCTTTTAATTGTGATGATTTAGGCTCACATTTAACAAAAACCCACCAATTCACTATCTCAACAAATTAGAATACTTCATAAGACCAATAAAAAAATTTTTTAGTGAATTGTTGGCCTTCTGGAAAGTATGTTAATTTACTGTATATGTACTCAATACTTGGTAGGGGCTCCTTTTGCTTTAATTACTGCCTCAATTCGGCGTGGCATGGAGGTGATCAGTTTGTGGCACTGCTGAGGTGGTATTGGAAGCCCAGGTTTCTTTGACAGTGGCCTTCAGCTCATCTGTATTGTTGTCTGGTGTCTCTCATCTTCCTCTTGACAATACCCAATAGATTCTCTATGGGGTTCGGGTCAGGCGCGTTTGCTGGCCAATCAAGCACAGTAACACCATGGTCATTGAACCAGCTTTTGGTACCTTTGGCAGTGTGGGCAGGTGCCAAGTCCTGCTGGAAAATGAAATCAGCATCTCCATAAAGCTTGTCAGCAGAAGGAAGCATGAAGTGCTCTAAAATTTCCTGGTAGATGGCTGCGTTGATTGTGGACTTCAGAAAACACAGTGGACCAACACCAGCAGATGACATGGCAGCCCAAATCATCACTGACTGTGGAAACTTCACACTGGACTTCAAGCAACATGGATTCTGTGCCTCTCCACTCTTCCTCCAGACTCTGGGACCTTGATTTCCAAATGAAATGCAAAATTTACTTTCATCTGAAAAGAGGACTTTGGACCACTGAGCAACAGTCCAGTTCTTTTTCTCCACAGCCCAGGTAAGATACTTCTGACGTTGTCTCTGGTTCAGAAGTGGCTTGGTAGCCCTTTTCCTGAAGACGTCTGAGCGTGGTGACTCTTGATGCACTGACTCCAGCTTCAGTCCACTCCTTGTGAAGCTCTCCCAAGTGTTTGAATCAGCTTTGCTTGACTGTATTCTCAAGCTTGCGGTCATCCCTGTTGCTTGTGCACCTTTTCCAACCCAAATTCTTCCTTCCAGTCAACTTTGCATTTAATATGCTTTGATACAGCACTCTGTAAACAGCCACACCTTTCAGTAATGACCTTCTGTGACTTACCCTCTTTGTGGAGGGCGTCAATGTTCGTCTTCTGGATCATTGCCAAGTCAGCAGTCTTCTCCATTATTGTGGTTTCAAAGAACAAGAGATACCCGGAATGTATACTGTAGGGATGGTCATTAATTGAAACTCAAATATAAATATTCTAATATTTTGAGATACTGATTTTTGACTTTCATGAGCTGTAAGCTCTAATCCTCAAAATTAAAACAATTTTTTTTTTAAATGTTTTACTTTACATGTAATGAATCTAAAATATATGAAAGTTTCACTTTTTGAAATAAGTTACAAGAAAAAAATGAACTTTTTCACAACATTCTAATTTATTGAGATGCACCTGTATGTCCTAGTTGTGCAGTGAAGTGATAAAAAGAGAAAATGTGAAAGTACGAGAGAAACACAAAGAGATGTGAGTGGCTTCTTTTTTTGTTGCGCGTATTTACAGCGGTGCATCTCAGAGAATAGATTAATGTGTTTGAGCCTGCGGCTTCACGGCTGAAGAGGACATCACAAAGATTGCAAAAGGAGACTTGAGTGGAGGAGACATAGCGTGAAAAATGGAGGAAATAAGCAGCACTGTACCTGAGGTAGTGATAGTGGTGACCACAGGGGTGATTCCAGCATCACTGCGAGAGAGAAACACAGTCAGTCAACAGCCGCTTCAGCGAAGCAAACATTATTCACACGAACGCTCCTGAAACATCTCTGAAAGACTGGCTGGGGCTCTCAGCAAAATAAAATGTAAATAGAGAGCCTGATTCATCATTCACTTTTACTTTGTCTACTTTTGCTGAATACCAACAACAAATTTTGTGAAGCTAACAAACTGACTGAAGTTGTTGAATGAGAATACACTGTGGACCTGAAGGCAGAAAGAAACCTGAATCTAATCAATGTGATAATAAACAGCATATGAAAGTACACTAGAAAGAAACAGCAGTGCTTTCATGGCATCAAATGAAATATAATAGTAGAAATCAATATTACAATAACATTATAACTATGAGTTATGGAGTGTTCATGTCTTGCTGGAGTAAGAGTAAATAAGAGTAAGTTTACAAACAGTATCTTTTTTAATACTTCTATTATTATACACTACTGTTCAAAATATATATTTTTAAAGAATACTTTTATTCAGCAAGGACAAAGAAAATATTTCTATTTCAAATAAATGCTGTTATGCTGTTTTTTTAACTTTCTATTCAAAGAATGATGAAAAATGTAACATTTCAATGAAACATTTACAAGCATTTTAAGCAGCACAGCTGTTTTCAGCATTGATAATAGTTTGCAATGTTTCTTTTACACCAAATCAGCACATTAGAATGATTCTGAAGGATCATGTGACACTGAAGTCTAGAATAATGATGCTGAAAATTCAGTTTGATCATCACAGGAATAAACTATATTTTAAAATATATGTTCAAAATAGAAAACAATTATTTTAAACTGTAATAACATTTCACAATATTACAGTGTTATTGTATTTTTGATTAAATAAGTGCAGTTATGGTGATAAAAGAGACTTATTTTGTGTATATATATATAATATAATTTAATATAATATATGAAATTTTGCATATATGCGTTAGGCCTATCATTTTTTTGCAGACCGTTTAATTGAATAATTAGACGAACAGCTTAAATATTTAATTTATACTAATATGAAATATTAATATAAAATATATTACAATATTTAACAACATTATTTATTCATTTTTTAACATTATATATTTATTATTATAATATTTCAGTGTTCAACACCATAGTAGTTTTAGTTAGTTTCTTATTTCCTGAGGTAAGATCATTTTGAGTTGATTTAGTTACATAAAATGTTTGTAATAATTACAAAACTAAACTGTAATGAAGTATTGTAGTAAGAAGTAGTATAGAGAGTGAGTACGGTGGCATTAATGAAGAGCTCTTACATGGCAGCCTGTTTGTGGAGCCACTGCTGGCACGCACGGGTGTCGTGAATGTACTGCAGGACGTCACACAGCATGTTCCTCTTCCTGCGCTCATCCTCTCGTATGCGTTTGACTCTCTCGTACACTTTAGCACCTGCAGGCCAGATGACAGATGTCAGAGCAGCTCTGAGCAAAGCTCTCGAAATGTGATGTCTTATTAACAATAACAAAAGCTGACGGTAGAAGCTAGTATGGACCATATTCAGATGGATCTGTCATTTTTGTAGTGAAATACTCACTTGCTGACTGTGTTAATTTAAAGCAGGGTTGGGAACGTTGATCCTGGAGGGCCGGTGTCCCTGGAGAGTTTAGCTTCAACCCTAATCAAACACACCTGAACCCGCTAATCAAAGCCTTCAGGATGCAGTTAGGTATTTTTTTTCAGGGTTGGAGCTAAACTCTGCAGGAGAGTGGCCCTCCAGAATCAACGTTCCCCACCCCTGATTTAAAGGGATAGTACACCCAAAAATTTGCTGTTAATTTCCCAACCCTCAGGCCAACCAGGATGTAGCTGACTTTTTTCTTCAGTAGAAAGCTAAAGAAAAATTTTAGCTGAAACTGTGTTCACTTACATCTTGGAAGGCCTGAGAGTCAGTAAATTAACAGCAAATTTTCATTTTTGGGTGAACTATCCCTTTAACCTCATTTTGATTTAGGCTACCTCCCATGATACATTCCGGAGGGTGTATCTTACCACAGAAGGACTGTATTCCCTCTCTCCTGTACTCCTGCAGTCTGCAGATCTCCCTCTTCAGCTCAAACTCCACTGTGAACGAGTGCATGAGAGAAGGAGAGAGAGAAACAGAGCAGATGGAGCGGTGAACTTTTCACCCTGACTGATTCAAACTACTGGGGCGGACAGACTGAACTCAGACTCAGCGCTGGCGGGTGACATGGGGGCTTGTTCATCTAACCCGAACTGTCCTGCACACACTCATTAAACCCCAAAACACAGGGCTAGACTGATCCTGGATCAGCGGAGGAAGAAATCTAGAGAGTCTAGTATATATATAGACCAAAATTATGACATTCTATACATCAAGTGTGCAAAAAGAGAGTTAAATACTCACAGGCGTGACTCTCGATGAACTTGTCGTGCTCTATGGGGCCCACCACACGTGCAAAGCGCCTCATGACATCATAAAGGTCCTGCCCTTCCTTGGGATAACGCCTCTCCAGAACTGACAACACAACAGAAGCGCACAATCAATTTGATGAAGTAAATAAAACACAATGGCTCCGTTCTAAATCTTTCTTGACAAGCTTCTTGTCTACATAGGCAGCTACCTTCTAAGTCAGCATCCTATATGAAATTAAACCTTATAAGTGACTGATTTGGTAAACAGCAACCTCATACAAAGAGCACAGGAAACTCAAATCACAATTGTTTCCAGCTATAAAATTAGAATCATACATATTTGGTAAAATTTGTACCTTTAATTTAATATTTTTCAATATTGAATGACAAATAAAAGCATGCTATAAAATGGAGTATAC